>VWZO01010877.1:116684-166012 GCA_013396975.1 Bucco capensis
GTCATAGGCTGGACTTGATGATCCTGGGGGTCTTTTCCAGTCTTGGTGATTCTGTGATTCTGTGTCTAACTCAAGATCTTTGTTTTCACAATCTATCCATCCTAGATTTGCTCTCTCTGGTGAGCTATCATTATACTGAACAGACATCTCATTGGATTCCACTTGGAAAGCATCTGTATGTTATAGCAGCCCTTTTGAACTGAGTTCTGAATGAGTGGCAAGTTTATATGATAGAGCACAAAAGCAGGATATTCACAAATGTTTGCTGACTAGAAGTAGCATTCTGAGTGTTACAATCTGATAAATGTTTCAAATTTGCTGAAATTACACCTATAGTAACATATTTAATAAAGACTCCAAAAACATTCTTAATTCCTTCTATTAACCAGATGCAAAGATCAAGACCTGCTGCAAAAGCCATATTTTAATGAAATAAAGTATATGATATTAGAGATCTACTATGCAGAAGGTTAAAGCTTCCAAATATTAAGGCATAGTCTGTGAAGCTTACTGATGCAGGATATTTAATGCTCACTATCAGCATTTGAAAGGAACTATCTCACTGATTGGTTAATACACTCAAATGAACATAAGTTCATCAGTATTTTCACCTAAAAGTTAAAAGGAAGGAAAAAAAAACAAACCCTATTATCAGACTTCTATTTTGGAAATTAGTACACACCTGAGCACAACAGTAATGGGAATTGTGTACATAGAGAAACACATTTAAATGGCAATATTTTCATTAGTCATCTCACAAGGATTAAAAATGTTAATTCTCTTTTCTAACCACTTCTTTATGAACTCTATTCTCTCATAGGCTGATAGATGACCCATGTGATATAGCAGTCTGTGATAGCATATACTCTGGTTATAGATTTGAACATTGAGGGGTTTAGTACATATATTTTTTTTATTTTGAATCTTTTAGTTCATAAGTAGTTTTATAGAAAGTTGGATTATATTGTGTTCCAAGTCTGAAATAATAGGCTCATGCTTTGATTCGTAATAAAAAGTTTGGTTGGAATTTCGATTTATATCCTAAATAGGAAGATTTAGGCCCTTGTTGTTTGTAATCAACAAGCATTTTTATGAATTTGCTGAAATATTCTAATTAGATGCTTCCTGATATGTAATCAAGCCCTCACTTAGTATTTTAACATCAGCTTCTAAGCAAGACCCATACCCTGATCATTCAGATCAGAAAGCCAGACAGGAGCCTGCTATGAATTAAATGTATTCTTAAACTTGTGTATCAAGCTAAAAGAAGGCAACAAAAGTGATATTTAAGAACACTATTTAAGGTAGACAGTAAACTTCATAAAATACAGTAGAATAGATTGGAATCTGCTAGTAGTTACATTAATAGTAATCATGAGTAATGCTAATAGAGTCAAATAATAAATTCTGGAAAAATAGTTTTGTAAAATGTTGTAAATTATTTCAGTTCCTGTGTTCAGAATTCTGTAAATTGCAAGTATTTTTAATGGTTTACAACTACAGTCCTTAAACTGTAATCTCTGTTTCATCAGTTCCTTAAAGTCACCCATCTTCTTTGCCTAAATAGCCTTGTGTGACTACAGCTGATGCTTAAACAGATATACTTGAGGAGTTACAGGTATTAAAAAGCATTATAAGTGTTTGTTCACCTAGTTCTGTTCTTTCGCCTACATCTAAAATATTGTTCTCATTAAACTTATATTGGATTTTCACTCTAGCTCATTATTTCCATTACAAATCCATTAATTATAGTTAAAATAAAATCATTCAAAAGCACTCCAGCAGTGCAAAGCCTTCTATTCAGTTCCTATTTTTTTTTTCTCCATTCAGACCACCAAGGAATAAAAAATAGCACAATTTCACCAACAAATGTGTAACTGAGTAAACAGCATTTCTATAGAGCAAAGTTTGCACTGTTTTGCTTTTTTTCCTTTTCCTTTCTAAGCTTCTCATTTAATAATGCTTATTTTAGTAATCTTTCTTATATATCTCATTTTTTTTGCACATTAATATTTAATCTAAAAAAATCTAAATACTATGATGTCTAAACTTAAATGTATGCATCGGTAATATAATTTTGTGTTTATTGACTGCTTCTTTTCCATGTTGCACAATCTAAGCTTCCTCTTTCACATGACAGAAAATACTTTGCAGGAAAGCATTAACAGTCTCTGAAGGTCATTTTCACAATAGATCACCATGAGCAGAACAACAGTGACAGTCTCTGTGGCCATTGTATAATTGTCCAAGGTTAACTTTGCCTGAGGACCTAAATATATCAAGTGTTTCTGTCAGGAAAATAAATGGTAACAATACACCACCTGCCACTTCAATTCAGCTATTTTTCCTATTAAGCAATTAGTTTCCTGTATTCCACTTGTACTTGAAGTAGTTCTGGAGAAAAGATGAATAAATCTTTTGGTAGGTTAGACAGCAGAGGGAATTTTACATAGTTTGAATGTAATATATACAATGACATAGTTTGCCTGGGATTGGCCAGCACACAAAATTCAACACCACTATTCTTGCAGTAGACATCATGGTGCATTTTTTTTATTGATTGCAAGTTATTCCATTTTCTCTGAATGATATTAAGGAATCAAACAACATCTGAGAGTGGCAGGGACCTCTGGATATTACCTGCTCCAACTTCCCCTATCAGATCAGGGTCATCCAGAACAGGTTGCTCAAAATCATATCTAGTCATGTTGTGAGTGTCTCCAAGGATGAAGACAACTTGTTCTTATTCCAGTTAATCACTTCTACCTTAAGAAAGATATTGATGTGTTTAAATGGATGATGTTTAAATGGATTTACTTGTATTTCAGTTTGTGCCCATAGCATCTTGTTGTGTCACTGGGCACCACTGACATAAGTCTGTCTCTCTATGCTTACTCCTCCTTCCCATCAGTGTGCATATCAGTTAAATAATGTGTTGATCAGCTGGGAGACTCTGATCTATAACAAATATGGTCATATAAAGAATTACTATCAGTGCTTCTTCCATTAAACATGAAATTCTTCGTTCAGATCTGCCCCAAACTTGCCTGGGTACCAAAATTCATAAAATGGAGATGTCACTCATTCATATAAACCCTGCCCACTGTGAATTTCCATGTAGAAAAGTTATTGTCTGCTTTACTTGTTCTTCATTTACTGTGTGCATCACCTGAGGTCATTGGGACTGATAGAGAAGCCTATCAAAGCTATAAATTGAGCAAAGTACTGAATATTTATAGCAAGTGCTCCGATGAGTTCCTACATTGATAAGCTTGATATTATTTAAGCAATGTAAGATCTTTCTCTTGTAAGCAACTTTTCAATAAAGAGATCTAAGAAAAATTATTGACATTAATGTACCTTTAATTTACCTTATTAGACCTTAAGTGGATTCAGGGGAAATCATGCTAAACAGTTCAGACTCTATGACAGAAATCTCTGCAGCTGCATATGAACTGTTCTCAGCCAATCTCCTCATTCTAGCATTTCTCCTCATGCTGATTTCCTGCATCAGTAGGCTCTGAACAATCCATGTCTCAGAGCTCACTGTGCACTAATTTTGCTTTGACAACCTTCTAATAGGAATTATAATACTTATTACATTTTTTTCTAGGTAAAGACTCCTTGTTTTTCCATTGTCTGAGTTATATGACAACAGAGATGCTGTTTTTCACTGTGAGTTCTTAGTTTTAATGACAATTAGCCATAAACAGCACTATATACTTTATATTTGTAATGAATATCCTTCAGGTGAAAAGTGGTGTTTGTGGAGACTTCAAATTCCTAGTACTTCAAGAGCTAAATGCAGCATTCAATAAGATATGCCAGTTGAAGTTTTTATCACTTATATTCCCCATAGTGGTGATTTTGTCTGGAATCCCATTTTCAACACTTCCTCATTTTCTCATGCAAGGCACAGAATATTATCATAGTTGTGGTGTTGTGTTTTGTTTGGGGTTTTTGTTCTGTGCTCCTTTTCAGGATCAAGGCTACTACAACAGTTCTTTGTTGTCCACTGAATAGCCACTCAGGTTAATCATACATCCTCTTTGACTTTCCATTAATACACAGTGGCTTCTAAACTCTGTCAAGTATAAAAGACTCCTGCTATTCCGAGTGTAGGATTTAAGCACATGTGTTTTTTCCTTCAAGACACAACACCTGCCTGATGTTTGACTTTTGCACTATGGCCCAACTGCACTTTCATGTGACACTTTGATAAAGCCATACACCAGAACGTATAATCCAGATTCTGTATTGTGTCTAATACAAATTCCTATCGAAATAAATAATTACAACTACAGCAGTAAGTGAATCTTTATTTATTAACATTTATTGATTCCTTAGCAATGAGTTTCCTGTTCTATTGAATGTAATTTGCCCTATAATATTAATTAAAAATCATCACTGCATAAATATTGAAACATACTAATTCAGACATTTCCAACAGGACCCCAGAGTGTAGAGAACTGTGTAAAAAAACTGACTCTACATAGGTCAGATAATAAAACTGGGAAGACTCTTCAATTGCACATCAAGATCCTTACATTTTTAATTCTGTAGTTAAGCCATTTTAATTTAACCCCATCTGTCTGTTACTTTTTGCTTGTGAGTGCACACTGATTCTGTAGGGTTTTTTAAATGTAGATAAATTGCTTTCAGGAATGGTGTATCTTTTAGGAAATAAGACATAATTCTTTAAAAAAAAACCAAACAGACTTATACTGATTCATTGGACTTAAACTCACCCATGGGAATTATTGTGGCCATTTCTTCTATGATGGCTCTGTGGCATTTACTGTCTGACCTTCCACACAGCTTTGTGAGCACACAGAAAGCATATTACCTAGGTCTTGCATTTGTAGCACCATATTATCATCCTGTCATCTGTTTGGTCTCGAAATGCTTTACTGCACAAACAGTCTAGCAGTAGGTAACTCTATGGTGCTGGTAGCCCCTTTCCAGGTTACTGCAGAGAGGAAGCCTTATTCTCCTTTTCAGATCATCAGTTTTGTAAATACATCAAAAAGATGTTTTTATTTACTTCAATATATCATCTGATTTCATTTTCAGAGGATTAGTCTTCAGTTCCCTTTTTCACCCTCTTTCTTTTCAGAGCCAGACATGTTCCTTAGTAGTATATATGATCAATTTCTCAATGAGGTGAGTTCAGCTAAAAAAAAGCCAAAGGATAACTTTGAGTGTTATCTCCTATACTCTGGCTGTTTTATTCAGATTAACACTCATTTCTATACCTTAACTCATTCTGTTCAAAATTAATTTACAGACATTAACTGCAAAACTACTGTAGTTTAGAGGCTTCATTTTATCTTCCTTTCAAATGACCCAAACAGCTGTTCTTTCTCCCTGTTTTAATTCCCTATGCAATACATCATTTGGTTTTCAGTGAGTAGCAAAATGTAGTTTATCTTTCTGTATATTCCATTTTCCCTGCATCACAGCCTCTTCTACTTTCTGTGGTACTGTTGAAACTTTTCATTTATCCAGATTAGTTCTGGAGCCCTTTCCCACAAATAAGTTTTTCCTTTTGCTGGAGATACAAAGTCCTTATAATTTTTGCACAGTTTTCTCTACATTCAGGTCCTTTATTCAGTAAGTAACTTCCCAATATTTCATCTGTAATCAAGTCACTGAGCTTCTGCCTTTGCTCCCAGATCCTATATCCAGAATGATCAAAAGAGTGAAAAAAATGTTGAAAAAGGGGTCAGTTTTCTGTTATGTTTAAGAATAACTGTGCTAACCATGATCAGTATTTATTTGCAATCCATACTACAGTCTCCAACTCTGATGTGATTTTAGGAGGCATTTGCTTTGCTAATATTTTGAAGATGTCTGCCCAATACCAAATCTGATTCTTCCTGCAATTCTTCCAGACTTACAAATTTCCTTAACTGATCAAGCTGCAAGAAATGAGCTCTGGGAAGTTTATTATTTGTAAATGTCATCTAATATTTTCAGTACTTAACATAACATTAATAAATTTCTCTTTTGGGGGCTTCCCAGTAATTCTTAAAGTAACAGTCTGCACTATGTTGTGAGCACAGTAATGAAGGTTCAGCCCTTATTATAGCATGGAAGCTGCAGACAGACACGCTGCCCCATCAGCCCCATCTGGGAAGTGCTTGGATAAGAAAATGGCTGCAGGGTAGACTGGAGAAGCATTTGAAGCGAAGGACACTGGACACAGATAATTATGTTAAAATTCTGCTTAAATTTATGTGGAAGCCAAAAGAAAATCAAGCAGATACTTTCCTAAGGTAGAGAAAAGTTTCAAAACTATGTGATTAATTATATCTTAAAAGCATCTGGAAAAGTAAATATTTGACAACAAAATTGCTATCATCTATTGAACTAGCCAAGCTTTCACTATAGTACAAAATTAACAGTTTAATTCCAGAAGCAACTGAAGAATTTCAGTGGTAATATTGCAAATGACAAAGTTTGCATTCACATTTCCACAATTTCAAGTAAAATAATGGAGGAAAAGGTAAAAGTATGCCAAGATTAATCAAGAGCATCTCTTCAAAGAAAAGAAGTGGCTCTTCAATAAACACAAAATGTACTTGCTCTGCTTTAAAGTTGGTGATTCTGGGCTTCAGAAGCAGTTTTCTTCCTCCTTGAATGTTCTTTAGCATGATGTTGAAACCTTGTTAGGAAAAAGGAAATCCCTTCTATGCTTTTAATGCACATTTTGGAAGCTTAGAACTTTGTAGCTGTTTTCATTCTCACAGCAGGGTGACTGAAAAAATGAGTATCAATGCCCCAGGTTCTTAACAGCACTCCATGGAACTCCGTTGGTAGATTGCTCTGTGCCATTAGTATCCATATACTCTTAAGCTGGATTTTGCACTTATCAAATGGAAGATTTTGATCAATAGGAAGGATTCTACACAAGGGACTCCGTGGATAGGCATTTAACTTAACAGAAGCAACTAAAACAAGTCTCAAGGAGTCTTGAAGAATTACAAGCTCCTTCTCTTGTCACATTCTTAACAGTAAATTTACCAGGAGCAAAGAACTGCCATCATAGAAAGCTAAACCAAGAAACAGTTAAAGCATTGCAAAATGCCAACTTTTTTATTTTGTAGGAAATTCAATTTCCTACAGGTTGAGCACAAAACATAATGAAGAAACTGAAATATCTAAGTATTATCCAAGACTGTTATTTTTAGCATTTAAAACTCTCTCAGGGGATTTCTATCCCAGGTCTAAGAAGAGAAAAAATGATATATTTCAGTGAATGCAAATTCTTCAGAGTCACGAGAGAAAGAACAAAGAAGGTGAAAAACTGAATTCAGGTAAAATCAAGGGATCACAAACACTGAATAGCCACATGCTTGTCATTCATGGATTCTTTAATTTTTAGCCAAAAGTTATCAGAACATGACCTGATTGATCTATATATAGTCCTTTAACTTTGTCTACTAACATCTAAATTGAAATCAACAATTCCAAAAAAGCCTATTTCGTAATCTAAACAAAGGCAGAAAATTGAATGGAAAGAAAAGGAACAAATAAAATAGTATTTGTTCATTCCCAAGAAAAAAAATTAATAACAGTTCAGCTACCAAAACTGTGTAAATAACATACTTGATATGAATGTTGTGTTCGTGTCCACTGCGCTAGGCACTGCTCAAGCACGTGCAGTTCCCACATGAGGATGCAAGTTAGCACAATGATGCTTATGTAAGCAGGTTTGATTCTTTGTGGAAGAAATGCAATTCATTATTTAAATTTCAGAAATGAAGATGAAATGCTTATGTTTTCCATGTAGAAAAGTTGGTACTGGCAGTTTGTCCCAGGATACACTGCTTATTTTGAGACACAAACACGGCACGTTAAAGGACTTAATAGTATTACTAGTGGTGTTAGTGAGGCTGGTATGACACTGGAAGAAAATAGAAATATTTTCTCTGACACGTGCTCAAACTACTGTCAAATGCTTTTAAAATGCTAAACACTGTCCAAAGAAGAGTGTAGGATCTGATAGGTGCTTTTCCAGTGAGAGAATGTACGTGCATTTCTTGGTTAAGTGTATAATCCAGAAAAGGTATATCTTAATCTAATTTGCAATCTTCATCTAGACTCTAATTTTCTACTGCAGGAGAGAAATTACATCTGATTCTTTATAAAAAGCAGCTTAAAAAATTGTGTACTTAATTAAATGTCCACTGACTGATCTGATCAGCCGTGCATATCTTCATAGTTTGTGATTTACAGACAGGCGAAGGGTCATGAGAGTCATTTCCCACATGAATGGTGCTAGATGAGAGCACTTGTTTGAGTCTGCAACATTTCCAGGTGCAGGTTGTAACCACGATGCAGGTTTATTATCTATCTGCCTCTATGTGTGTTGCTTCTATACAACAATACGAAGCTTTGATTTGGTGGATGAGATCTGAGGCCAAATTATGCCCTGAGAAACAGACAGTGTGTGAATGGGAGCTGTGAGAAACTAGCTAGTAGAAAAATGAGTCTGTAACTCTGAGTGTGTGGAATCCAGGATTGAGTCATATAATGTTTTCTATTTCAAACCAGATGTTTTACAGTACACAAAGCCCCAAATTGGCCAGAATCATATCCCTGGTCAGAAGTTTTCTAGTTAAAGTCACAAGTATTTTGTGTCTCTAGTAAACCAATTCAGTGAGATGGTCTACCAGCAACTGTTTTATAATGTTGAATTGTTAGGCTTCCTTTCCTCCTGTCTTTTACAGATTTCTCACATTCTTGGCTCTCATCCTCTTGTTTTACAGGTGTATGTGGTTTTAGTTCTCACTTGAAAAGCCAGTTCTAAAGCTAGCACAGGTAACTAAAGAAGTTCATTGCTTGTACCTTCTCAGCATTACTTAGTGGGTTCAGTAGCTCTCTTTCTACAATGCTTGCTTCTAACCCTTTAAAGATAACATAGGTAACTATATTTATTGACACCTGTCAGGCAGAAGGGAGTGCATGTGTATTGTATCACACAGGAAAAGGCAGAGGGACTTCACAGATGTGTAGTGCTCCAGCATGTGATTGAGAAACACCTCAAGTTTCCATATTGTGTTTTAAGATGTTTTGATGAGCATCAGGGGTGTTGTGGCTAGTGGCACCTCATCTTCTCTGACTGCAGTGTCTTGTTCTCTCACCTTGTGTTCCAATGTCTTATCTAGTATGTGTCCTTTCTGCATTCATAAATGCTGTTAATGAAAATCATATTAAAATCATATTTCCCCAAATATCAAAGTTTTTATTGATAGAATATCCATATGAGTAACGTACTATCAAGACTAAAATACAGAGCAATTGTTTTAATCAAAAGTGCTAGGCATATTTTTTACATATATATATACACACATATTACGTAATTTTAAATATATATATACTTTTTCCCATTTCCTGATTTAAATATTAGTAAGGATCAGATCCAAAAAGTTTATGAAAACCAGGAAGTGCATTGGATTCATTTTGACATCCACTGTCAGCCTAGCTTTTCATTTGGACGTTCTGTGGCCCTATCATAAAGACTGTGTCTACATGTGTTTTACACAAGTGTGCAGTACCAGTAGTATCTTCATTGCAAGCCCCTCAGTCTCTGCCCAGGTTTCAGAAGAGTGTCTGTGGAGCAATGGTTTTGTCCTAGTCTTTTCCTAAGATTTTAGCATTGTTTTCATTATTGGCTTTCTATGGGTTTGTAGGGATTTTTATAGGATAGCACTTATTCTGATTTCGAAGTGTTGGTTTGATATGATTTCACAAATTAACAATTTTTTAATAACAAAAAAGAATAATATTGAAAAAGTTCAACTATATTTACGTAGTATCACTTTTATATATACAGTTTCTAACATTTAAGATCCTTAAATATTTGTTAATATATTTTTTCTGTGTGCTCACAAGCATAAGCCAATATTTATCTTCTTACATTGAAGTTTCTGTCTGTGCAATACAGACTTCAGGTTATTTTACTGTCTGTTAGCTGTATTACTCTTGATCTTAAACACAGGAAGTATAAACACCACATACAACCAAGTTGTTTGGTATAAATCCCTTTTTAAAAGTGAAGCACATTTTAATGTAGTTTGGGAAGAGACTGTCAAACACATTTCAGACTTTAGGAGGGAAATCAGCCAGCCAATGTAGAAATTTCTCTCTGATATTTATTTGCTGATATTTTTCAACATTTCGCTATGAACATAATACTTTTTATTTTTACTTTCTTTTCTGCATTTCTTAATTCATGGCAGATAGATAATGCCTGATTTATAGCAATTTATTTTAATTAATTTTGGACACCTGCAACCTGTAATTGATTTGGCACTGATTTAAATTTCCTGACTCCAATCCAGCAATTGCACTGCTTTCAATCATAATCAACTTCTCTTTTGGATATGGAGACATGCTTTAGTATGGAATTAATGGATTTTTGTTGGGTTTGTTTCAGCTTTTTGTGGTTGTTTATATTCCCTTCCTTCTGTTAATGCTAAGAAGTGCATATAACCACAAGATGAAATCGTGCTAAAAGCTTGCACAACCATTATCCTAGTTAAGTGGAGATCAAATAGCCATAGACTGAAATAAAATGTAAATACATTTATTTAGGGGGTTTAGAATACCTTTATTCTAGTTTGGAGATTGTTTTGTTCTTGGAACTGAGCCAAGTTTATGAACAAAACTCATAGTCTGCTGGATTTTAAAGAAAGAAATATCTTTCATCTTATAATATCTTAGGTTTTAATTGCCATTTGTTAAAATGAGAATATTTTGGTACCACTGCTACCTTTTTCCAAATAACTTCATGGAACCCTAATATTTTCAATATATAATCCTTTCTATAACTCTTGATTCACTTGATTTTTTTTTCCTAAATTCTTTCCAAAAATTATTTGCCTTTTTACAATATAATGTAGAAACAGAAAAATTATGCAGTATTCCAATGTCATTGTCATAAATGTGATCTGTCAAAGTAAAATCACCACTCTTCTCTTTCTCTACCTAAATATTTTGTGAGTCCAAAAAGAGTCAGAAAAATTTAAAGTAAAGAATTAACCATCATTTTGGAGGAGGGCTACATTCCCAATTTAGAATTGTCCTGCTCAAGGGTGGGAAATGATGTACTTCTTACTTCTCTAGCAAACTCCTGGCTACTCTTTAAAGGGTTGTGACCTAGTGTTACAGGTGATTACTGTCCACATGAGAATGGAGGAACATTGTGAAGCTGTACCTATTTGTATGATGTAGAAGGGAACCTAATGAACTGGTGAGTGATGTTAACAGATAGCATTCCAAATAATTTCATTTCCTATTTTATTTTTCTCAAAAAATCATGGAAAAATAAGCAATCAAAAAAACCCCACAAATGGACAAATGAACATATACTCTCTAAAACCACAGAGCATACTTCCAAGTTTTGTGCTGTGTTCATGTTTTGCTGTGTTTGTCTTATCCTTGTCAAATACAGATGGAACAAGCTACCAGTAAAATACATTAGCCATGCTCACCCTCTGTAGTGAGTGATGGATCTCCAGTATCAATCAGAGTTAGCAGGGAAATCTCTCTCCTCAGGCTCTAAAACACAACAGATGCTGCTCTGCCACTTTTCATTATGCTAAAGTAGTGTGGCAACAAGATTGCTTCTTTTCTGATGTTATCAGTTTTCTTATGAATAATAACCATTTAAATTTCCCTTTTGTGGCTGAAATGCAGCACTTTTCAACAGCCAGTGCCTTTGCTCTTTTACATTTGACAGAAAAACAAACAAAGGAAAATAACCTAGATTAAATATTCAAGTGATTTAAGGACAGTAGGAACTATCCTGTGAGTTAATAATAAATTACTATTTACAAACATTCAATAGCAGGGGCTTGATTGAGAAGCAAGTAGTTCTTAAGACTTTTATCTAATGTCCTCAGCTGTTCAGTGCTAATGAAGGTTTGCAATTACCATGAATTTTAACTAATACTCAGCTTTATTTTTAATTGTCTTGTTTACAAAATGCATGCATTAATCACATTAATGTCATATTTTATCACTTCCAAAAATACCTGACAGCAGTTGAGGAGTCCTACAAAGAACAGCTTGTTTCTATCTTTTTGAAATGCATGACAAGAGGTGATATAATGAAAATAAAAATTCTTATTAATTCATTCTTCTGAAGAGAGTTTATAACAGATTTTGGCATTACATATTTTCTAAGACTCATCTCAGCATTTTATGACTATAACTGAAATTATAGTCCTATAAATGCTTTATTTAAATGTTTGTGGAAAGGATTTTTAGGCAATGAGCAATCAAATGTGCTACAGAAAGTGAAATCCTGGCCCTGGGTATATTAGGGCTAATTAAGCCAGTGATTTCTGTGACTAGAGAGGGTTAGTCTTGCGTATTTTATGGCAAAAGTACA
The DNA here is from genome assembly GCA_013396975.1 of Bucco capensis. Lineage (NCBI taxonomy): Eukaryota > Metazoa > Chordata > Aves > Piciformes > Bucconidae > Bucco > Bucco capensis. Next base: position 129,088 of record VWZO01010877.1, read on the forward strand.
TAATACTTATTATTAATAAGTACATAATTACTTTTTGTCATGTTTTGAGCCCACCCAGCTGGCAACACAGCACCATGGAGTCATCACTTGCTCCTAGCCACCTCCAGTGGGATAGGTAGGAGAAAATAAAACAAAAGGTTTGAAACAAAACACAGGGAGGGCTTACTCACCAGTTATGGTCATGGGCAAAAGACAAACAAGACTTAGGCAAACAACATCAATTTAATTTAAACAAAACCATCACCAATTTACCAACTGAACCAGAGTACGACAGTGATAAATACAATAGGACATAAAAAAAACACCTTCCCTCCACTCCTCCTTTCTTCTCAGGCCCAGCTCTGCTATCTCCTTCCCCACAAGCAGTGCAGGGGTTCAGGAAATGAGGGTTGTGCTCAGTCCCAGTGTGTTAATTGTTGTTTGTGCTGCTGCTTCTACCTCAGGGGAAAAAGTCTTCACAGTCCTCCCCAGCAGCAACATGGCATGTGTCCCATGGGAGACAATCCTCCACAAACTTTTACAGGACTCTCCTCCACAGGCCTCAGTCCTCCCAGCAGCAGACTGCTCCAGCATGGGCTTCCCTCAGAGGCACAGCATCCTTGAGGAGCATTCCCCTTCTCCAGCATAGGGTCCTCCATGGGCTGCTGATGTGTTTCTTCCCCATCCTTGATCTCTAAGGGCTTCTAAGGACCTGCTATCTCACCAAGGGTCAAATGAAAATGAGTGCCCTGATGTGCCTCCCCTGAGCTTTCCTCACTGACCTCAGTGTCCGCATGGTTGTCTCTCTCAAGTCTCACTCCTCTCCCAAACAAAAGGACAGCCAAAACAAAAGAACCTGCTTGAGAGGTTCTCCCCCTCTTAAATATGGTATTGTAAAACTGTTGATTTGCTCATCCACAGCCAGAAGTTGGTTGAACTTGGAGCCCAGGGAGCTTCTCAGAGCTTCTTATAGGAGCCATGTCAGTAGCCCCCTCCTCTGCTACCAAAATCCCACCACACAAAAACTCAACACACTTCTGACATATTTCATACTGGTACCCTATGAACTGTAGGTATGTGAAAGAAAGGGCAATATCAGGCAGGGCCTTCTAAGTTTCTTCTACCTTGAAACCTTCCATGCAAAGCTGAAGATATACAACTACTTCCAAAAGTGTTTGCACATGCAATAGTGTCATTTACTTTCAGAAGTGTAGTGACTGATGCAGAGCCCACCAACACTGCTTAACAAGGTGTGACACTGGTTTTGCCATAGAGTGAAACTGCTTGGTGTTGCAGGAGCAGACTAAGCTCAGATTGCCTGAATGAGAACAATGAGCATCATGTTGGTACTGAGACTAGTTTAAAAAACAATGGACTAAGAAATAACCAGAGGTTCAAAGCATTCACTATTTCTTCACCAACTGTCGAGCTCATGCAGCTGCTGAAGCTAACATACACCAACACTGACAAGTGGATGACACTAGTGCTGCTATCTCCAGTCTTAACTGTTTATTTTTGTTTTCCTTGAACTTACTTGATCATAAATGCCAAAGTCTATAATTGATTTCCATTTGAATATGTTAATCCTTTTACAAGTTTTGCCCCTTTGTACTTCTGTGAGCAGATGACTTAATTTTGATAAAGCAGAGATGAAGCTGCTAGACACATAACACAGACTACAAAGGAGTCAGAGCTTCTTTTCCCAATGTGCCTTAGTTTTTACCAGGAGGTATTTAACTGAAAGTGCTGTTCAATTCTCTTCTTTGCAGACTGGAAGGGAAATACTAGTCAAATGTTGCGTAATCTTTGTCAATTAGTGTGAATGTGGAAGAGCTGGAATAGATTGGCAGCTTCAGACAGCACGGAAACATGCTGCTTTTAAGTCCTCTCAATTCTTTACTTTGAATCAAAGACAAATTCCATTGCAGTCATCTGAGCCTTGGGAGTAGCTGATATCCTAACTAAATGAAGTACATATGCCCTTCCAAAGGTCTGACTCCATGCACCTGTCATTCTTCTGATTTTATTCATCAGGCAATCTCTGTGTTTCTGAAGCATGACAAATAGCAGCAAAATCCACACCATGACCTTGATAACAGAAGTGGAAAACAGAAAAACCTTGGAAAATGCTGCTTTTAGCTGTCAGTCTGCATTAGCAATTTAATAATTTAATGGCTAGATAAAACTAACTAAATATGTTTCTTTTTAAAGTTTTCACTGAAAAATAAGGAATGTTTTCATCCCTCAAAACAAAAACTAGATTTTGCTACTCTTTTTTTTTTTTTTTTACTATTGTGTATATCTAGGAAAAAATGAATTATTTCCCTCAGTGGCTTATAGAACTACTCTTAATATTTTATGCTGAAGGAGGAATCAAATTTGTAAATAATAAATCTAAACATTCTAGGAGGAATACACAGGAATAGGATGAGTTTCTGTGAAAAAGCACAGATTTAATGCAAAAAAGCACTGTTTTAATGTCAGTTATACTCATTTGCTACTACTAAACAAGACTAAACTGTCAGGCATTAATGCATGCATTCAGATGAAGATAATTACTTCATTCTTCACTGATTTTTACTACATCACTTAACAGGAAGGTGGATCTTAGAGATTAAAAAAACCAAACCAGTGTTCTGCAGACAGTGGGGTCAAAATGAACAATGCATGATAATAGAATTTGATTTATTTCATAGAATTCATTAGGTTATATTTGGAAGCCTAAGTCATAACCACAGTTAAATGAAACAAGGGAAGCAATTAGATAAGCAAATAAAAAATTATCTCTGAATGAAATATTGGTGATAAAGGGGAAAAAAAGTCGTAAAGGAACCAAGCTCAGTAGGATGCTCTCAAAAGAAGGTTTCTGTAGAACTAAGAAATAGATACTAGCCAGGTTACTCAGACTGAGAGTTTCAGAAGACCTGAAACACTTATGTCCTGAGTTTAACAGAGCCAAATGAAACAAAAGCAAAGGTTCATCACTGTAAGAGACAGATAAATTGTTATGTTCATTAACAAAGTGATTGTGCCATCTATCGTCGTCGTCGTCGTCNGGTTAATGCATATATCAGATATCTATATATATCATATCATACCATATCACCCATCATATAGCACTCAGGTTACTCAGGTTACTGAGTGATTCACTCCAACTGCATCTTCATTGTAGGTACTGCAGACATTTGTGTATCAAAGAATCCCAGAAGGGCTAAGGCTGGAAGGGACCACCAGAGGTCATCTAGTCCAACCTCACTGCTCTAGCAGGGTCTCCTAGAGCATGTCACTCACAATTATGTCCAGACAGTTTTTTAGTATCTTCAGAGATACAAGGCTTTTTTATACTAGAACTATAATACTGAACTTCTTGTTGTAATGATGAAAAAGTGCTGTTATGTCAGTGTTTTACCAGTTTGAAACTGAGGAAGTGCCTCTGTGAAAGGCAGATAAAAGAAAAAATGGAAGCAGTTATTATAATTCAGAATGAAGATATTTCAGCTGTTACTAAGAAGACTTTCCTCTTAATCTTACATCAAATACGAAAAGCATGCATTAGTGGGAAATTCTATTATTATGTTAAAATTAAATACTTTTTCTTGTATGTTAACTTACTGATTTTAAATAATACATGTAAATATCCATATTCCTCTGCTGTGATACAAGAGCAATTTCACTCCCTACATGCACTGGCTTCCAAACTGTCCTGTTAAGATCAGAAGGTCTGTCAAATGCAGAGAAAAATGACAGAGCCTACCTCATGAAAGCACTGTGTCCAACACAGGTGGAATTCTGTTGCTTTGCAGAGAGTCCTCCTATGCTGTGAATCACTAGAATGTAAAGCCACTTTTACATTGCTTGCTCTGAAACCAAATGTGCTGAAATTGTGCACGAAAACACTGAACCAAGCACAAAAACAATCTGCTGATTCAGAATTGTTTAAAAAAACCCACCCTAATAAAAGTCTCAGTAAACTTTGTGTGAATTAAGTAGTCTCTCCTCCCTTGACAGGATCCCATCCAGCCCCATAGCCTTGTGAGTTTCTACATAGAGTAGCAGGTCACTAACTGCTTCTTCCTGGATTATGGGGGAGGTGATTCTGCTCCCCATCTCTGGTTTGCAGCTCAGGGGACTGCATGTACCCTGAGAATAACTGGTCTGACTGTTAAAGACTGAAGCAAAGAAGACATTAAGTACCTCAGCCTTTTCCTCCTCCTTGGTGACAATCATAGAATCCTAGACTGGTTAGGGTTGGAAGGGACCTCTGGAGCTCATCTAGTCCAACCCCCCTGCAGTGGGCAGGGACATCCCCAACTAGAGCAGCTTGCCCAGAGCCCTGGCAAGCCTCACCTGCAATGCCTCCAGGGATGGGAACTCAACCACCTCCCTGGGCAACCTGGGCCAGTGTTCCACCACCCTTGTGGTGAGGAACTTTTTCCTAATATCCAGTTTAAATCTACTCTTCTCCAATTTCAAACCATTGCCTCTTGTCCTTTCACTGCAGGCCTTTGCAAACAGGCCCTCTGCAGCCTTCTTGGAAGTTCCCTTTAGGTACTGGAAGGTGTTCCCCCCATATCCAATAAAGGATGAAGATTCTTCTTTTGCTGTTAATGTATTTGTAAAAGAAAACATTTTTTGTTATCTTTTACAACAGTGGCCAGATTGAGTTCTAGCTGGACTTTTGCGTTTGTCATTTTCTCCCTGCATAGCTTAATGACATCCTTGCAGTCCTCCTGAGTTGCTTGTCCCTTCTTCCAAAGACAATGAAGGCAGTGATATAGGAATTAGAAATAGTTGTTTCACCTGTTGAAAAAAAAATATAGTTACTCTGTAAGTTCCAGAGCTGAAAGTAGTAAATTTGGATTAACTACAGTCCTGCTTTGTGAAGTATTTTTAGCAATCCACCCTGTTTGCACTTTAAGCAGTTCTAGTTCCAAGTGCAGTTATCTATGTCTGAACTGTATATGAACCTTTGAATTGAATTTCTGCATTTGTGTATCTCATTTTAACAGTTTCCTATTAATTAAATCAAATGAAGTGAAATGTTATTGCTAGTGTCCCAACATGAAGACCAAGAACTAGTGTAATAACATGCAGTGAAATGAAAGTCATTATTTAATTACCAATATATTCATTGTTAGGTATGGTGATTAATTCATTTGGCATTTACAAAGATGAAAATGGTAATTCCATAATAAAGTAATTAGAGAGAGGCAGATTCCCTTAAATGAAACTAGGCTCAGTATGTAAATCTCAGTGAACACAGGCTTAATCTAAATGGAATCCTTTTAAATTCCTAATATTTGATATTTTCTCATGAAGATGGTGATATTTGCCCAACAGATGACCTTTTTCACATGAAAATAATACTCCAGTTGCACTTCAGCATTTCTGTTTCAGTAGCTAGGAATTATTTAAATAAATTTCCACACATAGGAACATTGATCTGTAAAATAAGTTACAAATGGAAGGAGGCAAGGCTTGTCATTATTTATTTGGAAGTCTTGCTGCAAAGCTTGCTCAGATAAAACTTATAAAATTAACTTTAAAAGTCCTTATCTTTGATTACAGACTTTTTTCCATTCATACCATTCTCATAGTGAGTACTTTGGCTGAATGTCCAAACTGTACTTTAAATTTTAGAGTGTTCCAGTACAGATATTCTACATTTTTTATATGTCTAGTGATGTAGATTGTTGAATATTAAAACCATTTTTTTACATATTCAGTTCAAAATATTTTTTCCTAAAACACATGGAATTATGGAAATCCTGTAGCAAATTTGAACTTTCCAAAACCATGGCTAATTCTATAGAGTTAGCCACCAGAATATTATGTCTAAAATACTTGATTATTATCTAAACCTTAATTATTTAGTAATAGAGTACTTTACCAGAATATTTTCTTTTTCTCTCATGCTGTCACACACATGGAAAGGAAATGAGTATAATTTGTATTTAAAATAGCTGATCGTACCATAGCAGCAAAGAATATGGGTTAAGGCCACTGTTGCCTCCAAGGATTTCTTGTTGGTCTTCATATTTCTCATGATAATGAACAAGTAAGTAATGGGCTATGAATTCTGATTGAGTTTGAAATACAGGCAGAGCATCTGTCAAAAATTTCCTTCATAATGTACCTACCCCAAAATATAAACATGGAAATTAATGTCTCCAGAGTCTGTTGGGCTTCTGGGCTGCCTACAGCCTAGTAAGATTTTTGAAGTCAAAGCAGAAGCAATGGTTTTGTCTTTAATGTGTGTTCTAGGAAAGACTAACCTTCTGTAAGTATTCTTAGAGTTAGATGAATTCATCTTTAAAGAGAGAAAATAGAATTGAATTAAAGCCAACCTAAAAAAGAAGAGAAAATTAAAAGAACTTGAGTGAAGCTGAGCCTGACCAAGATCTCAAACACTGTATCTTCAACTGTCAGATGTGAAACCAGATCAGAAGAATGTCTAATGGGACATAACCTGCCTCTTGATTCAAAAACACTTGCTTTCTGGTGAACTTCAGGCTTTGAGTATAATATCAACAACATAAATATTCTCATTTTGAGATGGCAATAATTGTAGATGTGATATTAGCTTGCAGCTATAAGGTTCCTTTGCAGTAAAAATTAACATGAGTCTTTCATCTCTCCCTTTGTTTTTTATTTTTTTAAGATAGCATTGCCTAAGGGCTCCAGTGTGTAGTACTTTACTTTTTGATGGTTTCAACACTACTCAGTCATTGATACTCTTCTGAGTTTACAACCTGACTGTGACATTTGAGTCACATTTTTGAGTGGTTGAGAAAAGAGCTGGAATTTCTCTAAGGAAGTACAGATGGCAAAAGAACCTCTGTTACCTTCACCATCCCAAATTGTCCTTCCTCACTCCTTTCTACTATCTGCTGTCCTCCCTATGCAAAACTCATTAAAGTACTTGGCCCTTACAAGAAACTGCTTAGAAAGTACTAAGAAAGTTTTCTTGTACCTTAGCTTTTGTTTGCATCTCTTTTCAAGGATGGTAATAATCTCCCTCTTAATGAATTCCTTTGTTTAACAGTCATCAGGCCTTGAGGTAAGACATACTTAGTAATTCAGACAACCATTATGTTGTTGATTAAATAGATACAAAATGTAGAGAGGCAAATTGTAAATACAACTACATCCAGCCTGACCAAGAAAACCTTGCAGATGCACATTGCAATTAGGTAGCACCAGCATTCTGTGAAAGAACAGTCAATGGATGGTTTATAAAGGACTTAAGAGGTCCAAAGTCTTCACACAGGTATAGTGATCACTTCTGTCTCCTTAGCAAGGATAATTACTGCAAATCCATACTTATTTCATGTTTGGCAGTAGGACCAATTGATTAACAAACTGATTTATCTACTGCTTGTGTCACTGTTGAACAACTGAAGAGGTAAACTGTCCATTTGTTCTGCTACAGACTACAGGCATAGAATGTGTCTTGACTGCTTGGATTCCAACAGCAGCTATACACAAATTGCTGAGCATTGATTCTGCATTCATCATGTCTCCTTTTGCATGAGACAAAGCCCACAGCCCTTTACACTGGCATTAAATTAGATCAGTTTTCTTTTTTTCCACTAAATTCCCAATTTTCATAGAATTGTTTGGCTTGCAATGGACCTTTAAAGGTCATCTAGTACAACTTTCCTGTAATGAGCAGGGACATCATCCAGCCATATTTACGGTTAGACTCAATGATCTGTTCTGTGATTGTATCTTTAGCTAGATCAGGTTGCTCAGAGCCCCATTCAGCCTGAGCTTACATATTCCAGGGATGGGGTATGCATCATGTACATTTGCAGCCCAGAAGGCCAACCACANACCCCTTATCACAAGAGTTACAAGGATGTGGCAGCAGTGCCATCTTCATCTGTCCCATCTTTCAGCTATACTGAGATGACACATATGAGATGGTTGAAACCACAACGTTGCAAAACACACTCAAATATCAAGGCCTTGAGTTAGAAAGTAAAAGAATAACACATTAACAGCATGTATCAGCAGATCATTAAAATGATCTCAGCCTTCACATACTGTGAGCAGATTCAAGTCCTACAAGCACTTCATTATTTCTAAAGCTTCTGAAGAAAATAGAATAAGTTAGTAGTTAGTAGCTGTCACATGGAAAGCATGGAAAAAACATTGTGATAGAAGTATTTTTCTTGAAAAGCAGGAGACTTTTCTAAGTATTAGAATATTTCTGACATTGACATAGTGGTAAAAAAGAGGAAGTAAATTGAATTATTAAACATTCAAAAAAATGAAAATATATTTTAATTCTAAATGGATCAAGAGTACAATGAGGATTGTAAGAAATGCAAAAGAATCATTTCATCATTTTAGAGTAATTTCAGCATGTTTAGAGATATATTATCCTAAACAAATACATTTTATAGAAGCTTTTAGAAGAACTTCTGGACTACGCTGTAGAGCAGAAAAGACCTTAATTGCCTTTCTTACCCCCTGGGACACTTACCCTGAGGTAGCCTCTGAGGAATTCTTCCAGTTTTACTTCTTTACACAAGACTAAACACATTTGGGGGCAAAATATTTGTGCAGAATGACAAGAGGCCAATTAGCAAAATGATATTAATTTTTCAAAATGTACCAACTAATGTCTCTTACTTGAGTGTGTTAGTGAAAATACACAATAATTTGAAAGTCTCTCTTTTTCCTTCTTTCTGTAGGTAGTAAATTACTGATTTGTATATCTGTTCCATTTATAGTTAGGCTCTGATTCAGTTCAGTATCTTAGCAGAATGTTTAAATTTTAGCACTTCTGTATCATCATTGACATTAATGTTATTTATAGTCTTTAAAGCAAACTATGTGCTTAAGCACTGGTCTGAATAAAGTCATTATTACAAAGTCATTAAAAACAATAATGACCAGCCAATTCGTATAAAGAAAAAAAGCACTCCCAGAACCTATGTTAATTCTGATCTATCAGCAGTTAACAGTCTTCAGTGCTCATGAACACTGCAGAAATCATGCTTACACCCTGTGCTTAGAACAGAAGCTACGTTTCTTAACAAACAAAAGATTTCTAATGTCAGCCACTTGAAGTTTTATTAACATATATGGACACTATTTGCACCAGAGCTGTGCAATTCCATACACAAATGTTGCTGTGGAGCAAATGATGTGGACAAAACAAGGGACTCCTTTGAAAAAGCTACCTTGGTTTAAATAATACTGGAAATATTATTAATAAGTATTAATTAATTATATTGTTTCATAGATTTAATTAAATTAATAGTATTCATTAGTGACATTAAATGTTAATTATTGCAGTATATTAATGATAAGTCTTTGCATATTCCAATGATCTAAGGTATCACACACAGGAATTGCACCATTATAAATATTTCTGAAGTGAAGAAAATATGAATAATTTTGAGTTCTGCCAAGGGACTGGGCCAAATATAGCCTTGTTTTTTTATTAGGTCAACAATATTTAAATAAAAAGACTCTCTCTGGAGTGATTGAGTCAAGCAGGGTTGGGCCTGGTTAGTACCTGGATGGGAGACCACCTGGGAATACTGCGTTGCTGTAGGGTTTAGTTGGGGATGTCCCTGCCCCCTGCAGGGGGGGGTTGGACTAGATGACCTCCAGAGGTCCCTTCCAACCCAAAAAACATTCTGTGATTGTGTAAAAAATGTATCTAAAGTAGGTGGCATTCAGCTTATTTATGTGGTTTTAGGATAGCAATAACTCACATGCATTTTGTTTGAGTCAGAGGCTCCTACATCTATTATAAAAGAGAGAGAGAAAACAAGGGGAAATGAGAGAGCCCACTGCCATTCAAGGAGAAATAAAGGTTTCAACTATTTACTAATACTTGTCCTGCTTCCTTGTAATCTCCATTAAAGGATACTGACAGATCCCATCCCAAAGCTAATGTGAAGTGACAGATTGCTCAGATCAGAACACTGTGAGGGGCCACAGGCTAAATGAGTCCCTGCAGCTTCTCTCCATTTGCATCTTGAAAATTCTGATTTCCAATTTCATACTCCTGGTTTTAGACCCCAATGAGAAATGTAGGGGAAGAATTTCTAATCACTTCAAAAACTTACACTTTTTCTTACCCAATTCCTAGGTGCTAAAGTTTTCAAAGCTTTTAACTAACTATAATGTATCCCTGATTGCTGTGATTATTTTTCTAAAGTCCTATGAAAACTTGCTCTGTTATGAAGGAGAAAATCAAAATACAATAATGTTATTAGGCAATATACATATACAATAATGTTATTAGGCAATATACATATACAATAATGTTATTAGACAGATGAAAACTTTTCTACGGGGACAATAAGTTCATGTGCCAGTTTTTACAGAACCTTTGGAAGGATATCTCCTTTATGTGATTACATTCAAGCTTCTTATACTTAAATACAATTATCTCCAACCTTGATCTCTCATCTATCCTTTGACTGTCTCTTAATCTGTCATCATCTTTCCCACAGTTTCTAATTAATTAATAATTTAAGGGGTTTTTTTTCTTGAATTATCCTTAACTCTATCCCAACTCCATTTCTTCTTTCTGTGCTTCCCTTTTATTTATGAAGCTAAAACCCCTTTTTCTATGGTATTTTCTTATTAAAATACATAGACATACTGCACAGGTGGTCTCTTCATGACTGAGAGATATTGGCAGGGAAGGAAAAGTCTATGTTCCTGCTGTGTGCAGGAAGTGTTAGGTGAATAAATAAAGTATTTCAGTTTCCATCAAAACCAGCCTCTGGCTTTTTTCTCAAACACACACACTAAAAAAAAGGAAGAACAGATAAATGCTAGGCATTTTAAGGAAATTATTAATTTCTGAGCTGAATAATTCACCAGCAAATATGTTTGCAATTCCTTTCATTGAGTGATTACTCTTTTCCTCACAGATAGCAAGAGCTTTTAGCTAAATAGAAATATAGCTGATAATATGTACAAGATTCATTAGATAATCTTCCATTGCATCTAACTTTCTTTTCCTTCAAGCTCGGAATGAAAAACAGTTTTCTATCAGGATATGCACTGTGTATTACCTTTTGTAATTTGTGAACACTGCAGGAGTGTCCTTTCATTTGTCTCTAACTGACACTATATTGATGAAAACTATTACTGTTCTGCAAAGGCTAGTGTCATACTAATGATATGATGTCCTCAGAGCATTGATCATGGAGTATCTTGAGAGAAAAACTAAATTTACACCAAGAGGAAAGGAAGGAAGCATACATCTCTCTCAGTTCTTAAACCAGATTGTTTCTTCAAATTATAACAAAATTTCTGGTCTTTATATTTGTTGAAAAAAAAAAACCCAAAACCTAAAACCTCAAAGCTCTGATACAGAGTCACTTGCTTATATAATATATATATTCTAAAAAATTACCTTTAGACAAATAATGTGAAATGTCCTTCCCCTTCCCCATTCATTTTTCAAGCTTTTATTTTCTTCTGTCTCTCTGCTGAGGGCAGTGAGTGGTTTCACATCTGAAGTGAATAGAAGTATATTTTTCACTGGAATTGAATTCTGTTTTCTCCTCACCACAATGTTTATAAACCTCAGATAATAAAACACCATTTTTCACAAACAGAGTTGAAGGAGATATTATTCTTTTTCCATTAGAAAAAAAAAATATATATGCAGTCTCAACTTAGTGATTTAATTTGAGCACATTATTGAATCTTAAGCCTTTGGTAAATCACTCCTGCTTTAAAACAAAGGTAACTCAGCTTTGCATTTTAACATGTCCAGCCTGGAAAGGGAATTCCTTCACTTTTTGGTATTGTACCCTCCATGATTTCTGTTCATAGCTTCAGTAGGGGACTGCCAACAGAAGGAGTGCTAGTCACTGTGTTAACAGGGACTGCCAACAGAAAGAGTGCTAGTCACTATATTAACAGATAGAAAGTCCTCTCTGGAGAAGCATATGAAAATCATCACTATTACTGGGGAAGAGCCACCCACCTTCTAAATTAATCTCTTTTTCTAATACCAAGAGAGGCCTTACCTTACTTTCAAACTGTAGAAAAAGGAAGTACTCCTTCATCTCCTCCTCCACTTCTATGTGATACCTGGAAGCAGTTGCTGGGGATTATCTGCTTTCACTGTTCATGCTTGCTGGAGGTTCCTTGTAGGATTTTTTAGGTCTTCTCTGTCAGGAAAGGAGTAATGATTATTGACTGGTCTTCCAGGGCTACAGCTTTAATAGAGAACAAATTTAGGGGCTTAGTCATTTTGGTAGAGCAAAAATGTGTTAATTTTTACCTCTGTGTATCTTCATGGACAGTATGTTTAATACCATGCCAGCAAAGGCAAAATTTGAAACTCCAAAATGTAAATGGTTGAAAACCATTTCTCAGGAGTATGCTTCAGTGGAGTTACTTACCTAGAAATGTAGTGGAGTGCAATCAAGCAAAACTCACAATAAAAAATAAAATGTGAGCTATGAGACAGCAGAGATTATTTAAGTCCCTATGTTACACTCTGTAATGATGCTAGAAATTATATTTGGAGCAGATACAATTAATTTTATGTTTTTATAGTACTCTTTTACATTTTACTTCCCGTTCTTCTCAGATTTGATTTTTAAGGTCATTTTTTTTCTGAGTGGAATAGACTGCACTTGATATTGAAATGTGGTTTGACAGTAATATGGCAGTGAATCTTTAAAGACAAATTATGAAGAATCACCTTTCTTTTTTTACTTTTTACAAAAGACTTATTAAAATATACCATTGGTAAGTGTCAAAGGCTACTAATCCACTGATGCCATCCTGAAACTATTGGCATTCAGGCTGTAGAAAAACGAGTAAAATAGGTTTATTACAACGTTTTTGAAATAGAAGAGAATCCAATTATCATCTTCATCACTTTCTACAGAGGCAGCAGTCTTTAATCCTATTTATTACCTTTAAAAGATATCATCATGGAATTCAGCTGCTAGGACATTTTTATATATGCATGTGTCTATCCTTTTTAGAATAACTATTCTTCCCCACGGGAGCCTGCGAATCCTGAATGCTTCCAAGTCTGATGAAGGACGCTACTCATGCCAAGGTGTAAATGTGTTTGGATCTGCAGAAATCACTGCATCACTATCTGTTAAAGGTATGAACAAATATTTGATGATGATGATGATTTATTTTTAGTAATATTTTATTATTCAACAGAATCCCCAGACAACAGCATTGTATAGGCAAAAAAAAAAAGGCATTTCCAACAAGCTCAGGGGCTAAACTCCCTGTGGTCAAACATTGTATTCCTGCATCAGACTGCATACTCTAGCTGTATATCAGAGATATTTGTCAGAAGAATTAGTGTATATATTAAAACACTCAGATTAAAAGTAATAATGTAAGTAAAAGAATATCTATTTTAACTTGGTCTAACTCTGTGAACTCATCCTGACTTCGTTCTGCATGGGAACAAAGCACAGGTTTAAAGTAATAATTGTATCAATATAAAATGTAAGGAAAGCTAGTTCCTTAGAACAGTAGCAATAATCAAAACACTGAGTTGCCATTAATTTCTAAATCACATCTTCATGTAATCATGGAGTTTGTTTTCCGATGCTCAAGTCTTTTGACTTAATTTTTTCAATCCTTATTCTATTTTAGTGTACATTAAAAATCCTTTTAAGTGGCAAAACTGAGATTTTCATGCAATCCCAAGATTGCAGGTGCTGCAATCTTAAAAAAAAAAAAAGTTTTTTATGATACTAATAACATTAACAGAATAATCCATCTCAGATGTCCCATAGGTGTTGTTATGGTGTTGCCTTACTGATTCCACTAATCTGGCTATACCTTCTGTTCACCACTGTTATGTCTTAGTGTACAGTATGAATATATTGCAGTAGTTGAAAGAAACCATAGAGGAAAGCTCTGAGTAGACTAAGCAAAACTCAACCATATTATTTTGGCCTTGCATTATAACTAGACTTCCATCTGAACGTTCCTAATCCTTCTTTATTTCAAGAACCTACAAGAATAGAGCTGACTCCCAGGAAGATAGAGTTAACGGTTGGAGAAAGCGTTGTCCTCAGCTGCAAAGCCCTTCATGACAGCACACTAGATGTCACTTTCTATTGGACACTCAATGGACAGCCAATTGACTTTGAAAAAGAAGGTGGACACTTTGAAAGCATCAAGGCAGTAAGTGACCATGCATTTGCAATCTTTGTGCTGGGATCTGATAGAAATTTGCATGCTTTTACATGTCTCTCATTTATCAAGTTCTGATCAAATTGAAAGATACTGATTTTGGAAAGAAATGGTAGCTAGAGGAGGTGCAAGCTGCAGGTTGTTAAAATTACTGCACATAGTTTTCATCAAGAATATATTAAATGTAAGCTTACATATGCATCCAATTATTAGTGAGGCAACACAGGATATTTCTGAGGGAACAGAAACTAGTTTGGATCAAATCCTCCTTACATTCTTCTGCTGATTTAACATGCAAAGGATGCTATTATAAGCATTGATATTTTTCTCACAGATATCATGACTGTTGGAATGCACTCACCTCTCAGTGTTTCAACTTGCTTAGCATATATTTTCAAGTCTGAATAGCAAGGAGTATACTTTATTTTCCAACTCCTTTGCATGAGGTAGATTCTAGGTGGGACACTGTTATTTAGGTCAATATGAAATGTATGGAAAAATACACATATTATTTTCAAATATGATCCCTTGAATCAAAAATAATTTAGTGTGATCAAACAGTATGATAAAGTAATTCAAACTTGTCTCATATAAAATGGCTTGTACATTTCTTAGAAGAAAGAAATAGAATAGAAAGAAATAGAACCTAACCCAGTCTTCCCACTAACAATATGAAAGTCAAATGTTCATGCTATGTCAACAGAGAAAAATGAAACTCACAAAGGTCAGGAAATTCTAAAAGTTAATGTATTTAATCTAAGTACAATGTAGTGAAGTTAACTTTGCATTAAAAAGCTTGTCAGGTTAAATCAATTTATTGTACTTGCCTGTTTGGAAGCCATACAATATTCACTTTGTGATGTGTGAGGTGTTGTTTTTTAAAATTGGGCTTTACTTCAATAAACTTTTTAATTGAAAACCATTAGTAAGGTAAATGTGAAGGTTCTTAGCATACTTATCTTCATCAGAGGAAGTCCAATACTCAAAATCCAGCACTAAATATAGAGGAAGGAAAACTACCATTGTTTTTTCAGCTTCAAGGTTGAAACATTCTTTGATTCAAGAAAATATCCTATGATTACAATTTAACTGGAAGTCATTTCCAAAAATTTAAAATAAAAGTTTTAGAATTATACATCCATTTTGTTCTGCACAGTCTGATATTTTATCAGATAAAAAAAGAAAAAAGGTCAGGTTTGTTTGTTTGTTTGTTTGAAAGCCTGACAAATTGAACATTATGTGAATGGGTTTTGTTAATAACAAAACCACTGTCAACCTCTCACATTGCTCATGCTTTCACTGTGGCAGCCCCAGGTGTTAAGTATGATGAACATTCTGATGCTTAATGCAGTGTTATCAAAGCTTTCACCAAAGTAATAGTTATTTGGGCCACACATAATTCCACTTGCTAAAATAGTATGCTGTCTAACAAGTAACATTAAATGGAAATGGGCACAACAATACATATTACTTTGTTTATTTTTTACATTATATCTGTAGCTTTTGTACCTATAGAAAAATGTATCATTTTTCACACTAAGAACTAGTTTATATAAAAGTTGGAGGTGTTGTTGCTGTTATTTATTGAGCTATCAAAGATCTAGTACGTACAGAAATTTAGGTACTTCAGGGACTTGCCTGGCAAAAGGGTAAGTGTAGTAAGGATGTCAAGTTGAACAAAGCTGTGCATGAAGGGAGTATTAAAAAAGAGATCAAACTTCACTGGAGTGACAGCTACAGACTGCACTCTAGGAAAGGAAAACACCCCAGATGTTGTGTATGCATGACTTCACAGTACACTTGGTAGCAGAACAACAGTGCACTAGAAAATCTTACTTTGTCTACCCAAAGACTGGATAACATTCTAATTTCTGTGAAGGGTAGTCTGTATAATTCATAGAAACAATTCTGCATAGAAGTCTGAATTACAAATATTTTCTTCTAGCAACACCAGTGATCACTGAGCACAGAAAATACAGATCTGCTTGCTTTTATTAGTATAGCTTGGATTTTTTTTTTTGTCCTCTGTGCCAAATTCAGATGTCCTGTTCAAAATTTTCTCTTCTAAGGTCATTACTGACCTTAATTCCACCCTGGAGTTATCCCTTTTCTAGCTAAAAATATCTGATTTTGCAAGTAGATATTCATCCAGCTATCACCATTGCAAATCTGTGTTTGAAAGTCAATAGTGTTTTCATGGCAGCCAAGCAAAATGATTTGTTGTGGTTATCCACAGAGTGGCAAGCAGCAGCACTGCTCTCAGCATCCCTCACTTTTACTTGCATGAGTACCTCTCAGACTCACCAAAGTCATTTAGCCTCAATATCCTCTTGGTCTTTGATCTTAACTGAAACTGCCACCATAGGAAGCAATAACCACAACTTCTCATGTTATATTTTACAGTGGTCATTTGTTCACATGGAAGTGAATTGAAATCTATTGTTTCACTCAGAAAAGGCCAGTAGCTACAGACCAGGCAATGCATTAACTACTTTTTTAGCAGTGGAGGCTTCAATCTGATAAGCCAGAATCTGTGACAGAGCATAACTTTGCACTTTTCCTCATGTTTTCAGGTCTCGCCTTTGTTTTAGCTTCAGAATTTAAGATTAAAATTTCCTAAGCATTTTCTGAATAGGCAGCACTAAGTTATACACTAAATGGAATCAATTAAAACACTGTTAATAATTTGTCTTTCCTCTGAATTGGGCATGAAACTAAACAAGGCTAACTAAATGGGGTTTTTATTCAGCACTTCCCTCCTCCCCACACTGAGGAAAACAGCAACAGTGGCCCAAAGTCTTGTAGAAGATACGTGTTCTATGCATCAGAGGATTTCTGTTCAGGGTAATGCTGATATATCAGCCTCATCACTATCAATTTGTTTCACTGTTTGTTGTAATACATTCCTGCTGATGGCAGAGGCTGAACACAACCATTACTGTCAACTCACATCTCCAGATATTTCAGACCTATGCTCATTACCAGGTTTGGCCTATTTGTCATGTTACAGCAGTTAAATACTTGAGTGATCAGCAGCAGCTTCAAAATAAAAGAATTATCTTGTCTTGTGGTAACACAAATTTCTTCTGAACTAGGAAAGATATAAAATGAAATAAGGATTTCTGGCAAAAACAACTTCAAAATGTTTGTTTTGTGACTGGTAACAACAGACCAAAATCTGAATACAATGAAGATCACAGTCTAATAATGCACTTTATCATGGCTTGTTTTCAGGATATAAACAGCCCCAGTGAAATGATTGAATTTATAGACTTACTTACATGCTGCATTGGAACAAGGCACTCTGAAAATTTCCTAGAATCAAACAAATATGGAAACTTGTGTGCCCAAGTGCTTGTGGCTTTGGCTATGAACAGAGTAAGGGAGAGATGATAAGTAATGTCTCTATTTAATGTTACTTTAGAGGAGGGAGATAACTGAGGATTTTGGAAAATGTGAGTCTCTTAACATTCCTGCGTGCAAATACTATAAAAAATGATTGCAATAAAAAAGTCATGAAATTCAGCCAGATCATTTTTACATTGGTTTATGCTATTAAGGTATTTTATACCTTCCCTTGTTTCTAAAAAGATTCTAAAAAGAAGAATCTTGAGCTAAATAAAGGAGATTTCATAACAGTCCATCCTTTCCCTTGTTTACTTGCAGCTGATGGATTATCTAACTGCTTGGCACAATGGTAATCTGGGTTATAACAGCACAGACAATTGTTTGAATACCTCATCAAGATGAGCCTTCCTGATGCTAAGATCTTCCATTTGCAGCTCTACTATCTATTTTTCACTTGCAGCACTGCAACCTTTCTCTTGAGCTGTTGTGATAGGGTTTTCCAGAGCCTTCCTAGCAGATTTTCTCCCTTGCAATTCTTACCCTGCTGATGTTCTGATTCTGTTCTAGTGGCCTTGCAGCTGCAAACCTCAATCACCTTTGTCATGGCAAAAGGTTCCCACTGCTCTGAAACTCACCCAAGCCTCCTGCCCCCTTCCTCTGTCTCTTGTTTGTAAACCAAACCCCAGCGTGCAGGGAGGTAGATAATGGTGATGTAGATGTTATCCAACAATAGATATGCTCAGAAGCTTAACAATGAATCACTGAGCAACAACTGCTCTTAATTAGCACATAGGAAGTTTGAGTAGCTCTCAAAGAAAAGATAACAACCCTAGGGGGGAAAAGGGCAAAAAATAGTCCTCATCACCTTCTTCATTGTCACCTGCTTCACTGGAGAGAGTCTCAAGGGAAGAATACTCTTTCTGGCTGGCCACCAGGAAGACTTTTCTGTTTTACTTTTCTCTCTCCATTTGTTCTCGTTTTTAATTTCTCACCTAGGTAGCTTACTTTGCTAGAGCTGATGTGTGCCATCATCTATGGACCCTGCTAATAAATCTCTATTCACATAAGCCTGTCACAACTTTCTTTGTGCAGCACACTAATGAAATCTCAGTCACACGTCTGCTCTTCATGCTTCCTGTTTTGATGTCTTCTCAAAATGACACACTTGTCCCAGATGGCTTTTGCTTTCATTTCTGTCATTGTCATCCTTCACTATCATTATCCAATCATAGGTCTAGCTCCATACTCTCCTTTTTGCTCTTTCTACGCCTTTAAACTGGAGCACAGTGCCCCATATTATTTGGCCTTTTCTTCCTTTTTTCTCCTTATAATGACAACTCAGATTTAGCACCATGAGTCTAGTGAGCCTCTCTGTCCTAAAGCTTGATATTTCATATGCCTTCTCATTTTCAATACCTTTTCTATATTTTCTTTAATCCCTGGATTTCACATGACATACTACCTGACATCTGATACACATTTAACTTCATCTCTTCCTCTACCTTCTCTCAATACAGTGAATCAAATTCATTTACAGAAATTCAAGCTGCACTTTAAAACTCTCCCTATCCACCCTCAATAGCCCAAAGCTTCCTGGCATGTTCTTAAAAAACAGAACTCAGAATATATTTTTCTCATCACTATACCAACAGAGAAATCTCCTGCTTTGCAACAGATTAAATATTTGCATTTTGTAAACATCATAAGCCATAAAAAGGCAGGTGGTTGATGTGTTCAAACCTGAGAATTTGCATGAAATAGCACTTAAATTGTCCTAAATGTATTATGAACAGAAGTTGGATTGAAGCCAACAATTCATCATAATGCACATATAAATTGTTAGAATAATTTAAAAGAACTTTATTGTATTCCTATTTTTCACTTACTGTTGATGGTACAAAACTAACGTTACCATGAGGTGATTCTGTAAGATCATTAGCTTGTTTCAGATAGATTCACCAAAACCAAACTTCATTGCTAATCAAATGTGTCAAACAATCAAAATTTAACTGTGAAATCATTTAATCTGATTGAATTTATCAATAAAGGCTATTTTATAATGTCAAATAATGTATGTCAGGAATTCACTTAACTCATCTGTGATTCATAAAAACACCTATATATTTTAAATAATAATTTTAGCTGATTAAGATAGCATTAACAACACAGGTCGTTCTTGTTTAGGATCAAATCTCTGTCCCATTTAATTACAGACCATTGTTTAACTGTTCTCAGTTTATACAGAATATGACCTTACTTTTCAAGATTTTGCACCTCCCAAGAATTCTCTAATGTACAGAAACCACTTTATAGGAAAGCACCTTCACCTCTCACTGTGAAGAGATTTAAATGACAGCCAGCAATCCTCAGTATACTCCTGTATACATAGGAAAGAAATGACTCAAACATCCCTTAGGCTTTCATCATAAAAGATTTCCTGCAATGTCAGTCAGCATTTGCCCACTCTTTTTTTCCCATTGATTTAAGCTTTTGCTGAATCATGACCATTTATAATAGTCTCACTACTCTTTTTAGACATGTTTTTCCCAAGCAGAGAGACAATTTTCACTGCACATTGTCCAGGTTGAGCTCCCAGACTGAATCTTTGGAATAACAATAGGAATGCTTTCTTGACCCCAGGCCTCTGCAGTGCAGAAGCAGCTGATTGCTGCAAGTCACCACATCATCTCTATTGACTACCCAGTATTTTGAACTTCCTTGTCTTCTTCTCCCTCTTCTCAAGATAAGTCAGAGCTATGCTCACAGAAATCCAGTAGCAGTGTGGAAAGGAAGTATGACTATCAGCATGGAAAATGAGCAGCATTAGAAACAGATTAAAGGAAAGCTAGGATGGATATAGTGACAAGTGAATGATTGAAGTTTCCTAGGCTCATGTATATTTTCCAGATATGATTCTGTAGTTTAAACATGTCATAAACTGTGTAATCATCAAAGCAGCATTTAATTCTTCCATGGTAGTGGGGAGTAAACAAGAGAGTTACTAGATGTTAAAAAAGTGCTCTACAGTGTAACTGTGAGCTCCATTTCAGCTACAGGCTGATTATTGATTGTTCTTGTGCAAAGACTTCAAAATAAAAGTTTGGACACTGAATGAACCACCTTGGTTTAGAGATAAATAGTCAGCAAATGAATGGATAGTTTAACAGAGAAATTTCCTAGCAACTGGAATCTTCTGGTTCTAGAAAATGAATTTGCTCTTACAAGAAGAGTAATTGTAATCCACTTCATTGGAGAACCATATGTGAAAGTTACTTTACTGCAAAGCAATTCAAAACCTCTTAAAATTTTTGAAATGTTGAGGAAAATAATCTACATACAACATCCTCATTGTGGGGTTGTTGAATGAATGAACAAGTATTAATTCACAAATATTAAGTTCTTTGCAAGTTGATTTTTTTTTAATCTCCTCTGCAAATTGCCAATATTCATAGATTGATAGAATGGCCAGATTGGAAGGGACCTTAAAGATTGTCTAGTTCCAACCTCCCTGCCATGGGCAGGGATGCCATACACTATTCCAGGTTGCCCAAGGCCACGTCCAGCCTGGCCTTGAACACTGCCAGGGATGGAGCATCCACAACCTCTCTGGGCAACCTGTCCCAGTGCCTAACCACCCTCTGGGGAAANTAATGCAATGGATGCAAATAACAAATCCAATGAGGTGATTCTTTTCAAGCAAAGTATGCATTAAAAAGGCTCCAAGGAGCATTTAAGTCTCTCCCCACCAAATGAAAATGCTACGTATAGGTGGCACTTATTCTTGTGAAAAATTACTTCAAGGAATACCTTACCAGTAAAGCTAATTAGATACATTTCAGACACAACTATGACCTTGGATAACATGCTGTGCTGCAGCAGAAAGACAATAGATTGACACAGCACACAGCTGCCCAGAACCTGATGAATGGGAGAGCTGAAAGCATAACGTGAATCATACAAAAAATGTATTGTCCTAGAGAGAATCATTAGTCATGACAGATAGCAGTGATATTTGTATTATTATTTATTTACTGCTTAATGAAGACCAGAAGTGTGTTCATTTTTACAGTAGGTTTATAGCCAATGTTTGCCTTGAAGTTTACATGTAACTTTCCTTAAAATCCTCAGAAGTTGGCTGCTTATCCTATCTCCTTGGTTTGGTTTGGGTTTTTTTGAAGTCTTAACTTCTGTAATGTAAAAGATGCATTCCACACAGAAGTTTACGCTGAAGAAATAGGAATACTTGGCTAAACAGGTAATATACAATATTCAAACCACCAAGGAATATAGATTTTGCTAATAAAATGCTACTCTGAAACACTGCACTTATTGCAAAATATGTCACGTCACAGAAGAGCAGAAAATTAGTGGAATAAAACCAGCTTTTAAAAATGTAAGCCTAATAAATCAAAATGTAGGTGTAGACAAAGAAATTTAAACACCAGTAATTTCAGCTTTAAATAATGTTGGGATCATATGGTTGTTGATCCCCCACACTGTTTAACTCAGTCCAGAGGAGAGAACTTTCTACACTGTTTGCATCTATGTCACTCAGTATTTGTCTTCCTCAGAGGAGAGGGCATGTCTCTGCTTTTACTGAAGCTTTCTGTCTTTTTCCATGGAGATAGGAGTAAAAGCAGAGGACAATGCTTCTGATCTGAGATACTTTTCTTAAGGGACTCTTTGCTGCATTCCTGTTTAGCTGGTTTTTTTGAACTGGATTTTAATCACTCAGATTAAAGCAGCAGCTGCAATGATATCTGTGGAGATTTTCTTAGGATTTGGAAGGTTATCACATCAGTTTAACCACCTGCCAGGCACTGTTGTGACCGTGAACCTCTCATTACAGGATAAACTGATCAACAAAATAATCCATCTTCCAAGACTTGGAAGAGTCTGTAAAATTCATAAAACCCTCTTTATAAATACCACTAAAAAACCCCCTCTTTATAAATACCACTAACCAGTAAATAATACGGTCTTTTTTTAGAGGTCCTGGTCAAACATAGCTCCTACTTATCTAAATAGAAGCTAAAATGTCTCATTATTTGCCCTAATCAAGAACCTAATGTCTGAGCATATATCCATTTGTATTGAGCACACTGAGTTTCATTTCTTTCCACTCACACATCCTAAGAAATCCTGGCTGCACATCCTGTCATGCTGTAATAAGTATGTTTCATGGGGATCTATTGTACTCTGCACTGCTCTCCACTTACAGCAATGATTCTTTCAATTGCTGCTTGTCTGCCCAGTCACACAGGTGTGCAGATGAAATGCACATATCTTTCCTGATAAGAATATTAGGATTCAGACAGTCATGAATCCTCTGGATGTTAAGAGTGACAGCCATGATTTTTAACAGCTCCTGAGAAATGAAATCAGACAGTTGCTATCCATTATGCTTTTCCTCCCACTTAATAACAAAACAAATATTAAATGTAAATTAATCTCAAGAGAGGACAAATGTGGACTGATTCTGGTCTTATCCTTCTAAGGGCTAAGATTTTGCACCAGAATCACTAATTATCTTGAGCAACCCATGTTTCAGTAGCTAGGGAATACTGCTGTGCTGGACAAATTAAAACAATTCTATCCTGAAGTTGACTCCTGGTAGGAGTGAGTGCTCTTAGTTTTCATTTAGAGCTGCAGAGTTACTCAAATATCTTGCAGAGTGACTGCAAGATACTCAGATATTCTTTTTTACCACTGTGATTTCTGATATGCCAGAGCAAGAATATTGAATCTGTATTCTAACCTGACAGGTCTGAGTAACTTCCCTTCAGCAGCATCATTAATGAGGGCACTTCAGAAGGCAAAACACTACCATTGTATTGACACTCTCAGATCTACAGGCTTATTAAGCTATAGATCATGCCCATATTCACTTTGGGCTCACTGGCAACCTTGACATCCCACCTGTCTTTTCCTTCTTTGCATGTTAAAGTTCTCTAGTAAAGATTTTGCCTCGGTGCTACATGGAATATTACAACAATTTCAGTTCCAAAAACACAAATGAAGAGAAGATTGACTGAAGAAGGTGTGCCAAGATATGCTGAAAAAGAATTCTTCTGCCTAGAAAAAAAACCCCTAAATTATAGAAGATTGGATCCTGGAACCAATTCTATTTCATCTTGTCTTTAATGACCTTGGCAGAAGAGATAAATGTATGCAAATTACAATTGTATGGTACAAAATTGGACATATTACCAGGCCAGCAGATGATGAAAAGAACACATGGGGACAGACAAGAAATGTAATCCTTTAAAGCACAAGGTCATGCACATACAGACAGCTGGTTATAAAGTGAGAGCTCCTAACTTGCTAGTGATTGGGAAGAATAAACAATGGAGTGGAATTAGCTGAGCACAGGACACGTGCCAAAAAGCCAGGCAAATATGAATCTAGGTGAAGTCAGTGACATACTTCCAGCACAGAGAAGTATCAGCATATACATCCCTAGTAAGAGTCTATTTTGAATGTAGGGTGCATTTCTACTCATTCAAGACCAAAATCACTCAGAATTAGAACCACTGCATGGGAATATTATGAAACAAGGAACATGTGTTTCAAGGAAAGTCTGTCAATTTTTGCTTGGTTAGCAAAGTAAATAAAATCCAAGAAGGGAAGTGCCTATCCTCAATAAATGTTTCTTAAAGTGAAACACCAAGGAAGTGCATATAAATATTTGTATATAAAATAAAATTAAAAGCAATAAATTATATTATATTAAGTACACAGTAATAAATTGTTAATATGTAGTATATTATATACAGTATATTATATATGTAAATGTGATTTAACAAATATATAATATGGTCTATAATATCCCTCCCTGGATCTTCATTCACGAAGCCTAGCCATGAAGATATAATGTATTTATTTAACTGCATTATATCATACTGTATTTTTGTATAGAATGTTCTATATATTATATATGTTATGCATGTTATATATGTTTTATATATATGTTTTATATATATAATATATGTGTTATATATGTGTGTGATATATATGTTATATATAGTATTATAAAAACTCAATATAATAGTGAATATTAAAATAATATAATAGTGGTTTATATAATACAACAATGCATTTATTATTATATGTTATAAATTATATGGCATTGTGTAATTGTTAAAATTGTGCATTATATATTACAAATTATGTAAGTGTAATAATTGTATAGTGCATGTTACATAATTATATCCAAAAAATACTAGTTATATGTAATGTACAATGTAACATTACACAAATTCTACATTAATGTTGAAAAAACATAACCTGCTAAGTTCACCTATTGCACATAGCACCAATGATAAGGCAATTTAGAGATACTTGCAGGATATTTTGTCTATGCTGCATTCATATCTTACAATTATTTTCATTTGACTATTAAGAGAAAAAATGCTTTGAAAGGAACAAAAATATTTACGGTCATTTGCTGAAGTTGTTGGTGTTTACACTAAATTAAACAGTTGCAAGCATTTTTTGGATACAGAATTGACAAGAATGCAATTGCTACACCATGTGGCCAGGGTGACTTTTGTTGCCCTTCCCTGTTCTTTCCCTATGTAGTGACTATATTAAGTAAACAATGTCTATGGACTTGGGCTCACTAACTCTGATGGAGAAATATTTATTGACTTCAGTAAGTTTGGATATAACAATGATTTTGTATATGCAAAATCAAATATTTTCACTTGAATGTGGAGATTCTTAGTAAAAGACATTTATCCTCCAAAGGACTGTTCTACTTTCCAGTTTTCTCTTTTCTGCTCATAATTTTGGGGCATTGTAATTACTGTTGTCTAGAATACTAAAAAATGGTTCTCTGTGTACTCTCACTCAGGGCTTTTCAGTTTTAGTTTTAAATATGTACTGATTTCAACAGGAAAAAATAGAATCTGCTCATATTTCCTCAATCATATTTAGTGTTAATTTCCTCTGTCCTAATAAAAATCAATTAATATTATCTTTCAAATTATCTTAATTTCATTACAGTAGTGAGACATCTCCAAATGTTTCTGCATTGTAGAGAAGAAGAAGAAAGACCCTTTCATTTCTAAAAGTATTTTTTTAATAGCAAGGGTTGCACCCAAAATATTCCTGTTCATCTCCTTAATTAATTTCTTTGTGCTGATTTAGAATCATTTTCTTTGAGCATGCAAGTAAGCACAGTGTGCTTTACACAAAGTTATTAAAGACCTGAAATCCTCTTCTTTAATCCCTATTAATAATTGTACAAATGCAGTGTTCTGCTAATCCTCAGAAGGAGGTATTAGTGGACATAAATGGTGAAAGATTAAAGCGCAGTCATGAGTTTCTCACACTGTACAAGAGACCCTCGTGAACTACCTTGAACACAGATTTACTGAATGTTAAACTGCCACTCCATCCCTGTTTCAGCAAGCATCCTCTGCAGATTTAATGATCAGGAACATTCTCCTGATGCACGCTGGCAGATATGGTTGCAGGGTTCAGACGGCAGCGGACACCGTGTCAGAGGAGACAGAGCTGCTTGTTAGAGGTGAGTGTGTTTGTGGGGCCACCACAAACTGTTGTACCAAGGCATTTAACTATGTGGGGCCACCACAAACTGTTGTACCAAGGCATTTAACTATGTGGGCTTAAGGGGGATCTATCTGTACTATGCATTATTCTTCAGATTTTATACTTTTGAAAATATTTGTGATTAACCTACTGTCTTTGAATGCAGTTCACTATAAAGTGACCTGCAGATGGGCTCTGAGCAAGCTGCTCTAGTTGGGGATGTCCCTGGCCACTGCAGGGGGGTTGGACTAGATGAGCTCCAGAGGGCCCTTCCAACCCAAACCAGTCTAGGATTCTATGATTCTATGATAATAAGAAACAAAAAAGAGTTGGTTAGTGGATGGATATACACTCTTAAGAGAGGTAACAGCACAGAAGTTATACCAGATTAGTTAAACTGCAGACAATTAGCATAGACAGGCCTAATGAGTTCTGTGCTTTTTACATGATGCTTTACATTTCATCTTGTGGTCAAACCATTCTCCTAAGTTTAATGGTTTAGGAATATTCATTTGCTTCCTAAAATAAGATGCCATGCAGCTTTGCTGTTTGCAGAGGCCTGGAGTGAAAGGACAAGGGGCAATGGTTTTAAATTGGAGAAGAGTAGATTTAAACTGGACATTAGGAAGAAGTTCCTCCCCACGAGGGTGGTGGAACACTGGACCAGGTTGCCCAGGGAGGTGGTTGAGTTCCCATCCCTGGAGGCATTGCAGGTGAGGCTTGCCAGGGCTCTGGGCAAGCTGCTCTAGTTGGGGATGTCCCTGCCCAGTGCAGGGGGGTTGGACTAGATGAGCTCCAGAGGGCCCTTCCAACCCAAACCAGTCTAGGATTCTATGATTTTGTAAAAGGATAGATATGAACAATGAACCAAAAGTTCCCTAATGTGACAGAGATTTGGGGTTTTTTTAGATGTGGAATTGCCACCACCAAATTTTGACTGCATCTTTAGATGCAGAACTGTAATTTGTTGAGCTGCTTTTAATCTTCCTGATTATGCACAGGAACACAGAATCATTGTCCTGCAGGATCCCAGATCATATCTAGGACACCAGCTAGTTAAAGATCTCCCTACCCACTGTAGGGGACATGGGCTAGATGAGCTCTAAATGTCCCTTCCAGCTCTAGACATTCTGATTCTATGAACTAGCTTTCAATAGAGAAGGGCATTAGCACCATATGTGCATTCCATTAAGCAGAGTATTTCTGCATTCTAGACAGCTTGTGTGTGCAAACTCATGTGAGTTCAGTGCCTGATGAGATTTAAGGACTTGCAGTCCACTTACTGACATCAAAATGGTGAGTGCCCAGTGTCAGGATAGATGGATCCCTTCTAGGAAGCACAACTGGGTAGCCTTAATATGGATCATACATTTTCTGAAAGAATAAATCAAGGTAGATATTTTATTAGCATTTGAAAAACTCCAGATAAAAAAAAAAAATCAAAACTATTTCTAGATTATAATGTTTAAAAAATACTTATTCTACCACATTCCACCACATCTTTAGGTTTCATATGTTCATATCCATCACTTTTAGGCCAAATATGTGCTTTAAATGATAAAGAATGTTTCTGGCTGACTGCAGGGCTCTTCACTTTTTGATGAAAGTAGCTGTTAAATATTTCCATAAAGTCACTTGAAGAACCATCAGATGTCTATGAGCTATGGCACTGTTGGGATGGTGGTATTCAGTTGCCTCAACACAGACATGTAATGACATTTTAGCTGCCTTATGAAATCTGATTCATCTTTGTGGATTATGCAAGACCTTATGTGTTACCTTTATCTCTCTCA
Organism: Bucco capensis; assembly: GCA_013396975.1. Taxonomy (NCBI): domain Eukaryota; kingdom Metazoa; phylum Chordata; class Aves; order Piciformes; family Bucconidae; genus Bucco; species Bucco capensis. Next base: position 156,936 of record VWZO01010877.1, read on the forward strand.
GACAGGAGCTGAAGGGTCTATAAACAGACAAGGACATCTCAATATTAATGCCATTGAGCTTATTAGTGGCAAAAATCTCTTAGCTTAGTATTTGCAGATGGGCTGCAGAATTATTTTTAAGAATGACTTTATTGAATTTGATGTAGAAAATAAACAATTCTCTGAGGAAGAGGTTTGAGGTGAGAAAAAGGCTTTCTAAGCATGTAAGAATGTGGATGTCCCACTACCATACTACCTTCTTGATGCAATGAAAACTATGACTACTCTATAATAGAGTTCAAATTCAAATATACTTTGCTGACAGTGTCCTCCTTTTCTTGTTCCTATGATTGGATAACTAGAGGATACAGTAAGAAATGTATCATGTTATTATAGGAGATGGTTGTTTTGCTGAAGCAGTTAATTTCCTCAAGATATCTGTAAAACTTATGCAAAGGAGAGCAGTAAGATCCTACAATGTCAGTATTGTTTTCACCAAAATGGTTTTGGTTTGTTTGCCTTGCAGAAAATATTTAAAACACACTCAGTGCAAATTTTCTAATGGTTACTCTTTATAGACTTCAGCATTTAAAAAATTCAAATTATTTAGAAGAATCTAGTCTCTCTTTCCTTGTTATGGGCATTTCATTTTCATTTCAGTACCTCTATTTTTTTCTCCCCTATCTCAATTTATAGAGTGCACTCAGTGGTCTGCATTTTTACACTCTTTGATGATCCCACATTGCAACATCTTTCAAACTTCTTTAGGTTTAGCTTTGTACATACTGGACATTTCTTAGGAGAAGACACCAGTAGCAACAGGTATTTCAAGAAATATTTCAGTAAATTCTGAAGAATTCCACCTGACAGAGGAAATCATCATCTATGAACAAATCCCTTCACCACTCTGCAGTAAAGTCTGAGATCCAAAGCTGTGCTAGTCTTTCTTTTCATAGTTTCTAGGTATGATAATATAATTTTATGCACAATACAAAACATCTCAGTGTTTTAAATGTTACAGTCCATGGCCAAACTGAGACAGCAGAAGTTTGTTATGAGCTCTTAGAAGCACCAATATAAGCAAAGTTCCAGCATATCCTTGCTCTGACATTACTTATTCTCCTTTTCTCTCTGCAGAAAATGCCAGCCTTGAATGCTGATAATATCATATCAGCACACTACCCCATTTCAATCATTATTTATATTTTAAGGTTCATATTTTATCTGTCTAATTTTTAGCTCTCAGACTCAGCCTTAAAATCACACTTGTCTCCCCCCAAGACCATTAGGTGGGATCAAGAAGTGTTCAAACTCCTTTCTGAGGCACAGTAGCCAGAATCAGAGAAGTCAGGACACAAACAAGTGAGAGCTCAACTGTGTAGAACTCAATTTAAGGTATCATCAACAACTTAAATATTTTCTTCTTTCATTAAGTTGACTACTGCCCCCAAAATAAACATGCTACTCATGGGAACCACAGTCAACATCTCAAACCAATATATTGAAGTTTGTATTGGGAAAGGAAAAGCTAAATAACAGATATGCACCCTCTGCACTGGATTTTGCCTCCAACAGGGTTATGAGGCAGATAGTAGCAAAGACTTAAATACTGCTGTAAGATTTTTGGAAGACAGTCATCACAGCCCTTGGCAGCAGAAGGAGGCACATAGGGCAGGCTGATAAAACTCAAGGACATCCAGAAGAGAAAACAGCCTTTCACATAGGGTGGTAAGAATTCTGGCACTAGACCCACACAAATCTGCTACTTCAGAGGAATCCCATAACAGGAATTAGGTATGTTCTGGTGGTCAAAGAAATAATTTTAGTGGAGTAAATGACTACAACCAAAATCACAGCCATTGCCTGGTTTCGCTTCATTTAAGCCTTCTGTTGTTTACTCACCCAGGGGAAAATACGAGCAGAAGAGCTGTTTGCCATGCAAACAAGGCTGTTTGCAGAAGAATATAGAAATTCACTACATAGAAAAGCTTTTCCCCAGTACATGAAGTCATCAGCCATTTAAGAAGCAGAAGTGATTTATGATTTTTATGAATATCAATCCTGTTCTTGACATCAGTCCAAAAATAGTTTTCCCATGACATGTGCTTTGTCTGTCTACTAGCCTTTATTTATGCACCTAGCTCTTCAACTTCAGTGAATATTAACTTGTACAGAAGCAGAATAGCAGGATGTTTCAGCTTGGCTGGTTTTCCATCTATCACTGGCACACCTGTAGTCAAGCTGTCTCTATACTGATTTTTCACAAAGAACTGATTACCAAAGAGAAAAGCTCTAGTACAGGATAAATGTGTGTGCCATGTTCTGACACGAATGCTATGAACACAAACATGGTTACCAAACACCAGCCAGGAGACTTGCATCTCACACATGTCTCAGGTGATCTTGTAGCCAGCAATGTGTCAGTTTTCCTCAGACAAAGCCCACTTGGTAAGTTAATTTGATTTTCAAAGCCTGTCTTCCAAAAAGGGCTTACTATATTCTTATTTCCCCATTATGCTGTAGAAATTTGAAGTAACCTGTGCATCCATACTTCCACTATGATACTAGATGATCTTTCCAGGTCCCTTCCAACCCTTAACATTCTATGATCCTGTGCTTCCATCATGTTTCATTGTGTAGACATGTTTAAATCATTTAACACCATGAAGGATCTAGCCTTTATTGCCTTAAGCTGATCCCATCAACTACATTAGAAGAGGTCAACTGTGTTTTTCACTTTGTGTGTAATTCATCAGTACAAAATCTATTCCTCATAAGCAGGGAGGTTCTGAAGAACACCAGCAGAAATCATAGCTAAGATCAGAAGGCTACTTAGTACATCCACTTCTGCCAAAATTCATCCCTTTGCTCTTGACACACAGTTTCTAACAAACTCATTTGAAATATTGCTTTGCCATAGGCTGCAATAAGGCAAAGCCTGAGGAAAAAATCTCCATAAGAAAACCACTTATTGTATATTCCTTGCTCTTTCTTCTGCAAGTTCAGAGGGCTGGCTTGGAAAAGCATCTCTACAGTTCAGCAAAGAAAATAGTGGGAGCTGGGAACGTCACACATGCTTTTAGAGAGAGCAGTGTGAGGCTCCCTGTAAGAGTAGAGATCCCTTCCAGCTGCCCTGAGGTGAGTAGAACTCCTGGTGCAGCAGAGTTGCTGAGAACACCAGGAGTTGCTTGCTTGCAGGTAAGAGAATCACTGCAATCGTCCTACGACACTATGATGTGATGTGGATGGGGAAAGGGCTTCAAACATTTAAACTGAATGAGGGATTTTTCCAGTGTAAACTTCCCTGTTGTTAGCTGTGATAGTGACACCACAAACATCAGTGCAGGTTATTTTTCACAATTATCCCTTTCTTGCATCATGTTTCCTTTTAGGATCATCATGACTGAGTTAGGAATACAAGATTGTGAAGTTAAAGAATTTTTTTTTACATCAATGCCTAATCAATGGTACCAAGTCTCCAGTATTTTAGTATTTATTTAATAAATTGAAGCTTTTTATCATAATAAATTGCTGGATTAACTAACTTTAACTTGACAAATTCCATCACTTAAGTCCTATTTGTAAATTACTCTTGCAAAGCTGGTTTATAATGTTATACACAAGACAGTAAGTAGCATTAATTGCAAACTAATCAGACAGATGCTGGATGCTGCCTTATATGGAGCAGCCAGACCCTCTCCAAATTACCAAACTTTCTTTCATATTGCTTCACTTATTAGTTCTAGATGCAGTGCAGTCTGAGGTCTCGTTTTGCAAAGGAGAAAAGGTTACTAGTCCCAAAGTGACTTATTCAGTGTTTGACTTTCAGCAATGTAAATAGTGTAAACTGTAACCCGTAGCAAAGGTTGATACTGCAAGTTAACCAAGTCTGAGAGAAAATAGCACAGAAAATGACCATAAGCTCTTGGCAAGTGACCTACAGTAATACAGGAAAGTTTGGTCAATTTTTTAAGTTCGAAGTGCTAACTAACAAAAAGTGCCACATCTGGTAACAAAAAGATGTCAAACAAAATGCAGAGAAATCCTTGAAAACTTATTAGCATATACAAAGCTAAGTAAAATCCTTTGAACTATACAAATATTAGTACAACATTCTAGGCAGAAAGCTTTCTTAAAAATAAGATGAAAATCAGCTCTCCTCTGCAACATGTAGCATGTACTGTAAGACTAAGCACTGAAGGCTAACCAAATGCACTCTGTATGCCTACTGTAAGTAAAATGAACTTTAAGATCAAACAGCTACCTGGATTCTGTAAGATCTTGAAATGAAGCAGAGAGCAATCTTGTAGTGTGAAGGGATGAAAGCCCTTGTGACTACAATCTGTGGTTTAAGAGTACACATTTTGTGGTCTAAAAATAAAAAAGAGGTCAAAGTTATTCATTTTGTAGACTGGCAAAGCTACCAATCTAAGCAAGAAATCCACTTTCTTGATATATTTTTGGAGAAGTAGTATTTCCTCTGAACTCCACTGACCTGGAACAAATATAATGCAGGAACTGCTGGTTAGGTTGACCACACTGCTCCTTTCAGTTGTGATATTGCCAATAAAACTTAAAGACAAGCACTTGGGTTTAAAGGCCATAAAACACAACATTATTAAGTGGAACATAAACAAGGTCAACAGATTCTTGCTGGTCCTTGAAATTATATTTGAGCTGTAGCAAAGGCCAGCAAGAACTCCTAAGCATTAATTGGACTCACAGAGTATGTTCTTACTAGTAAAATCAGTCCCTGAGGCCAATGTTTACAGCAGAGTTCTCATACACACAGCTACATTCCTGGTCCTCCTCCCTCTTGAAATAGGATTGGCATGACAAACTGCCTGTTAGGGTCTGCCCCAGCCCATAATAATCCATTAATTGTGCCAAGGTATTGGCTGGGCAAGTCATAATTGCACGGGGTGAAATTACAATAGGGACTGGCTGACAAAATAACAGAGCATCAGGTAAGTGCTAGAGTTCAGATCTGTCCTTTGGTCCTTTTCAGTGTATCAGTGTAGCTGAAAAGTGTACAATATACTGAAGAGACTATATCACTGTAGATGCAGCATCAGCCCGCAGAGCCCAGACCACAACACTTTCATCAATCTGATTTGGTAACAGGACTTCTAATATCTTCAGTGGTGTGAAAGGGAAAGAGATTAGTATCTTTAAAAAGGTGGGTGGTTTTTTTAAGTTTAAAAATGATCCTTTGTTCTAAGAAACTTTTTTACAAATGTCAACTCATATCTATAACTTCAGTAAAAAAAATGCCTAGAAAAAAGTACAAAAATACAAATCAGATGTGGTGATGTTCATCAACTTAGTGCCTAAAAGAGACTCGTGCAGTTCTGGCAGTGCTGGTGTCCACACTGTGACTGCAGAGAGTGAAGGAGGCAGCATGGACCAGAACTGGGACAACTGGCAAATGATACCCTGTAGTGCTAAGTGTAGTCACCAGGACATGCCAATGAAAGAGGCATGTCTAAAAGTCAGTCTTTTACTCTATTTGGGATCTGCTAGTTATGTCACAATGCAATTCCTAAGTACTTTTCCTCCTAAGGTGAAATTTCAGTTCATGTTCCCTGCACTATCTGTACATTTTGTGTCAAGTCACAGTTGCCACTGCACAAAGACCCAGCTCAGATGTTCTAGACTGCAGGCTGACATCTCAGCTCACAACACTTAGCAGCACTTGAGGTTGCCTTGCTCAAATGCCCTATTTTTAGGTTTGTACAAGGCAGAGAACTCATTAGGGCAACATGACATATGTACCACCAAAGGCTTCTCAGGCAGTACACAATGGATTTCTCCTGACTCATCCTTGGAATAAGTCAAGAATATTCAGGCTGGAAAATCAATGTCCTCGCTTTCTTACCTTTTAGTCCTGAGTCTAACCTCCCTGTCTGTCCTGCCACTGCTTGAGGTATAATCTCTCCATCTGCCCAGGGCTCTTATGTAGCTACCACTCGAGTATACCATGTGGAGTGGCAGAGGATATAGATGTATCCAACACAAATATAGTGCCTATTGCATTTACTATACATTGAACTTGCCATCCTCTTATTACTCAACATCTGCAAACACATCATCTGCTGTAGATGGGCACTGCAAAAGGGGTTTATGCTTCAACAGTCAAGCTCCTGTATTATCAAGCACCTTTTCCATTATTCTGTAGTTACTCTTTAATTTCCTCTATTTCTTGACCTCTTATCTTCTCAGTAATAAGCAGTAGGCCTTGTCATTCAGAAAGTAAACTCTTCAGGTCAAGAAATCTGTGTTCATGAACTGCTACATATCAGGCTTCTTGGTTGGTTGGTAAAAGTAAGAATGATCCTGGTCAGGCAGCAGTGGAGTAAATCAGTGCAGATTCTGAGATTTGCAGGAAAGGACACTGCTTCACTGAATAACTGTGGCTATTATTGGTAATAGGCCTTCAAGAACTCTCACATTAACATTGTGTCATGGCAAGTAATCTAAAGGACCTCTTAGGATGATTGTTCCAACAATAAAAAGACATAGAAAACAAGTTTGCCAAAAAGCAGTCATGCATGTCCTGAGTAAAGTATCAATCTATGGAATCACTCTGAAACAAGATAACTGACTAATATCCTTGACACAGGGTTTCCAGTGCCACATAAGTGCCTATTGCAGCCCAAATGTCTTCTCTGTGGAGGTCAGCTGCTCTGTAGTGCATTTATGACCAGTCATTTTCTGTGTAGTTTCCAGAGAAGCATTTGAGCAGACCATGCATTTTTTCCTGAATTGGCTATTACCAACTAAAAAATTGTTTTAGAGATCCTGAACAATAACACAGCCCTTGGGAGAAAAAAGATTCTCTACATTAGCCATCCAGCTGACACTATGAATGATTACATCCAAGCATAAAATTTAATGAGATTGCTACAAAAATGAGTGACATCTGCATAGCACTCAGGTCCTGGCTAACTGTCATACATTTGTCATCACTAAGGCTTTTGTCCTTTATTAATCTGCTTTCAAGAATGCCTGCTGTTGGAAATGGAAATGCTTTTTAGCAGTCATCCTGCAGACTGTGTAAAAGCATACATCTCAGAAAGCATAATGACACATTGTCATGCCTAGGAATGCATTTAAAAGGTTTAAAAAACATGAGAAAATTCCAAACACAAAATACATTGAGAATTTAACAGAGGACATCTGCATAAATATATTTTGCATCCTTTAATATAACCAAGACTCTTGTTCTTTTGTCTGTAATACAGTGGTTAAAAACTCTTTAGCAATGTTCAGTTTGCATGGGAGAAATATTTCTGTAGAGAAAAAGTACTAAAATATTTTCTTCTTTTACTTTTGTTTGTGCTTGGGACCATGATATAATTCTAGGCCTAGGGCTCCAACGCAGTAAAAGCATATGATTGTATGCTTTAAACTTTCCCTCATGGCTACCAATAACAATTTCACTAGTATTTTCCTACATCAACAGATAGCCTGAAATAATAGATGATGGAGATTGAAGATCACTGTATATTATTAAATTAGCCCCAGGACTTGCTATTCTGAGACAAAGGCTGACCTGGTGCTTCCCATGAAAGAACAGCAAACACTTGTCAGGAAGAAAGGAGTGCAGAGGACACATCTTTCTGCCATGTTTTCTCCAAGAAAGAAAAGTAAGACCTTTCAACTGCAAATGGAGAGGGGTCTCCAGAAGGCCAAGAGTACTAAGGTGCCCAAGGGGTAGCACCATCTTATCCCAGCACTGTGTCTGCCTCATCAAAAGGCACTGACAGCAGTGAATTCAAACCTGCTGAGCAGGCAGAGCAAGGGAACAGGAAAGGCTCCCAGCAGTGAAGCTGCTCACCACCCATGGAAGTATAAAAACTGTACCCTGGGCTCCTGTGAAAAGGACTGCAGTGTGTTGTGGAGACAATCTTCTTCCATCATACATCCATAACACTAAATATACTAATATATTGCCAGCATTTTAATGTCAGTTAGTTGCTTCTTGATCATTGCTAAGTGAATAGATGAGTGAATATTGGAAACTGCTTGCTTGTTTCACACTGAAGCTCTTGAGTGCAACCATTACAAAACTCTGATCATACTGTTGTCATAGTTCATGAAAACATGCTTTTGTTGACAGCATATCAAAGGAAACACAAACCAGAATGCTTCTCCTGTATTATTGCTCATCTGCACTGAGAGTGGGCCTGTGACATTATATCACTTTATTTCTAGGTCCTCCTGGTCCCCCAGGGGTTGTTATAGTGGAGGAAATTACAGACACCACAGCAACACTCTCCTGGAGTCCTGGGGCAGACAATCACAGTCCTATCTCCCTCTACAACTTGCAAGCACGCAGTCCATTTTCTCTTGGCTGGCAGACTGTAATAACAGGTGAGAACAACTTTCCAACAGCACAAGTAGACTGTTCTAAGCTCCTGCTCATCACAACAGTAACTGCAGGAACAGATACTCTTAAGAGAACAATGATAAATTAAAAGCACTGATTTTTTTTTTCTTTTTTTCATTTCTTTCACCTTACTTAGTAACAGCTCTGAAAGGACAACATAAAGACACCTGCCATGATGCATCTGTGAATAAGCAGAAAGCTCTCCCCTATATCCTTCAATCTATGTCTTTTCAGCAATACCAGAATGCCCAAAACCTAGCTGTAATTTCTGACATATTAGATCCTTGATGTCTATTATTTCTAATAGCCATATTGTATCACCAAGTCCACTTGCCATGGAGATGCTGCATGTGAGCTTCAGATTTCTGAGTGACCTATACATTTCTTTATGGTCTGCAGTTCCAGATATGATAAGTGGTGACCTGGAGTCTGCTATGGCTGTTGAACTGAACCCTTGGGTGGAGTATGAGTTCAGAGTTGTAGCAACAAACAAAATTGGGACTGGAGACCCAAGTGCACCATCACGAGTGATCAGAACCAACGAAGCAGGTAAGAAGAAGGTAAAAACAGTGATTTTCCAGGACTAACAGAAAAAAGAATGATTCTAATATAAATATAAGAGACCTGTTCTTCAGAGTATACATATTCATAGAATCCTAGAATGGGCAGGTTGGAAGGGACCTTAAAGATCATCTAGTTCCAACCT
>VWZO01010877.1:166120-200292 GCA_013396975.1 Bucco capensis
TCACCCAGTCTGTACTCGTATCTAGGGTTACTCCTACCCAGATGCAGGACCTTACACTTGGACTTATTAAACCCCATTTTATTCTCATGGGCCCTGATATTGTGTTCAGTCATCACGGTTTCAGGATGATAGTCCTTATAATGGGAAGCTGGTTTGTTTTAATTCCAGGAATATTGTTTAATTTACAGAAATGTCTATAAAACCATTCCTTACTGCCCTGCTCCATCTGGGCTGCTGTAATCTCATACTTAAGACATTGCTGTCTACCCTGTGACAGGCTTCCACTCTGCTTCTAGGTCTCTTCCAAAGCTTCCAAGCAGCCTCTCCCTCCTTGTTTTTCAGTACTTCTGTCCTTGAAGGTGCACACAAATCTTTTTTGGCAGGATAGGTAATCCATGGGAAGCTGCTTAATTTGGAATACCTTGTGCTCTAAGTGTTTCTTTGTCATGCACACTCTACCACAAAATTTCATTATATTTTGGATAGGGATGGTGCTATGGGAGCCAACAAACATGTTTTATATCCTATTTGGGTCTTTTCAAAACTGCAGTGATCTTGGAAAGTTTGGAATCATTGACATTAACTTGGGCAGAATGAGGGGGGTAAAGGACAGGGAATCTGAGAAAAATCCTCAGGCAGATAAATGTATTTTAAGAGGCAGGAAGATATACAGATAGAAGTTTAATGAAGCATCAAAGGAGAACTGCATCCCAGAAGATTTCCAGAGTATTCTTCACTCCTCTTTAGGAAGCCTAGATATTTTTGATTTTATTTTGATGTTTCTTCAGCTGAAGAATTTGGGAGTAGTTTATTGATCATACAGAATAGAAGAGTGCCAAATTCAAAGATTCCACTTGAATCTGAAAGTATAACTGATTTTGTAGTTGTAAATAAGCTGCATGAATACAGCAGATGTGTTTCACTTTGTCTTCTCATTAAGGGAGATTATAAGAATTATGTGGCAATGCCAAACTATGTCTGCCTCTCTCATTCTGAAACAAACTGCTTATCTTCTAAGATATGTTAATCTTGTGCCTCTGCTCCAGAGTTTGTCCATCTGTGTACACATCACCCATAAACATTCACAGCAGAACATTTAGGCTGATTTTCTTAGAAACAACCACAGAGTTGCTTAAATAGTTGGGTCTGGAGAGGTATCTAGTCCAGCTTCCTGCTCACAGCTGGGTAAACTGACTTCAGAGCAATTGTTCAGAGCTTTGCCCTGTTGAGTCTTCAAAACTTCCAAAGAGGAAGGTTGCTTATCCTTTGTGAGCAACCTGTGCCAGCAGTTATCTAATCTTATTGTGATTTTTCTTTTAATGTATCTAGCCAGAACTCCCTTTATTTCAGCTTATTACCCCTGTCTCTTGGCCTCCAACCCTGCACCACTATGAGAAGCCCATCTCTGTCTCATTAGTGACCTCCCCTTAGGCATTGGGAGCTGCTGTCAGATCCTCCAAAGCCATCTGTGCTCCAGGCTCAGCAAGCCCTCCCCAGCCTTTCCTCACAAGGCAAGTACTCCAGGCCCCAGCATCCCAGTGGCCTCCCCTGAACTTGCTCTAGTTGATCAATGCCTTTCTGCCACAATGTCTTTAATTGTGCCATCCAAAATTGGATGCACTATTTCAAATGAGGTCTAGCAAACCCACCTTCAGCTGTAACAATTCTGCTTGAAATAACTGTGTCAGGAAGATAGCTGATATCAGATTTCAGTGTGCAATCACAGAAGGGCACTGAAGTGATTTGATTCTCATTCATGCATGTGCAAGGATGCTTCTTTCCCACTCCCCCTTCATAGGAAACTTGAGAGAAGTTTCAGATGCTACTTAATTTGTTCCATTCAGAAAAGGAGGAAAGGAAAGTGAAATAAAAAACACAAGCTACTTTTATCTCAAATAATTTTCAGAAAGACCGCATTATTTCACTGCCATTATTCCTCCTTTGAGTTTCTGCCCTATTGACAGTGAAAATTCTGCTGGACTCAAATGTTTAAATGACTTCTGTATTTATTCAGGTGGTACCTATCTGAGGGGACACAAACATTCTGAAAAATGTTTATTCTGTAATAGGCTGCACCTCTGGGATTATGTTCCTCACATTTATGAATACATTCCCTGTTGTTGAAAGGGTGGTTCAGGATTTTAATTCACCAGATGTGTTTAAACTGTGAGCAAATGTTTTTTCTCACAGATTGAGGTTCCAAAATGCTAGATTTCATCTAGCTGTCATGTTTCTTAGGTTCCTTTTTCTTTCCCAGTGTTTACAAAACAAAGCCTGCATTTACTAAAACATATTCTTACAATGAATAATCATTGCAACTTTACCTCTATAAATATTGATAAATCACTATAATGATCAATAAAAAAAAACACAGGACGTACCAAACAGGCAGTGTTCAGTGTATTTTCACCCAGGGATTAGTATTCATTTCTGCATAATACTCTACTGTCACTGCCATCAGAGGGAACAGAATCTTTAAGTAGCAAGGATCTAAACACCAGTACATGGGGCTCCTCCTGATAAAGAACACTGTAGTTGATAATAATGCAGGTCTACTTAAATAATAAATTAGTAACATATTAGTTCAAGTAGGAAAAAGGCCACACTAGATGTTTACTTGCACTTTCAGCTTCACAGTTAGGAAAACCTTTTTAGTGCTGGAGTTACTGAAGCACCAATATCGTGTTAGAAGGGAGTGATTTGATACAGTTTGATCATTTGAGTGTTTGGCACAGCATTCTCCTAGAGAAATTAACTGCTCTTGGCTTGGCTGGGCATACGCTTCGCTGGGTTAAAAACTGGATAGATGGCTGAGTCCAAAGAGTTGTGGTCAATGGAGTTCAATGCAGCTGGCAGCCAGTCATGAGTGGGGTCCCACAAGGCTCAGTCCTGGGCCCACTCCTGTTTAACATCTTCAGCAATGATTTGGACCAGGGGATAGAGCAAGTTTGCCTTAGCAAGTTTGCAGATGACACCAAGCTGGGTGGCAGTGTTGATCTCCTTGAGGGTAGGGAGGCTCTACAGAGGGATCTGGATAGGCTGGATCGCGTGCCCACCCCAAGGGATTACACCTTTTATACCTTTTACTAGTAATTAACATATTGATATCTATAGCCACCCCTGGCACTAGGTTTCCAATGGCCCACTCCTGGTGGTCTCCAGCTCAGCCCCTGGAGAGAGCCCACGTGGGGCTTGGCCCTCTTCTGCTGTTTTGTCTTCAGTCTATCTGCAGGTGGCTTCTTCAAAACATCATGTCCTTGGCAAAGCATGGGAAAGTCCAAGATAGGAACAGGCCTAGTGGCTGCTAATATGTGAACACTCCAGGAAGCTTCATATAATTCTAAAAGTCCTAAAAAACCTACAGAACACACTTCAATCTTTAGGCATCAGCCTGTCTATTTGCAGTGATGTTAGATCTGGCCCACAAGGGAAAACAGGCAGGTTGCCCCTACACTGGGCACAACTCCAGAAATAGGAGTCTCCCAGCAAAGAAGGTTACTGTGGCTTATGCACAGATGAGAGTTGAGATCCAGCAGGCTGAATGATAGCTGTGTAGACAGCCCACAGAGGCAGCAAATGTGTGGTTCTGCTTCCATTATTTTACACTTAAATGGAAATCTGCATCTGTAATTTAATGGCACAAGCTAGTTTGACAGGAGACTTATCTTCTTCTCTCCTCAAGCCTTTCTTATCACTTCTTCCCCAAGATACCAACAACATTTTATATCAGTCCATTACCTAAAAATAGCCATGGAAACATACTTGGGATGGTGTAAGGAAATCAATAGGAAAATAAACAGGTATCCACTTGCTTTTATTTTCTAATTAAACCCTAATCTTGTTACTTAGTTCATATTTAGTTAACATGATTGCTTTTCATAGCTGCTTTCATTGGAATGGATAATATTGCAATTTTCTGGCACATCTAACTTACAACCAGCTGCTTCATTCCTGTCAGTTCCAGCCTTGATACATATTTTACAGGTCCACAAGGTGAAAAGAACCAATAACATGAATTTAAACATGTCTGGTAGTCAAACATTTGAAGGCTAGGGGCAAAGCATCAATTACATTATCTACTCATAGGGAAACACAGCGAGAGAGAAATTGAGTAGAATCAAAGTTTAGCCTGCTAATCATGCATGCAAAGTTAATTTTATGAGGTGACAATGTGTTGCACTCTATTAGTAGCAGATTGTACACAGGCTTTATTTTTATTAGGTCCCAATTTTCCATTAAGTTGCCCTTATTCTCATCTAGAATTTCTTCATAGCATAACAAAATATATCTCTGTCCTAGGAAAAAAGTCACCTGTTTTAGGCTGGCCTTATCATTTCTTTTTTGTTTTATTTGCTTGTGATGTGTATAAAACAAGTTTCGGCTTTTCCCATTATCATAAACATTAAAAAATGAATAACCTGCTGTATCTGTGACATTTAGAGATGATTACATGGGCTAATAAAGCCTTTGCAGGAAATGTGCTTTTCCATAGGGAAAAACAAAAGAAGAGGAGAAACAAGACAGTAATCATTGATTACATGAGTGTATTTAGAACCAATAGATGAGTAGCAAATAATATTGCAAGCTCAAATTAACACACAGTATATATTGACATGTTTGCCAGATGAACCCAGCTTTATTGGAGAAAGATGTTTTGCACATTAGAAATCTCCCTTATCAGGCTGCTAAGCTCCACAGAGAAAAGGTCTCTTACCTTATTGCCAACAGTATAAACCAGAAGCAATTCATAAGCTTTATTATTAAGCTTTATTTCTTTCATGAGGAAAAACAGAATTGGGTTTATGTTCTTTAAAGGGGAGTTCAGAGTTCAAAATGACACTCCACAAATGAATTCTGAAATTTTATGTGAACTTTCAGGATCTAGTAAAAACTGCACTTTTGTTGAACTTAAGCTGTTTATGAGCAACAAGGGAAATAGAGAGGACTGTGTGCATTTACTTAAAGGTATTTTTCTTTGTATAGTTCAAAGGCACAGTGATACTCAATAAATAAGCTAAACAGCATGCATTAAGGCCTTAGCTGTTAATCCTCACAGTACATTTCTTCCAGTGACCTATATACTGCTGGAAGGAATAAAAGAGAAAGTTTCTAACTTAGGACATTCATTATCAACTAAAGAATGGAGTTGTTACCTGCTCACAGTAAATAAACTCAAGACATTGGTCATTTTGGGAGCTTCACTGGAGGCACTAAGTAAGATAAATTATACCATTCCAGCAGAACAATTATGATTTCTGAAGTTTTATAAAACATGATAACCCAATTCACACTGATGATGATAGTTATCATTTCTTTTCAAGGTTTTCATCAACTACCCACATGTGTTTTCAAAGCCATAATGGTGGCCTCCACTTTTAGAGAACTCTGGGTAGTACTGAATCCAGAAGTTTGCAAGAAATTATAAGTGGTGTTTAAGGATGGTTACTTTAAAATTTCTGAAAATCAGCTCCCTGGTAAAGCACAGAAGAATAGCTTTACAAGAACTAAAACACTAAATCACTAATGACCTGGGAAAGAGTAGAAACATATCATTTATGTCTTTTACCTGAAATGTGTCAAGTTCCCTGGCATTTGATTTTGAGTTGTCTATTAAAACATACATGTTAACTAGATAATTCCTGTTCTATCTCTTAGATGATGTGTACATTGAAATTTTGACTAATCTGCAGAAGACACGGTGCTTATTTTTCTGCTCAGTTTATGCTTGGGTTGAGTTTACCATCTTGACTGAAATGAAACTTGAGTGAATTTTCTTTACCACAGAGTGGTGTGTTTGTTATTTCTGTTCTGATCTAACAGCTTCATGCCTTCTGCAGCAGCTTATTACTATGAGGAAAAAAAACTTCAGTGACTTTGACATTCTGTTGTTTGGGGTTTGTTTTGTTTTTGTCTTTCTGCTCACAGTTCCAAAGACACCTCCAGCTAATGTAAGTGGCAGAAGTGGAAGAAGACATGAATTAGTAATAGTATGGGAGGTAAGGGACTTTTCTGATTAAAGGTTGTGTTTCTTGCTTACTTCTTTGAGAGCGAAGTAAGGAGTACTATACTGGGCTTTCCTTACAGTAAATCTTGGCAAGACATGAACACATAATACTATTCTTTAAATACATTCTTAGCTTTCAAAATAAAGGACATTTTCATGTGCTTTGAGGAGAGAGCATTATGGCAGCAGCTCCAAAGTTGTGCTAGTTCATAAGTCTATTATCCTCATCTGCTGGTTGGGTTGATATGGCTTTTCTGGATCTTATGTAAATACTGCATCAGATTAAATAATAGCTAAGGGATTTAAATGAAGAAAGAATTACATTTTTAAGTATTTCATAAAAATGAAGACCTGAAACAGACCTTAATTTTAAGAAGATGCATCTTGCATCACAAATATCTTTTCCTGAGTTGTGCTAATTCATATATGACACAAGATGTCATTTTTCATGTATGACCATGCCAGTGGGCAACTGGAGAAGGGAGAGTTGCCTTCTCTGCTAATCATAAATAACACAGTAGAATACAGACTTTTCTTAGGGAGTTTTCAAAACTTCTGGATTCATCCTGAAGAGTTTCAGGTTTGAAAACACACACACTCACATACAGAGAGACAAGAAAAAATCCATCAAATGAAGACATGGAGTTTTAATGACAAATGTTTTAGCCTAGCCAACTTGAGATGAGATTCAGAGAGTAAGAGGGACATAGAAATCTAACTGCTTAATGGGACAAATTTTAGGACATCTGAGGTCTTCTGTTGGCACATCTGCCTTCTCCAATATCAACTACAGCAGAGAGAGCCAATTTCAGTTTGTTTTACAGTCTACAACTATAAACAGCAGCATCTCTCCTACAGGGAGCGAATTTGCTGGATCCCAGACAAGAATATCAGGTGTCTACAAGTGTATCTGATGTAAACTGGCCTAATCCCAGCTCCTAATATGATACATTAGTATGTAATATCCAGGATCAGTGTCTTTATAGTGTTGCCCAGGTGTCTGGAGTGGGGGACTCTGGAGTGTGTTACATCTCCCTCTCTGTAAAGAGTCAAAGTTTTCTTCTGAAAGCAACCAAAGACCCCATGGGTGTCCATTCTGCAATACAGATACAACAGGCACTGAAGAATTAGCAACTCACATAACATACTTCTCAGGATGCATTGAGTCTTTTTCCACAAGAGCCAGCTAAGGAGTGCACACTGCCAGGAAGGCAGAAGGTGTCAATCCTTCCTCTTTGTTCCTGATGAACTGCTTATTTCCTAGTGCTGCTCTTCCTACTGTTAATTCTTTCACACATCTCTTAAATTGCATAAAGTCATTAATTAATTAAGATTACAAGAACATCATGGCATTTCACCTATGTCAAATATAAATTGTGTAGTGGGCATATTCACAATTTTTTAATTATTTCAAAGATTACTACCATTTCTAATTACAGTTACTGTCTCTTCAAGAAATGGTAAAAATATAGAGCACACAAGAACATGCAATTGAAAGTAAATGTTGAAATTTCTGCTAAAGAGCTAATCCTTGCCATTTGGGTAACACTCAAAAAACTCAGTGCAGACTACTGTGCTGCCTGGTGTAGCCACTGCATTTCCATAAGGCACAACCACAGTGTAAGTTAATATAGCTCAAGCATACTCAGTCTGTGTTTTTGCAGGATCCAAAGAAGTCTTACTGGACTTACACAGGCAACAGGAATTCCACAAAGTACTTTGTAGTGTGAAGAGATGTTGGGATGGCATATGGGTCTCTGAGAATTCAGGAAAAGACTAACCTACCTAGGCTCCTGAATTACACTCAGCTGGTTAAAAAAAATTCAATCACAACAGTTTAATTCACAGACTATGTGTTTAGCATTTGCAGTGAAATGCAAGAGTTCTGCTACTTCTCATGTATTTTTGGCTCTTTTAATAGCAACTGTCTACTGCCAACTCCCTAAGTATTGCAGAGAGATGCAAAGCTCCTCCTTTCAACTCAAATCACTAGATTACAAAGTCTGTCTTCATTTTGCCTCCTCTGCCTTTGGGTTGGTGGGGTTTTTTTTCCTCAGATGTGCAGTGTACAGCTTCAGAAGGATGGGTAGAAATTGGTGCCTGCAAGTGAGGTGCCTGGTGATGAGATATTCACTTACAATGTGGAGGGAAGATGATTTGGTGTTCCCTGTGCCCCTGCTCTGATTCATATGTTCATTAGCTGCAGATCTAGGCTGGTTACCTCAGGGGAGGGATTTTAGACATCTTTTTTTTCTTTGCATTTCTCATAGGCCTGGTATGCTGACAGCTATTAAACATAATCTAATTCCTAAATGAGTCCATTGACTTTATAAGAAATGTAGGCAGTAAATTAGCATGAAAAATTGCATTCCTTGAGCTGGACGTGTAAGATTTATCTGTTGCAGTGCTCAGACTCTCAACAGATAAATCCCTTTGCTGACTGCCTGTTTATGGCAGATATGTCCCAATTTAAGTGGCTAATTTCACAGATTCTCTGAGAAGAGAAAAACAAATGAGGTGTTTTTTTTCACCAAGATTCAGTTCGAGAGTTAGAACAATTAGATTTATTACATTACATCCTAAGTCTCAAATTGAACCCTAGACTTAAATCTCTAAGGTTTGACATTCCATTTGGATACAAAATTTAGACAGGCTGACACCTAAAACCCAAGAGTGTCCCACTGTAATAAGTGTCACTTACATCATATTTTAGGAAATCTTAACAACATGTTGCTCTATGTTTTTACCAAGGTCATTGGAAGGAGCTATTCCACTAGTAGATCACTGGTTAAACTGCAAAGCTAAACATATAGAAGAAGAAATCTTTCTGAGTGCAAAAGCTTCTTCAATCCTAGGACACAAAATCCTAGGACAGTGACCTAACTATAGTGATTAGATGAAGAAAGTCTCTTACAAGGTTTCTCTTCAGAAGTAATTGTCCCTGCCTGTTCCCAGGCATGATAAGTTAAATCCTATATGCAGCTATAAGGGATCACTCTCACACAAGCAGCCAGATTATCATCAGTTACTGAGCAACTGCTTTCTAAATCAGTAAAACCACATCTGATCATTACCTAAACTTCATATTCTAGCCAGTATCAGAAGAGTATCAGAATGGAGAAGGATTTGGATATATAGTAGCTTTCAGACCCAATGGAACACGTGGCTGGAAAGAAAAAATGGTGACATCTTCAGATGCTTCAAAGTTCATCTACAGAGATGAAAGTGTGCCACCTCTGACTCCTTTTGAGGTGAAAGTTGGTGTTTACAACAACAAAGGAGATGGTCCCTTCAGCCCTATTGTGGTCATCTGCTCAGCAGAAGGAGGTCAGTTCAACATGAAGTTAACTTGTATGTTATGAACTATGTTAAGCTATTTTTATATAACGTGTCCTATTTCAATCTTAAATCTCAAATTTTTTTGCAGAAGTGCTAAGTAATATTGAACATGTTTTGCAAAGAAAGAGGTGAACTAACTTGCCCAGGTTGCCCAGAAAGCAAGTGACAAATTTTAGGAATAGACTTCAAGCCACATCAGTCCTAACAACAACAAAACAAAACAAGCAAACAAACAAAAAAAAAGACAAATTTGTCCAAGTAAAAGAAGTTGTTCTGTATTGACAGAAACCACTGTATGAAAATTTCCATACACACAAAAGGTAAATAAATGTTATCCACAGGAATAATTTGAGCAGCTCTATTACTGGAAATCACATACTTCTTCTTTACTATACTATCTTTGAGTTATCCCACTGTCTTCTGTTAAGGTTAAAATAAGTGCAGTTTTAGTACAGATGGGAGAAATGTCATACCATCTCTACAAAGAAGTAATGTGAAGACAGTGGTATTTCATGTGAGGCTGGAAAATATTCAATGATATTTCTTATTAGCCCACAATAAATGTGTAATTTTGGAGCTGTGATATAGCAGATATTACTACTATTCTTTCACAGTAATTATAGAGTTTGGAAATCCTTATTTTGCTAAAATCAGTGAGAGTAATTTGTTTGCATTCTACTGTTTGGATCAGCATTACCAAGTATTCATTTTAGTATAAAAACAATTGTATTTTAAAATGTAAAAATTGCCCAGCTGACTTTCCTGTTCCCTGTTTCCAGTATCATGGAAAAGGTTCTGTGAGACTGATGGTGATGTTTTCGTTATTTAACAATTTCATACTCTAATCAGAAAGTTCAATGAAAATAGAGTTTTGTAAGGGGAGGGAGGTAAAAGCTTAATAGTTCTGTTGGTTTTTTAAATGGCTAAAGCTATTTTAGCAAAAGTTGAAGGATGAATTGTAGTAAGTAGTTCTTTGCTTGTTATTTGGACAAGAAAGGAAATAGAATAATCAGTAATTTTTTTCAGGCATTTCATTTAAAATATTAACTTTACAAATTATCTTAATAGAATTATTAAAATAAACTTCCTTTCTCTGCTTCCAGAGGCTGTCTTTAGAAACCAGCTTTTCTGATTATAATTCAGTTACTTGAAAGTACCTACCCATCATAGCTTTGATAACTCAGTCTCTGTGTGTGACTGTGCATTAGACTTCCATTTGCTAAGAGGAATTCTCTGGGTCTAAATACATTTTAGGACTTATATTTGAAGAAAAAATATGGGATACTTTGGCAATACAGTGCAAAATTAATTTATAAAAAGCTTTTCTCCACAGTAACCCTAGATGATACGCTGGAAATTTGAAGGAATAATGAAACAAAGGTGTTTATTACAGCTAGGTTTGGGGATATATGGAGGCTGAGAACAATAGACATTTTGGCTTGCTATGAAAAAGGGGGATTTGAAAGAGGCATGGACTTTCATATTTAGGGAGCTAAACAATTGAAGGCACATTTTCTCAAGGATTTATACTGACTAGGAGATATTAAATAAAGACTGACAGTACAATATATTGTGGTTCCTGGGCTGATCCAACAAACTCTTAGCTTACTTGTTTTTCATCACCCTGAAATCACTGCTCTGCAAACATCTAGAATAAAGGCCTAGGATGAAAAGATTAGAAGTTAAGGAAACTTTTTATCACATAATAAAAGGTTTCCCACATCTACAGATGGATTATTTACTGGCATAAAAAATTCTTTGTCTAAAGGTGTCTAAAATCTGTTACCTCTGCTAATCACACAGGAAAAAGAAACCCTAGAACCTGCATGGGACAGGTTCTGGACAGGGAAGAAAGTTCTCATCTATTAAGAATTAATAAATAAATGTCTCTCTCTTTTCTGTATGACTATGACTGCATATTTTGTGCTCTCTGATCTGTATTCAGAGTCCATTTGTGGTGGCTCTGAGTTGTGCCTTGGCAAGCAGCTTGCCAGGGGTATTAAGATGTTCATCTCTGTGAATAAAACTGACTGCTCTCTGATTACATCAAGTGTCTCTGACTGAAGCAAAAGGCTTACAAAAAACCTGAGTAAAGAATCTCAGAATACACAAGCAAAACATTGACTCTATTTTCCTAGGTAAATAGAAGGATTAATCCTTTCACCTCTCTCTCTAAGTCAGATATGCAGAGGATAATAGGATACCAATGGTTACTGAGGGATCAATGATGGTGCAGCAGGGGAAAAAACTGACTAGTTACAGATGTTTCAAGACATTTCTTCTCCTTTGTTGGCCTTTTGACTTCATAGGAAATATCACAGCTCATGGGAGAGAAGATGTAGATGAATGTAATGAAACATTAGAGAATAGAATGGAGAAACAGATTCAAAGGCTGGACAAAACTAGCAGGATAACCCACTAGAAGAAAATAAAAAAGCCAAATGTCACCCTCTGGAAAAGATGCCTTCCTGCAGTAGAAAAGTTTGAAGATGGAGTCTTTCAGGGAGACCTTAGGAAAGGAAGAAAGCAAACAATCAAGGAGAGAAGAAGAAAAAGAGAGGTCCGATGTTTTTGTGAAGTAAAAGAGATTCTGGGAACCAGGGACCCATTCTGAAGAGGTAATGAGAATGATACACAGAAAATGCAGGGTAGAAAAAAAAGATGCACAATTATCTTCAATAAGAAAGCAGAACAGGACACAGTAGACATGTTCCAGCATCAGAGAAAGGCAAGTCTGAACCTTTTAATGAGAGGCACAGACAGCAGAGCACATGGAGAGTACAAGAAGTTAGGCTGCCTGCCAGAAGAAAGATTGTGCAGGCCTAAGGCTGGCAAGGAGCATGAGCAGAGCAGGGAGAAAGTTCCTGACTACACTTTCTGCCAGGAGCATAATGGCATCAGAGTCATGCTCAGACATCCTGAAAGCACTGAGCTTCAGTGCAGCCACAGATGATTTTGATCCATAGAGAAAAAAACTTGTAAAGAAACAAGACCTTGAAAAGAAAACAATGAACAAAAGCACTGTTTTAAGATTTTTATGTTCTTTGGAGACATTTGTTGATGACTACATTCCACTTGAACATTGAGGGACTAAGAATGCCAAGTCTGCTAAGAGAAGCTTTCACTACCAGGAAAATCATATGCAATCTCTATGTGTGGTTTTAATTCACTGGGAGAGGAAAACTGGGGAAATCAGAAATAGAGCAATGGAGAAGGAAAAATGAGAGCAAAAACACATGATTGCAAGAAGGTGGAAAAGGCTTTTCTTGTATAAGTAACAGCCAGGTAGGCTTGCTTTAACAATCATGACTAGACAAAATATGAGCTACATAGAGGAAAGGCAAAATAAAAATGAATCTGGTTGGATGTCATAACATGCTGGTGATACAAAACCAGTGTTTGGATAAAATACAGTATGCTTGGGATCCATGTCATTCCAGAAGAGGGCAATTGAAGAAACTGAGAGTCAAAGTAGAGGTCAGTTGCTGACTGCTCTGATCAATCTGGATGCTGAGAAAGGCAAATATTACAGGACACTGATTTGTGAGAGAACTTAGCTACTCAGAGTAGTTCTGAATAGTAAATACAACTAATGACCTTGTGTTCCAGCTGTGATAATTAGCAGATTCTTTATCCAGTACTGACTAACTGAGAAGAAATAAAGTACTATAGTCTTGTTTTAATGGATAATTAAGACATTATAGAAAAGCTGATCATAACAAATAACAGTGGCATAAGTCATCATTAAAAAGCAGAAGATTATTTAATAAATTAGAATTAACAGTTGAGACAAGAAATGAAAGTGTTTTGGAAAGTACAAAGGTATAAAATGTACCTGAGGTTTATACAGCAAGAAATGGCACATTATAAGGCAGTAGATTACATCTGAGGACCTAGAGATGCACCCACTAAGAGCTATTTAGGGAATCAGTAGAAACTAGAAAAGATTGTTCCTTTTGTCTCAGTGAAAAAAGGCTGAGTTTGGATAAGATGTTGCCTGCAAATCAGGGAAATTATTAGGGCTAGTGATGAGCATTTAAAGGATAATGATGCTACTTCTGGTTTCTTTTAGTAAATAAAACAAAACAACTCTACTTTATTCTTGAAGACAAGTGGCCAAAAGGAGTTCACATGTGCACACTTGTGTCCTGTCACTCTCCAGGCTGTGGCTGCATCCATACAATCTTGTGAAGCATCTCTGGCCAGGCACCAGCATACTCCTGGGCATATTTTGAGGCAGCACTAATTTGCCAGAGTCAATACATCAGCATGGATCATGCTAACTCTTTAATGCTGTGAACAACTGTATGTCTGTGCTCAGGCTAGTGCCTTCTGTCTCTGTCCCTGTTTAGTTCACAAGTATACACACAGCCTACCAGCACAAGAATAAATATGAATTAGAATACACATTGTATAGCAATAGGTGAGAATATAAAAGGAAATAAGTTCCTGGGAGAAAGTGGGAACCCAACTGTTTTCAAGCTAAGGCAGATCTTTTATAAAGGTGGTTTTTTTTAATGATTACCACAACAGGAGACATAGAATGAGTTCTGTTAATTCCAGTATCTGTCTTCTCCTTCAGGCACCTGATGAAATTATCTTCACAGAAACTGAAAGATCTATAATTTTGATAAAGTGTAGTGAATGCTACTAAAAGCTTCTAGATATGAAACAGAGAGCTCTAAGCAGTAGAAGGTAAAGCCTGAAGATTCTCAGCCTTGCTGTTTAAAACCTCCTGAGGGACTCCAGATGCACTTCTGTAATACATACAAGATGTAGTGATACTGCACATAGAGCTTCTTGCCTTGTATGGATTTGCATTAATTCATTGAGACAATACACATCCAAAGCTCTCAAGGCAAAGGGCTATATAACAGCCTTTGCAATATTGATCCTTTATAACTTTAAGAAGTTTCACATTAGGCCAGCAAGTGGATGATGTGAAGTTAAACAAGATAATGCAGAGTGAAGAATTGCTCTGTTTAGATCCACCTCCCATTTCCTTTTGCCCTGAGTCCTTATTTCAGTAAACAAATGAATTACCCTTTCCTTTTTATTTAGAGGAAAGAATACACAATTACACACTTTTAAATACAACCTCCATGTCTTTAATTAAATTCTTCCATTCATAAAGTCCTGTGGTTCATTTCATAGCTAAGGCTGAGCTACCTGGGGTCTAGGTGAACCTGTGAATTAATAAATTGGCATATTAGCTGTAAACTAAAGTGCATTATTTCCTGTTTCTGCTAGCTGATCCACCTGGAGAGATCCTGTAAAATTTCAGCTAGAGCTGTCTCCACTGATATTTAAAGAGCAAAATTGCAATGATATGTAAAAGTTTATTAAGCATTCCTTTAATTAATGCCACTAGCCCCCACGGGAAGTCAGATATGCATTCAATATAATAGGAAGATCCTGTCTTCAGGTGCTGAGGATAACTGTCTGCCAAGTCACTTGGTGGAAATGAACCATTTTTACCCACAGGATGGCAAGGCTCCTTTGAACTTTTAATCTAACAAAACCTGAACTTTATCAGTCAGCTTGTTCAACTTCTACTTGCATGCTAAGGTGAGCAAGCCAAGTGTAGGTAACATGCTTCTAAAGCCTTCATGGAATAAGAGAGATCCTTATTCTTACTCAACACTCTACTGTGTAATAAATCCAGATTATTCCACAAAGGAGGGAGAGCCCCAGCTGGATGTATACTGTGAGCACATGTACAGTAGAGCAGCACTACAGGAGTAGGCTCCAGAATTTCCAGCTGACAAGTGAAGTATTTCAACAGTACATAAAAGAGGTCCAGGGCAAAAGTTAGCACCTTTCAGGGCTGATCTCTGCTTCATTGTTAGGCTGTTATCTTACCTCCTCACCCTTCTAATTTTTCTCTGTTTTATAATCCTCTGCAAAGACACTGGTCAGAGAGAAGGTGAAAATAGAAAGGACTTGAGGAAAAGTGAGAAGTTTGAGGGCCTGTACAGAAATCAATCAGTCATCTCATTTTTGTTGTTTTGGAAATTCAGACATCTTTTCCCTTTCTAGCACAAGATTCTGGAGGAAGTCTTATCCTGCAGGTTGCCTTGTGACCACAGATCTGGTGAAGTCCCCAAACCAGGGACACATATCAAACAGGCTGAGAGATGAAGCTGAGTATAATGTCTCTTGGTGTTTCTCAGGAATGGAAACAGTTTACTGGAGGCTCCTGGATTTGGAAGATAGTCCCTGTGGCTTTTTGCAGCAAGGGAGTAAATGCTACCATTTTCTTTACCTGCAGGTTGACACAAGAGGGACGGACTCCTCATGATTTTCCTTCTGATAGATCTCTTTTGCTGTTTTTTCCACAAAAAGGAATTATGCAGTCACGGGTCCTGACTAAAGTCCCAAAATCTCAACTATGTGGAACTGCCTGAAGTCATAACCCAGTTACCCAAGCTGAAGTTCTTAGCTTCAAAGGAGGGCTCAGATTCTGAGTTAGGGAAGTGTGTAAGAATCCTTTCTGAAGTCAAAATGAGAAGTGAGTGGATGTTAAATGACTGGATAAGGAGTCTTGACTGAGGTTTTGTTCCACAGGAGAGTTAAAACAACACAAACATGAATAGACTCTTGGACTTAGATCATGTGGAAATCTTTAAGGATGAATATTCCAGAAAAACAGATCAGTTGATGGCCAGGAATAGGAAGCACACGGTTAAGGCTAGTAACTAACTAACTTTTTCTTACTTGCCAGCATCAAAATTCAGGGTTCCCTCTCTGACCATGAGATCAATGCAATCAGTGTAATTGCTTGTCCTGCTTTATTTTAGCCATCCCAGAGACCTGCAGCTTGAACATGTTTCTTTAAAGTGTGATTGCAGCACATGGAAAGGCAATGGTTAGTGGACATAGCACTCAGCCTTTTCAGAATGTGCTATGCTGCATCTTTCATTCTAGCAGGGACTATTAAAGGCACCATTAAAGATGTTGGCCCTTTTTATTTTCCAAGCAGTATGACCTCAGGCAAATAATTACAGGCTTAGCATAATGCCAAGATACTAACGAAAGAATATGATTATAATATCAGTGACCATTATAGAAAAAACATAATGAACCTGTCAAACTTATCATCAATTTTATACACACAGAATAAAGCATGACATTGGAGTGAACCACAGACTGTATTATATCACCTGAAATTATATGGTCCTCATCTTCTCTGAATCAATAAAATATGCTATTTAGGCTCCATAAACTTTCAGACAGTCATAATATACCTTATTCCTAAATATGTAATTTCTGTTCTATGGCTGAACATTTACATTCCCAACATCTAATGTCAGAGAAACTGCAGTGAATATTTTCTGGATATGTAAAAAAAAAATCTAAACTATTTCTACTCTATTTGGTGAAAACAATTTTTAAAACTATCAGAAAATATTCTGTGTTTCTATTCTGAGCAATAGACAAACCACCCCTAGGGAATGGTATGAAAATGATATTATTTCTATATTTTTAGAAGTGTAAAGGCTGCCGACCAACATTTTGTGTGCATCTCAAATTATTTATCTCTCTGCAATCTTTTCTGACAACAAGGTAATTGCTTCAACAATACAAAAACTAGAAAATAGCTTTTGCCACACAAATCTTAGTAGTATGCATAATAGAAAGCAGAGTGTGACTATTGAACAAAGTCATATTATGAGGAACGTATTTCTTCATAGCACAGTTCTTTCAGTATTGAACTCAGAAAATAATTGCACTTATTTCTGAAGATATTTTTTATATTCTTTGTTACTTGAAATTTCCATTTATATTTTATACTTATTAGTAATATTGTTGGCAAACATCATTTTGCATCACTTCAGAAAGGTTTCTTCCCTTTAGAAGTGAATAAAAAAAGATCAAAAAGAGCTGCAAATATTAAAACTCTGACATCAAAAAGGATGAAAAATTCATACAAGACGTGTCAGGGAAGAAGTGTGTATATTTACTCAACTTCCCAATCACTGAAAGAAATTGGATGTCTGTAAAGTGTTCAGTGATATGAAAGTGAAAAGTGAAACGTGCCTGTGGCACTACTGTTAGACAAATGTGATATGTAAACCATCTCCCAGCCCTAAGATTCCATTGTGCACCCTGGCCATGGCTCAGGAGCACTGAAGGACATCTGCCCTGACTGGAGGGAGGGCAGCAAGAGTCCTCTGCTCCAGATAATCAGGAGGTCAGGACTATGGAGGGTCCTATAAATAGCATGGAGATAGGAACAGGGACACAGGGCCAGTGGTAACAACACAAGTCATCAGAGGGACAAACGCTAAGTCCTAATGCCTAGAAAATTGTGCATCCCAGGTGGAAAACAGGAAATGTTTCAGAGCAGAAAGATGGCACACTCCAAACACTGGTGCCTGTGACTTCAAGGACATAATAAGAGAGTTTATTTTATGTACAGTTTCACTACCACTCTGGATATCATTTCTTGCATGGTATAACCCTAGAGCAGGACTGACTGGGTACCCTAGCAAGGCTTTCCTCACCTTGAGCTGATGGAATGGCACTAAAAAAGCCAGGAATCAAATGAATGCTCCATTTACTGCTGACGTTAGTTAGGCTGAGCACTGGCTATGCAAGGGATGTGTGGAGGGGGAGATGGGAAAGGGCATTTACAAACATTAAAGTTGTTTGGGTTTTTTTAAATCACAGAAAGGAGATTGCCAGCTTGCTGTGCCTGTCATCAGTGACGAGATGTTGATGTAGCATGACACAAATAAAAACATACAATAGGAATCTCTTCATCTCATTCAGTTTCTCATGTTCCTCGTGTCATGCGTTCTTGTGAGTACTAAGGCAGAAAAAAGGAAATAAATGACAGTTTCAGATGGAGCTATTTTGATAAATACAAGCTGTTACAGTGGAGGTTTATTGTTTCCATTTTTCTTAATACAGAACCCACTGCTGCTCCCATCGATGTCAAAGCTACAAGTTTGTCTGTATCAGAGATTCTTGTTGCGTGGAAACATATTAAAGAAAGTCTAGGAAGACCACAGGGATTTGAGGTATGAACAGAGAATATCATAATGAGAATTCTCGTTGCTTTTGCTAGCATTGCATTCTGTTAACACGTGAAACAGTGAAAGTTCAATAGGAATTATGCTCAGTTTAGCATACGTATGACTAGCTATAGAACAATGGTCACAGCTGCAGCACTGGAACACCTTTTATTTATTTGTGCTTGAAAACTGTTCAACACCAGTTCTTATAACATCTCCTTGACACTTCAAAAAGAGCTAAAAGAACCGCAGGTGACCCAGCATGCTTCTTTCACAGGCTGGGGAAGATTAGGTATTGACTGTTTCCAGCTCTAAGTGACCAGTTCAAACGTTATTTACTGAGAGCAATCAGCACAGAGAAAGGAAAAAGCCTCTGCCACCCAAGTGCTCTTATCTTGCAGTGCCCTGGGGACATCTGCTGGGCAGATCATAAAAGTTTGCCTGTCAGGAGGGGAAGCAGCAGAACAGCCCAGAAATAAAAGATCTGCTTAGAGACAGCCCTTCCTGACTTGGGAAAGAGAACTGGCCCTGACAACAGACCTTTTTGTACTTACAGTTCTAGTCATAGCTTTGGATCCAGTTTACAATCCAAATCTCCAGAAACAGATTATATCTAGGACTAAACCTACACTTTTGGGGCTACGCTGCTGTGCTGCTCCTCATGACACAGCTCAGCCAGACTCAGTTTACTCATTTTGGGGTGCAGGTTGTTTGAGCTGCTTTAGTCCTTTAGAGGGTGCTGGCTCTTTCCTGATCCTGATCCTGAACTATAAAAAGAGGGTAAATATGTAGATCTGAGGCAGATAACAAATATATGGATGTCTAAAGACATCTTGTGACATATTAGCACAGAGAGTGGCCCTAGTAGTATGTCTGGACAAGAACTCAGGGCTTCTGATCACTTATGGCCTAAGGAAGGAAACATATGTGCCCAGACAGTACCAGAGCCATGACACTCTCCAGCACAGCCTCAGGCAGGACAGCCAGGAGTACAGAACATTTACAGCTTACACACAGTCACTGAGCATTCTCTTACTGGGCTTGTTTTGGCTGAAGAAAAAGAGGCTCAGAAGAGACCTTCTTGCTCTCTACAACTACTTGAAAGGAAGTTGTAGCAAGGTGGGGGTCAGTAACAAGCAACAGGATGAAAGAGCCTCAAGTTATGCCAAAGGAGGTTTAGTTGGGTATTGGGAAAAAAGTCTTTACTGAAAGAGTGGTTAAGCATTGGAACAGGTAGCCCAGGGTAGTGGTGGAGTCAACACCTGGAGGTGTTCAAAAAAACATGTAAATGTGGTGCTTAGGGACATAGTTCAGTGGTGAACTTGGCAGTGTTAGGTTAAGGGTTGGACTCAATGATCTTGGAGGTCTTTTCCAGCCTTAATTATTCTATGATTCATTCCTCATGTTAAACATATTTTACTTCTTTGCACATGGCTTGTTTCATGCAGCAAAATGATATCTAACCACTTCACCCTTAGAACTGCTACACATAAAGAGAACAAAACTGATATTCACCTTGCAAATATTATCCCTCTCCATGTCAAACTGTTTCACTTGCTACTAACCTTTGTTTTCAATTTCCAGGTCAGTCATTTATCCTGTGAAATAACTTATTTACTGTACCCTGTCTTTTTCTCTTCAGAAAGGTGTCTGTTTGCTGTTTTGCTACTCCTTCACAGATATCTTATCTTTTAAATTATAGCTACTCTTTTCACTCATATCCTCATTCCAGTGACCACATTGATTCTCAAAATGTTACTATTTTTTTTACATATTATTAAATAAAAAATAGATTTTCTTTCTAAAACTGAAGATTAGTTCCCTAAGAATTTATTCTTTCATAACTTGAATGTGTTTTGCATTTGCCTGTAAAACCCCTGGAAAGTGTTTAGACCTTCAGAGTTCCACATAGCATAATCTAAGCCCAGCAGCAACACTCACCTATGGGCTTCTTAGAAATGAATTTTGAAATTGTTAATGATACAGCAGGGGTTATTAATATTGAACCTTATTAATAGTTTGCTGTGCACAGATTTTAAGATTCTAGCATGACTATTGCAGAGTAAATATTTCAAGCTGTGGACCTGCAGCTGACAAGAGGGAAAAGAAAAAAGAAAAAAAAGCCCCTCCCTCCCCCCAAAACCAAGCAAAACAACCCAAGCAAAACTTCACTGCTCCTTTCTGCATTGTTCCATGAGGGAACTAGAGGAACCTTCTGAGATACTACTTTCAACTGGGGAGAGGAGGGTGCTTTCTTTCTTCCCCTCTTCCCCACTTTTCCCTCTTTGTTCATTTAACTAGAATTTCACTGCCCACTTTCTGAGAGACAAATCTTTCAGGGAGTAGATTACTCTTTTCTGTCCTTATTCCCAGGAAGAATTATGATCAGAGCAGCCCTTAGTCAATTAACAGAGGAATAGATGCTGCCCTCCTGCATAATACAGCAGGCCAGAACACAGTCTGAGGACACCATTGCTAGATCTTTTAAGTTCTATTTTGGGAGAGATTTCATCAAAAAGGACATAATGACTGATAGGATCAGTATAGTGAGTCATTGCATTATAGCATTGACTTAGGAACAGTAAGTTCACACTATCAGCCCAATTTTGTGAACATGCAGACAGTGTCTCTTTAAAGTGTCCCCTCAGTGCAAAAAAGGAAGGACTCTATAGCAAGGCACTGGGGCTAAATTCCCTTCCCAAAAAGCAGAAGTACAGAGCAGCTTTATGCTTTCAATATGATTCACTATTTAATTAAAAGAAACAATTGTGAAAGTTTTATTACACATAGTAGAGTGCAGAACATAGCCTTAATTCACAAACAACAAATAGATACTCTACAGAAATCCAATGACTTTGATCAAAAGATGAATGGTTTATCTTTTTTGGTTTTAAACAACTGTTTTACTAATTTAGAATTATTGTGGGCCATAAGTAAAATGTTGTCTTCAATTTAAATTGAATGTGGAATAATTTGACTAGCCTCTGTTTTCACATCTCAATTTGTATTCTGCATCTGTCACCAAAGCAGTGACAACCACCAACATGGTCTTGACAGTTCCTAGCCTTTTAGCTACAGCATGATATAAGAGGAGGGTTATTTTTCTAGCATTTGAATGTTTAGGCTCTAGTCAACAAAAGTGACAGAGTATTTACTACATATGGACAAGTTTGCAGTGACCCACTTCCACTTAGGCCATGGTTGCACTTTCTCCTAAGGAGTAATGTAAGGCAGAGTAGCTTGTCCAATTTCACATTGTCATCCCTGAAAGGCAATGTTCACTCTTATGTCACATGAGTTTTATGCAAGGTTTGCTGTACTCATTTGCATCTTCCAAAGCACATATTATTCCTGACTTCCATACAGGTTTGTCAGCTGTCCACCTGACCTTACTAAATATATGCCAGACATACTTTGATAAAATAGAAGTAGCCTGAAAACTTTGTCAGAATGGTAGAAAAATATAGTGTATGGTTCATACTTATTGTTTAGAATGTATAAAATAAAGGTTATAAAATCTATTTCACCCCTAGGCAATATTTTCTTTGTCACTTACTACTGGTAGAGAAGGGAAAGAGAAAGAATTACTGGTTGGAGAAAAGGATATTTTAGTTTTCTTTTTTTCCTTTCCAGAAAACCAAGGGTAATACTTAAGCAGAGATGATGAAGCCCATGTCTTTTTCACTGGACTTTCCCCAAAGTATAGGAGCATGACTAACTTAATTAAAAGATCAACTTGCAACAACAACAAAAAATCATATAAAACCCAGAAAATCTCCAATGCCATTTTCACAAAGGATTACTTGGTGTAATAACCTCTTTATATCATACTTTGTCTTTTCAAAGAAAAATATGCAGTTTTTCTTGTTTCTTAGATGTATTTTGTCTAGTTTTACAGTGGAACAGATAATTGTGTCTATTTGGTACTGGATTTATTTTTTTTTCTCTACCAGAGAAACTGGTAGAAACTTGGAGGTAAAGCAAGGCAGAAAAAAGAGAAAATGGTGTTTCACCAGCTTGAATATCAGCTTAACAGACTACTTTTGGAATGAATTTTCCCAAACATAAAATTAGCAGTTGGATCTTTTTATATATGAGTCAATTCTGCCTACAAAGTTACTCTTATGTTGATTCAAACCCCTCTAAAATCCTGAAGAGTATGCACAGGAGTTGATAGCAGAGCAGTACTCCTGCTCTTCAAGGCATGGATCACAATCTAGATTTTATCCCAGGAGTATGCAGGACCATGTGGGAGAAAGTACCTGAGAAAAATGTGGAGAATGCAAGCTAGTCCAGAGAAGACTCAGAATCTAGGAGTACTGAACAGTGGGGTTTTTCTTTCTATTCAGACAGCAGTTGTTTTGGTGAAGGGAAGGAGGTGAGGTTGATTAATTCTTTTGCAGGAATATTTCACCTTGTTCTGAAGGATAATTACACCAATGTCTTGAGATGATACAAAGAAAAAAACCCTCTTCTGTCCTAAGTGCTTTGTTCTACCATTGCACTAACATTTGCATGACACTGATGTGCCAGTTCAAGGCACTGACAGGTTTTCTGATAATGACTATTAAAATAATTTTTTAAAATATTTTTTATGAAATCTTCATCATCCTGTGGGGTTTATTTTTCAGGACTAACAGCAGTTTTTCAGCTCACTGCTCTTTGTCCTCTAGTGTTTTCTGTGCTCTTGAGTTCTCTTGGAGTTCATATTCAGTTATGTTGGTACTGCTGATTTTGGTAAATAGTCAGAAAGCTCAGGGAAGTTTCTGTGTTTTACCCACTTCAATTCATCCTACCTAATTTAGGCTCTTATTTGATATGTCAGACTTTTAGCTTTAATTCTCTGTGGTCAGCAGAAAGAGTACATAGACAATAACTCTGACTTACTGAATTTAGAGAAGAAAGCTTGCAATTAGATCAGATAAATTTACATGCATACACTCACTAGAAACTAATTTGGGAAAAAGAATAATATTATTTAAGTTATTTTGTAGCCTTGAACTTCAAGGGAGTTATTGTTTTCTCTCCAGTTCATAGAGATGGGTTTCTGAGGACCAGATCTCAAAACCTGCTGTTCTTTCACTAAATGAATAACAACACGAAGCCCAGCAAAAATTGAAAACCTCACAAACAATAATACATTAAACACACCAAATGCTGCTCTCCCTTTTCCCCCTTATTTTTCTTTCATTTGTGAAATATGGTCTGCTCTTTTTATGATTTATGCTTCATGCTCTATTGGTATTCAATTTTATCATTAATGAAAACCTCCTCTAAGTGTGTTAAATCCCTTCTGAGCAGTATAAATTAAGGTTACTTAAAATAGCAAGATTTTTTAAAAATTGCAAACACATAGAAGTGTAAATAAACAAACCCTCTGCTTCTAGAAATATATCCAGCACTTTTAAACATCATTAGTATCATCATTTCAATTCAAACCAAGGTAAGTTCTCCCACCACCGACAGCAGTCAACACTGACTGGTGTTCTCTGTGTTTGAAACCACTTTTTTCTTTAGTTCATTTGGCCAACAACAAATGGATGTGTGCAAGTATATTTTGAGATCAAAGTCAAAATTCACCGAGTAAATCTTTAAGGGGAATTTTAAAAGCAGGGACCAAACACTTAAGGGCTTTGAAGTACAGGAGAAACTAAAATAGAAGCATTGTCAAATTGCATTTCATGCTTTTGGTGCTTAAAATGCTATGTTAATTACCCCTTTTGCCAAGGGGGAATATCTTTGCCATGTGATGCAGCAGAACTGTTAGGGAACATGTCATGGTATTTTTGCAGACTTAACACGTGCAAAACATAATTAGTATCCAAACAGATAATGTCATATAAGCAGTGGTAGAGATCATTTCCAAACACATGAAAAATATCAAAAGGGCTGAGTTATGTTCATAGCTTTCTTCCACACTCATTAAGTTCTAATATCTATGTAGTCCCAACACCAATATTTGCACAAACAAGTTTTCACAACTTCCTTATAGTACAAAAAATAAAAAAGCTTCCTAGCAAAAGCTGAGGTCTCTCTCCTGTCTTGTGCATTGCATCTCCATGAGATGTGGTGTGCACTCTGAATAAACAATGAGACCTACTGAGCTACTTACAATTTTGCTCCTGGCTTTCTAGAATCAGTATTTCACTACTTCAGTTTCATTTCCATCCCTTCCACCTGTGTAACCTTGGGCAAGTCACTTTTCCTTTCTGATCATTTCCCTGTTGGATCCTCAGCAGACGTGGATGACAGAGTGTCCAGGACATGTGCTGTCTCTCACTACCTGTCCCTACAGTAATTTAGCACTATGTGGCTCTCATCACTCTAGTGTCAAGCTTGTAAAGATGCAGTGCAAGTAAAATAAAAGGAATCTACCTGCCCCAGAGAAAAGAATCATTGAAGGTTCAATCTAGTATGTGAATAAATAGTTGTTAATTCTTTCTTCTTTCCAAGATGTGACTGGGTGTTCAGATACCAACAGGGTTGGTAAAGCATTCATCTAGCAAAATACCTCAGTGAATTACACTTATTTCAACAAGTGGTTCCTACAGTTCAATTAGCTATCTGAGCTGTAATAAAATTAAGAATTAAAACAAAAGCATTTTAACATGAGATAATGCAGACACACACACACACAAAGATATTTACATGAACTTTACAACTGGAAGACTACACTTTGAGTTGGCATAAATTGATATAAGCTCAAAGTTAACAGACCCTCTTTACTCAAGTGAAGATATGACCTCAAATATATATTTTTTTTGTAGCCAGGTTTTTCTAGATTTTTTTTTCTTTTTTCAAATGGTAGTCCTAGAGCAATTATAAAAGATCAGCATTGTACTCCTTAGTCTAATTTTCCTATAATTCCTTCATTTTTTTGGGTTTGCCATTTCCCAGGATACATTCACAAGAGTACTGTATTGTCCATGACCTTTTTCTCAGAAGAAAAGTTACCCAGATATAACATGAATAACTTATTATGAAATAACCAACTTCACAAAAAAGGTCAAAATGTGGAATAAATGCAATTAGGTCTCAGCATGAATAATGGTAAGCTGAATACAGGTCTTTGAATGGCACATTAGTGACATCTCCTGTTAGGAAAAATAGGGTCCCATGAGAATTACCTTACTTGTGCAGGTCACCTAGATACACTAAAAAAGAGATAGTACTGGCTTTTTCCAGTTATGCCTTGCAAATACTTGGTCCCTGAAAAAAGAAACTAGTAATATTCCTAGCTTTGCTCTGTAACCACTTTGAAATTATGACAAACATTATTTTGGGGGTTTATATCTGAAAAGGGAAGCCATAAACATACTATGAAAATTGCATTTACCAGAAACCTGTTTATTTCAAAGAACTAAAACTTCCTTTTCTTCAGATAAGATTTTCCAGATGAACGAAAGAGTTCCTTTGGTGTTCTGTCATTTCTTACTCATTACACTGATAAGAAATCTCATGGCTCTGACTTGCACAGGGCCAGGAAGGAAATGTTGCTCACAACACTTCTTAACTGCTGCAAGCAGAGTTTTCCAAGGTGAGGGTAAATATTCTGTTGACCTACCAGAGGATGAGGTCTCCTTGAAGCCTCTGAAATACCTTTGACTCCCTGTCAGTGTTCATCCTCTGCTCTTCCACATTGTAGTTGCTTCTCATGCCATTACACAACAATTCACCAAGCTTCAGGTAATACTGTGATATTCCGAGTCTTGCCATGTTGGTGAGGTGAGTATTGCTTGACTCTTTAATTAGGTTGCAATTCCCCATATTTAAAAGGGTCTTATGATCTGACAAAAGGCAGAAATGAGAAAAAGACTCTCCACAAGATGAGTTCTGGAAGCATGAGCTTCCCAGAAGCCTATATTAATCCTTCATTTGGTCACTTGTTGGCAGGTTGGTTACTGGAAGGACATGGAGCAGGAAGAAGCAGCAGAAAAGGTCAAAACAGAGGGAAATGAGTCATCCATCCTCCTGACAGGATTAGAAGGAAACACATTATATCACCTAACAGTGAGGGCATACAACGCTGCAGGGTATGGACCACCTAGCACTGCTGTGCGTGCTGCAACCAAGAAGTCCCGTAAGTGCTCCTAGCACCTCTGCTCCAAGGGAGAAGTCAGGCAGCAACCTCTGCACTCCTGGCTGCTCCTTTAATAAGAGTGCATAATAATCAGGAAGCATGTAGTTTTGATTCATGGCTTTGCTTTCATATTTAGAGATGAATTCACATGACTGCATTTATAACAAAGGTTATCTTTCTAGCAACAGTTTTGACAAAGAATGGAAGGAAGTGAGTTCAAGTTCATAAGCTCTGTGGATTTTATGGGGTGGGCTGAGTAAATATGCCATGAGCTATTAAATGACAATCCTGGTGAAAAAAAGCCCAAACTTGAAAAATTCCAACTGGAGCTGGGAGTCTACTAACACAACCAGTTGTAAATATCATGAAAGACTGAAATCTTTTGATTTTTAAAGAAACTACTTATGAAATACATTTATATATATATTATTTTTTCTTCTCAGCTCCCAGCCAAGCCCCAAGCAATATTATGTGGATACAGGATGGCTCTCATGTGTCTCTTGGGTGGGAGCCAGTCAGATCTCTAGCTAATGAATCTGAAGTAATGGGATACAAGGTCAGTGCTTCCCCTTCTTTGCTCAGCTTTCTGTCTTCGAGACTACTACTCTTCCTGCTGCCAGCTACCTGACAGCAGTGTGTGGGCT
The DNA here is from genome assembly GCA_013396975.1 of Bucco capensis. Classification (NCBI taxonomy): domain Eukaryota; kingdom Metazoa; phylum Chordata; class Aves; order Piciformes; family Bucconidae; genus Bucco; species Bucco capensis. Next base: position 193,208 of record VWZO01010877.1, read on the forward strand.
CCCCTGGACACATCCTTCCCCTGCTCCCTTTCTCCATCATCCCATCCTGCAGCTTTCAAGGGCTGGGTTCCTCCTGAACCATCTGAATCTCCTGTGAGCTGTCTTTGGGCTGTACTGGCCCCACACAGGAGCATTGTGGCCATGTGGGACCAGAGATGTTTGCTCCCTGTGCAAGATGAGTCCTGAGCAGCCTGTGGGGTTGTGATGGTGCTGCCCACACACCAGAGATGCAGGGACATATCTGACCTATTCTCAGTTGACTTAGACAGCTAAAGTAAACAGAGTAAGGACATTAAGGCATTTCTCTACATTTGAAGTTGGATTCTTGTGCCAAAATGTGAAAATTTAGATGAATAATAACTTGAATCAAATGGAATCCAAAATGCATTTGGAAGAAATTTTGGAGAAAATCTTTTGTAATATTTATTGACAGAGAGGCCAAATGCTGTATCTTCACTCTGGATCATAATCAATGCCCTTTCACACTCATGAACTGCTAATATATTTTGTTATTGTTTTGAAGGCCTTGGTGGGGAGGGGAGAGTAAAAGCAGATAACTGTTCAAATGTACTGTCGAGAAATGAAAGCATGAAACAGTTAACATTTCCTTTACTGTGTTATTTACACAAAATGTCTGGTACATAACAACTATAACCACTATCTACTTTACTGATCATAGGTATTATTTAGGCAAGAAGGCCAAAGCAACAGTCAAGTTATAGAAACACAGAAAACCTCTGCAGTGGTACTGCTTCCTGATGTTGGAGTCTACATCATTGAGGTCTGTGCAGTCAGTGAAGGAGGAGATGGGACTGCAAGTCCCCAGATAAGAGTTCCTTCTTTTTCAGGTAAAATTACACTTCTGTTTGGAAGAGTGATGATTAAAGCAATGCTCATTAACTCTATTATTCTCTGTCTGAAAAAAAAAATTCTCACAGTTCTTTACATATTGGTTGAAATCATTAATCAGTCTTCAGTTCTATGCTGAAACAAAGATATCTAGCTCCATTTCATAGAACCACAGAATCATAGAATAGTTCGTGTTGAAAAAGATGTTAAAGCCCACCCAGTCCAACACCCTTGCCATGGGCAGGGACACCTTCCACTAGAATAGGTTGCTCAAAGCCCTATCCAGCCTGACCTTCGACACTTGCACAACATCTCTGGGTGACCTGTTCCAGGGCCTCCCCACCCTCACAGTGAAGAATGTCTTCCTGAAACTTAGTCGAAATCTACCCTCTTTCAGTTTAAAACCATTACTCCTTGTCCTATTACAACGTGCCCTTGTAAAAAGTCCCTCTCCATTTTTCTTGCAGGCACATTTTAGGTACAGGAAGGCCACTATAAGGTCTCCCTGGAGCTTGCCCTTCTCTAGGCTGAACAATTCTGAACAATCTCAGCTCTCTCAGACTGTCCTCATAGGAGATCTGTTCCAGTCCCCTGATCATCTTTATGACCCTCCTCTGGATCTGCTCCAACAGGTCCATGCCCTTCTTGAGAGCAGAGTGGAGGGAGACAAGAACCTCCCTCAGCCTACCAGTCACAGCATAAAATCCCCAATTTCCTCACGTCTGCATGGGGAGGCTATTTTGTCACTGCAGTTCTCACCAGATAACACATTGCCTGAAAGATAAGCTTTTGCTAAGTGTAGTAGAACACATTTGGGGCAAAATCTAGTACCTAAACTTATTGAGGACTGTTTGCATCATTTGTTCCTTAATTACTTTGCTTTCCATTTCAGGAGGGAAAGTAACAAGTGCTCAATCCACTTTACATGTGTTGTCCACTTCCTCGTCCTCTATAACATTGCTTTTGGCATTGATGGTTCCTTCAACCTCATGGTGAAGACTGCAGACTTTGTTGTTGTTGTTATTTGTTTGCTTTAGCTTGATGACACCAAGGGATGGAGTTTTATGTCTATGGAGAAACTGGAAAGCCAAGCTAATGCTTAAAGACCCATAGAAATGCCTCTGGTGCACTTAGAGGAGCGTTGGAGACACGGTCAATATTTTGTCAGGTTTTTTTCCCTTCTTTATTTGTAAAAATCCTCTGGGGAGGGAACACTTCTTGGCCCAAAAATATGCAGATTGTATGTAATAAACTTTTGTAAGCAAAGGTATTTTCTGTCAAATGTACTTTACTTTTTTAATATGTTTGTTTTAGTGAGCCCAGTCATGTATCATTAGGTGTTTAAACAGTTGTGTCCAGTAGAGTACATCTGTTTGGTTTGGAAAAAAGTCCTTTTTTAAATATAGAACAAAACTTGGTACAGCTTTATCAAATACATTTCTTGCATCCCCTATGGCTGGCTGTTCCAACTAACAAGAGAGAAAGATATAGTTTGGATAAACAGCCCATTGCAAAAGTAGAGAGAATTGGTTGTGAAAATATATGAATAAGTATTTAATTAGCAAAAAGGAGCTGTCAATACACTACGAGACAGCACATTCAGAAAGTGAAATTCAAAAAAATGAAGGAAAAAAAGCCCTTTATTTTATTGCAAGGTAAATGAGAAATGATTAAACACAACTTAAGAGAAAACAAGCTTTTTATGAGATACCACGATTTACCATCAAAGAAATCAAACTTTTATTTTAACAGAAAATAAAAATCAATTCCTCATGCATATAACAATGACAACTCCAATGGCCATTTAAAGATGATATACATTATGCAGCTAAGTGGACAAATAAAGCAAATTAAGGTGATAAATCTACTTTTTCCAACCACTTCTCAGCTGTAATTTTTTTTTTCCTCTGGGTCCATTTTTTAGTAAGATTCTGTGCTTTATATATTTGGTAATCAGGTTGAAGTATATACAAAAGCATATTATGGAGAGAATATTAACAGGTTTTGTAATGTAATCATTCACATACACACAGACTCCAGCAGGATATATTTTGGAGAATGTTGTGTCTGAAAAAAATTACTTGGATAAGTGCTACTGAACATCATTCCAGTTAGTTAGCTAATTGGCTTTATTTCTATAGGTCTATTTCTATAGATTATTCTTGTAGGGACTTTGTGCTATCAGTTTTAATCATCTCTTTCTGCTGTAACAAACCATTTTTCACTCAGTAAGACAATTTGGACAACTTTTCTACATTGGAAGGCCTTTCCACATACTAGCACTTGAATCAAAATGATCCCCAAGGTACATGGTGTGTGTTTCTACAATTATGGTGTGCACAGTGTTATGAGAGAGGATATTTTATTACTATGTGGCTAGGTATCATGCTTAGGATGAACATTACCTTGCCTGGAAAAAATCAAGACAAAGTAATTTAACAAACATGTCCTAACAGAATAATTCTTCTAGCTGTCCATCCCTCTAAAAGTTTTAGTGCAAATCTACTTTGGTTGATGGTTTCTGGGTCTAAAATGCTATTATTTTGCCAGCTCACTAGCAAAATAATACTTGGCATTTAGCTAGTACACTCTAACTCTACTTAGTAGACAAGAAAGCACAACACAGATCAAGTGCTTGGTAGGTAAAAAGCTGATTGTTTACTATTTTTTTTAATATCTTATGTGTAAAACATTTCAGAGATGGTTCAATTCTTTATTACCCACTATAATTTTAAATAATTTTCTTAAAAATAGGTTTTAAATTTACTTGGTCACTAGAAAATAAAGGCAGGATAGGTAGCTAAGCATAGACTGTAGATACAGACAGAAGGAGATCTTCTTTATCTCTGCTCTTGGAAAGCTTTGAGATCAAAGAAAGCAAGGTGGAATGTACATTACTGATAGATCAAACTCACAGAAAATAGTACCTGCTGTCAGTTGTAAAACAGCAGCATTACTGGTGTCCTGAGAACCTGCATTAGCAAACCATCATTTTTCAAAAGGTTAAACTACAGAAAAATAAAGTGATGAACCAAAAAGCAAAATGGCTCTTTTATAAATTAGTTAAGCATAATTGCCTCTATTTTTTATACAGTTGCCTGCCAGTGCAGTGTCTTTCAGAGTATTCAAACAAGCTACCCCACCAAAGTGGCAAGCACCACTGCTGCTGGTGGTTTAGTTAAACAACAAATGGCTGTGCTTTATGAGAAGAATGGAAGTCTCATAAGGTGATCAGAGCTTCATCTAGATACATCTCAATCTCTAGTATCAAGATACAAACACTGAACGTACCATCAGGTAATGTAGTTGTATTGCAAGGGACATAAAGGGGTGGGTATGTTTTATATTCAACATGAACAGAATATGTATTTTGCATCTTAAATATATTAATAAACATGTTTTAAATGTTTAAGTACCTATGTATTACCTATTTGTTCCTTTGGAGAATATGTTTCCTTATCATGACATACTATTTTTTAGTTGCAAAGGAAAGCTCTTTCCTGTTTCATGTAAAAGATTGTAATAGTGCAGTCTAGCATCACTGAGAAGACTGTATTTTTGTATAATGCCACAAGACCTGTTTGGAAAAAAAAAAATAGAAGGAAACTTTGTTTTGCAGACCAAAAGAAAGATATTGTCATGGCCCATATCAAAATGTTAGATATATTGTATACAATCTGTATATATGCTATATATAACAGTATATATGATGTGGAAGACACAGTAATATAATAGTTTCTGTGTACTGTTCTTGTAACATTAGACCTTTTTAATAAATAATTCTCTTTTTATTGACTTTTATCTTATCTCCTGTCATCTCATGAATTATATTCATAGAGGACAGTGACACAAATATTTTGGATTCCAACAGCAACAACCTTTTATTTACATGACTTTCAAGAAGAACATGATGACTCTGAAATAGTGAATGTGGATAGTTTCATCTGAGTTTTAAATAACAATCACTTCTTCATGATATGCAGATCTACAGTGATAAATGACTTTGCAATACAGTACGAAGTCAAAAAGACCATTTTGGAAATAAAAATAGATTGCCACAGTCACCATTTGAACTGAGACCTCAGTTACAAGATGAGTATGGCTTAAATAGAATATTATATCGGAACTTCTATTAAATTAGTTATGAATGTCACAGAAGACTGTTATGATTTGGTTTTGCTGCCTTGGTGAGCCATGCATATTGAAAATCCATATCCTATTAGAAATTCTACCAAACTACAACCTGCTCTTGCCCTTTTATGACCATCATCCTAGTTCCTCTGAAGATGAAAGACATTTTCCTTCTTAATTAGTTCCTATGCTTTTGAGCAAAATAATGTCAGGGATAAAACACAATGAACAGCATTTTATTACATTGGGTTAGTTGGCTTTAGGCTATTACAGAAAGCCTCCCAAAGCACACTAACACACAGGCTGCCTGCAAAAAAACAGGTCCTGAGCTTGCTCTAGGAATTTTCTCTCAGTTCCAGTAAAGGCATTGACTTTTCCTTTACTGTGGTTCATCTGTTTAGTACTTTAAATAAGATAATGATAGTGTATTAAAGACTTACAAGCTCAGAAGAACAAAAACTATGGAAAATTGTATGTTAACAATCTCATTATTCACATTACTTATTACAGGGGTCAGCTGCTTAAGCAAATCAGCACAGATTGTTAGATGTGCAGCTATTCTTCCATCTACTGTTCCTTTTCTGCTGTCAGACTATTAACTAAGCACCCTAGCTTGTATAAAACACCTACCAAGTCATCAGAAGAAAATGATAATCTGTGATGCCTCTTGGTTCATCTTTTACTGTGCTGAAATAGATATGTCTGGCTAGAGAAAAATACCCTTTTTTTGTTTTGGTTTTGTGGGGTGTTTTCACTCTTAAACTGAAACTCATTATTTCTAAAAAAAATAGAAAATGAAAACATAAAAGAGTCTTCCTGAAAGACATAGTTATCAAGATGAAGAGCAAAGGCAGGCACTGCATGTGTTAATCACAAATAAAGATACCCAGCATATTTTGATTTTAATACAGAAAATAAGATGGGGAAATGCATCAATTTTTTTTCAGTAACAAAAAACGTGAATAAAAAAATATAGTATATGAGGCATATCTGGGTCAAAGCTTTAGCAAGTCCAATTTCACTCTAAGCTGCATTGCTCTGATGCCTGGCTGGCCAAGCATTTCCACTAAATAATGACAACATTTTTTATCTTCTACAAAAGGGACTTTTTAAGACGAGATAGTTAAACAAGGCAGTCACAGAATCACAGAATCACCAAGGCTGGAAGAGATCCCCAGGATCACCAAGTCCAGCCTATGGCCCAACAATACAGCATCAGCTAAACCATGCCACTAAGTTCCACCTCCAATCTCTTCTTAAACACCTCCAGGGATGGTGACTCCACCACCTCTGTGGGCAGCCCATTCCAGAGCCCAATCACCCTCTGCGGGAGGAAGTGCTTCCTAATGTCCAGCCTAAACCTCCCTTGTTGCAGTTCCAGGCCATGCCCTCTTGTCCTGGCACTAGCTGCCAGGGAGAAGAGCCTGACCACTACCTGACTACAACTTCCTTTCAGGAAGTTCTTTCTTGAAGTGAGGGGCCCAAAACTGAACACAGTACTCGAGGTGAAGCCTCACCAGTGCAGAGTACAGGGGGAGAATTACAGCCCTAGTCCGGCTGGCCACACTATTCTTGACACAGGCCAAGATGCCATTGGCCTTCCATGCCGCCTGGGCGCACTGCTGGCTCGTGTTCAGCTGGTTGTCAACCAGTACTCCCAGGTCCCTCTCTGCTGGGCTGCTCTCCAGCCACCCATCTCCTAGCCTGTAATGCTGCATGGGGTTATTGTGGCCCAAGTGTAAGACTCTGCACTTGGCTTTGTTAAATCTCATGCCATTGGCCTCAGCCCATCGACCCAGCCTGTCCAGGTCCCTCTGCAGTGTCTTCCTGCCTTCCAGGAGATCGACACTTCCTCCCAACTTGGTGTCATCCGCAGATTTACTGACGGGAGACTTGATCCCCTCAGCCAGGTCATCAATAAAGATGTTGAATAGAACTGGGCCCTGCACTGACCCCTGAGGGACACCACTGGTCACCAGACACCAACTGCATGTGGCACCATTCACAATCACTCTCTGTGCTCACTCATCCAGGCAGTTTTTAACCCAGCAAAGAGTGTACCTGTCTAAGCCACGAGCTGCCAGCTTTTTCAGTAGGATGCTATA
>VWZO01010883.1:0-26725 GCA_013396975.1 Bucco capensis
CATTGGGGCCCATCTCTGGAGATATTCCAAAGCTGGCTGGACATTAACCTATGCAACCTGCTCTAGGTTCAACTACTCCGGCAGTGGGGTTGGACTGGATGATCTCCAAAGGTCCCTTCCAACCCCTAACATTCTATGATTCTGTGTAATTGTAGCCAATGAGCATTTGTTACTGCATGACTTAAATTTCAAAAGTCAAGAAAATGATAGTGGGAGATCCAATAGCCTTTTGGATAAAGAGAGATGTTAATATTTAACTTTTATTAACTTGTGAAATTTTAGGTCTGAATACAGCATTTTTCTTCAGATTGTTGTCTTGGAAATCTGTAGAGTTAATCATTGTATTAATTTTCACAGTTAATCATTTGTACTTACATAAAGAAATAATCCTGCTACTTCTGTTTCTGTAGAATTCTTTCATACATAAACATGTGGAAGCACACACACACCACAGAGAAAATTTTGTTACAGTACCAAACAAAAAACAAACAAACAAACAAAACCCCCAGGAGTTATAAAATAGATGTTAATTTTCATTATTCAGGGCACAAGACAATAATGAAGTTAGAGGAAATACATTTTCCCTTATCCACAGGCCAGATTTAATGATGATTATGTTAGGGTACAATTAAATATGACATGTCCTATGATCCTGATCCCACCTACAAATAAGGAAGATCTTAATTTTGCTCATTACAAGGAAGTAATGTATAATCTTTTTTTCCACATGTACCAAAGGGGAAATATGTACAATAGAGAAGTAGTCTTGTCAAATAAATTAATTTGGAATAAATAAATTGTGTATTGTGTCATGAGTTTTGATATAAAATCCAAAAATCACTTTGTGGTCAGCATATGACAGTAGGAATAAGATGTCATGAGCAAGTAAGAATCAGATGTTATGGATTCTATTTCACTGTTGCTCTTTATTGAAAGAAACAGTCATCTTAGTACAATTCTATTTCTTACTTGTAGTTATAATAGTTAGACATTCAACAAGCTCAACAGTGACATGCTACAGTGGCAGAAGTTTCATGAGCAAGACTGTCTTCATACTAATCTATGATCATCATGGAGAAGAAACACTTAATTCTCAGAATATCTTTTTCTTTTTCTTTTTTTTTTTTTTAAATACCACAGAGCAAGTATCTGGTTTAGACTACAAGGGAGAAATATTACTTCCCTGCACAATTAATCTCATAATTTTTAGAGTCCTCAAAATTAAACAAAGGTATTAATATAATAAACCATGTAAATGGGCATTAGAGAAATAAAACATTTTAAAAATCAGAAAAGTGACAGAAAATTAAATGAAATTAGAATTGTTATCAAATATAATACAAGACAGGTGTTTAGCAATTAAAAAGGATGATTGTTGTAACTGGGGCAGCTAAAAATGGTAAGAGAACAGCTGTTCTTCAACAATACTTCTATATTAACAGAGAATGCTTGGTTTTAATTTCCTTTCCTGAAAATATTACATTACTGCTAACTTATAAAAGAAATTGGAAGCTGGCAATAATACTTTAATTATCAGTTTCATAATACTATAAAATAGCACAACAAAAATCATTTCTGAACATTTGTGCACTGGTCTTAAGCCTCAGTTGGGTTGCTATTACATAGTTATTCATTACACTGACTGAACATTAAACAATGTTTCTCAGCTACAAATTCTAGAGAAATAATCATATTGTGGAGGAAACAAAAAACAAAGTCTCCAAGAGATTCATCTGTTGACTTAATGAATGTGCTTTCCTCCCTCATTCTTTCTGGTCCAAGGAAGCTATAATGATACAATACCTCACTTCGTGTTAGTCTCTCTTTTCAGAAGACATTTTAATGACCAGGTATTTTACATTATTTATTTTCTAGCTGGTGAAATATTTAGAAGAATTATATTGCCACTCCAGCATTTCATAACGCTAACTCATAAGCATGATTCACATTTTGTCAGGGTAGTTTGAGAGAGGTTGTCCAATGACCAATGCTAACATTACATACATCTAAACACACAACAGATATAAGGTTAGAGATTTTAGCCTTAACTTTGTATTTTTACAAATGACATTTTGCACACACAGCTTCATTGAAAAGGCATTTTCATACTCTTATGTACCACCAAAGAACCTGACAGCAAGCCAAAGAGAAAAACTTTCCACTTCTGTACAAAGGAAGACTGACATACATCTAAATCCAGAAGTCATACTGTAGATAATATAGGTACAGATCACAAAGATTATGTCAAAACTCTCTTTAAAAAATAAGAGAAACATAATGGTAAAAAATGCACACAAAATAAATTATTTCCCTCAAACTTACTTCTACACTATGAAATTTTTTTCTTTTCCTTTTCTTAATCTAATTCTCCTCTGCCTTTGGTGTCTGTGGCCTGACTGCTTTTTAAAAATGTCTAAACTATACTGGCAGGAATGAACAGAATGACAAAAGTCCTGTTCTGTGATAACATGATCTAACACCCAAACATAAAGTGAGAAAGTACAGGCATCAGCTGTTGATTGTTCTGCTCTCTCCAAAGAGAAAGCTTCAAGTAAAACCACAATAACCATTGACTCTCCCCTGAGCTGGAGTTGCCCAAAGCATATCCCTAACTGGGACACAGCCCCCTAGCAAATCCTGGCAACCATTTAACCCTACATCCCCTACACTACATGTTCATATCTTCACCACTGTTAAATAGTGTTAGTATTATAAACTATTCCTTGTACTAATGCTAATCTTTATACCCAGTCAATGAAGAAACGGGCATGCTTCTCCTCTGAGCTTGTTTGACATGCCCTAACATTTATCATAGCAAGTATATTGGTTTTTTTCACTCTTGAGTTAAAATGCCTCTCGAAGTGACCTTAGTTATTTACATAGTTATTTCATGCCCTTATTGTGTGTGGTTGCTCATAAATTTAAGAGAATTATCAGAGAACTGTATCTGACTTAATTTTTATTCAATTGGAGTTTATAATAATATTTCTTAATATGAGGGAAAAATATTAATCTTTTTAAAGATATATGAAACATAAATGTTCAGAAGTAAAATATTCATATCTAGTCTTTGCCTGTTGAGATATATTTAAGCTAAACTGAGATTTCTACTTTCAGTGTTGTTAGTTAGATCTATTACAGTACATATGTGCCTAAAAATCAGAGATTACAATGCATAGTATTTAGAATGCATAGCATTTAGATACTTCAAGGTGATTTAAGCTTATATACTACCCAAAGAAACTATTGGAACAAAAGAAATAACACTTGTATCAATGTTAAGCTGTTTTACTTTTTAATTGCCTGAAATGAAATTGAAACTTTCATTCTAAAAAATTTGAACTGATGGTCAGTCAACAAATGGTACCAAACCTTTAGCTTCTAATGTCACTGTTTGGCTAGGAGAAAAAAAACCCAACCAATAAGATAATGGAAGAGAAGGGAAATGCCCAAGATAGGTGAGAAAAAAACTAAGGCAGCAAATAAATTTGTCTAATGGTTGAGGCAAAATTTTAAAACGTCATAGCCTACTCAGTCTGCTTAGGTGAATGTGGTCAAATAAAAAGCATAATAATATTAAGAGGTCTTCTTGCTTTTGATAATTTATTTCACTAATAATTATTTAAAAGTAACTGTTTAATGCCAAGCAGCAGTACACTGTTTACATCATAACTCAAAATGTAAGATGGTACATAATTTAAACGTTTAGAAGTGCACAAATTGTTCTAATAGTACAAAAAGTCTTCTGGTATGAAAAATAAATTGGCACCAAGATTAAATAATTGTATCATATAAGACTTCCATTATAGCAGTGCAAGTTTAAAAGAGAGATTAATAAATTTCAGTGGTTCTAAATAAAGTATAAAAGACAAAACCAGTATATTTACATGACCACATCCAATGTGTTTGGCATTCTTCTCATTTAATTACTAACACACTGAACTTAAAAGGCCTTTCACACAGTAACTGCAGTGTATTTTGCAGTTATTAATAAAAACAGATATCGTGACAACATGTAAACCAACAAATATACTGACATCAAATTGTTCTTTCTACTCAATATTGATTTGGTGGTTTTGTACCGCTGATCTAAATGGCAAGAAAAATTTACACTTTGGATTATCCATACCTGAGAGAACAGATTTTTTCCTATTCGAACTGAGTGTCTATCATAGAATCAGGAATTAGTGTGAGTCCTCCCCAAATTATTTCTAAGACACCTTATAATCTGAATGCAAAGAGAGCAAGGCATTTTAGGAATTTTCAGCATGATGAGTTAAATGTTTTAGTGATTTCATACTGTTACTTTCTCACAGTGTACACAATAAAAGTAAGTCTGTGCCAGAAAAATATTTATTTTGATTCATCAGGAGCCATTCACTTAACAGCAGGAGAGATGTCTGTATGAGGTATTTGAAACAAAACTTACCTCTGCTTTGTGCAGGGAATATTTTAATTAAGTTCCATTGCAATACTGAAATTTGAGAACGAGGTCATAGCCTGCTGTAGCATGAAAGTCTTTAATTTGCACACTTTTGTTCTACTGAATAATCAAGGAAAGTTTAATTGAGCACTCTAGAGCCCTGAGCATTCAGAGTTCCTATGTACTTATATTATGTTCTCTGTGCTGTGGTTAACTCCACATAGTCATTTAGGAGCTCATTTAAGGCAATTAAAAACTACAGTTGAGGTTTTGTTGGACTGGCTGTGCTCAACGTGGTTTGATAATTAGACTCAAATGGATACCTTGCACCCTTTTCAGCCTCAGACTAGCTATGCTTTGTGTGTGAAAGAGAAAAACATTTGTTTTTCCAGTTAGAGTTTTTATTCTTACAAAGAAAAAACGTGTGCTGTACACTAGAGTCATAAAAAATATTTCTTCACTACTGATTGCAATTCACAATAAGGTGCCATTTTAAAAAGAGCCCAATGTGGCATATATTCAAAATATTTTGGCATCTCATTGGATTTCTTAGAATTGGCCCAAATCCCATTTTAGATTCTTTGAAAAATTTACTTGCCTCAGACCTCAATAACTCGAAACATTAGCTGGGGCTCCTAAAAGCACAAAAGTGCCATTTTTCTGTCAGTAGTTGCCTAGATCTAAAAAGTAGGTCCTGAGGAGCCTGTATCAGCTGCAGGGCATCCTCAGGGCTCCTGCATTACTTATGCAAACAGCTTCTGCAAAGCAGGTAGGCTGGCAGCTGAACCTCTGCTTCCAGACATGCCCACAGATCCCCAGGCAACATCCTATACATGGCCATCAAGATTATTTCAGAACTATGTCCTATGGGGATTTACAAACCGTATGCTCTCCTACCTGCTCTTCCACAAGCAACTGGGAAGCACAAAGAAGCATTCCAGGGACATCTATACTACCAGGTATACAAGAACCAGGGAGCCTGTCCTCTTAAGCATTGAAACTACCCCTTTATTTACTCCCTGGCCATATTTTGTTCCATCCCAACTAACTCCCTCCAGTAAATCTGCAACATGGGGTGCTAGCCCTCACTAGACTAGAGGCATTAGGCACCATTTATCTTGTATCGCCTGGGGTCAATTTTTGACTCAACAGTGACTGCACACATCTAGTGAGACCCTACTCATTCCACTTAACTTTCTCCTAAATGTAGCCAAGGGAGGCAGCCAGGTCCCTGTTGTCCTGTGATACCACTCAGAGATTTAATTCGCAGCTCTGTCTGAGGAGATCTAGATGTAGATTCTTAGCCCACAGACATAAGTGATTTTAAGGCAGAAATCCCTTCCTGAAGTTACTTCATCTGGAACACAGGAGATACCAGCTTTAACACATGTGCCCCAGATACTATATATTTTGTATGAAGTGGAATAAATTCATCCAAATGGATGCATTAAGAATAAGGTATCCCTGAAGTTCGACAAACAGAAAGCAGTTTTGGAAGACTGGAGTTGGGATTCAAGAACCTACTAAAAATCACTCAAAATAAAGGCTGAAAAGCAATTTTCTGATCTTCAAAAATGACTGTCTTAAATTGTGTTTTGCTGCTTCATTAAGGAAAAGCACAAAGGACCTAACCTGCCTTTAATATTTTCTGTTGATTAACTTATATGTCCTCAATATAATGGCCGCTGCTAAACTCATCCTCAGAATCTGCCTTTCCCCAGGCATACTCACAGACACATGCATCTCATAGACTTCAAATGACAGAAAACCTCCCTGCAGCAATTCCACTCTCATATCTAACTCCACTCTGTACTGGAAGCAGGAGTCTGGATCCACAAAATACACTTCACAGTGCTGGTCAGCCTGCACCAACTGTTGCAGCAATGTCACTACACTGCTGCTTGATCTGAGCTCCTTTTTTTCTTTCCACAGTGTTTTTACAAGATATGTAGAAATGTCTAAAAAAAAGCATCACAAAGTCTGTATCAATTTTGGACATCTGTCTTCAGTTTTCAGAAGAGCATATATTTAGATCTAATAAGGAATGTAGATGTCTATGTATAGCTAAGCAAAGAGCTAAATATTCAAAGAGATGACAAGGAGAAATACAGTAAAAACAATAGAAAAAAATCTACTCCTAATTGCAGGTTTGATGTGTTCTGAGGAGAAATAAATGTTTGGCTACTAGAAGAAAGAAAATTTAGTGGCAATAGTAGGACAGAAAAAAAGGAAAATCTACTTGAAGAATACAGGAGAGGATGCATGGGAGTCCCCACAAAGTATTTTTCCTTTGAAGTATTGTAGTTACTACTCACATCAAAAAGAGAATTGGATATTAAAGCTTATATACTTTATTGAAAAGGTTTAGGCTTTCTGCTCCATTTAGTTATTCTCTATGATGCCAAACTCTGAAAGAAGAGAACTCAGACTGATCATCCTATTATGCAAGACCATATATGAGTAGTAAATGTCTCCAGTGAGGAAATTATAAAGGAAAAATATTTTCTTTACATCTTCTTCAATGATTTCAAAGAAATATAAAGAATTTATAGTCTTACAAAAGCAGAGAATTACCCCAAGTTTATAATAGTATAACTACAAATGTAATTTTGCTTAATCCTTCTACTTGATGCTGTTTCTAACTTTACTGTAACAGATGCTTATGAATGGCACCAGTTTTGCATTGTTTTTTCCTCACAGGAAATCTAAAAAATTCTGATTACAGCTTTCACTTCCATGTTAATAAGACAAAATTAAAAAATTTCTGAAGGGGTATTAAAAAAAGATGTATATATATCTGCATGCACATCTCTCGTGACCTGCTTAGTTACGTTAATAGGACAGAAGATTGCAAAAAACTAAGGCAGCCCTAAAATCCTCCCAAACTGCTACCAGTAACAAAGTCATAAATTACTCAGTTTGTTTATTAATTTCATAATTCAATAGAATCAGATGTTCAAGTACTTAGTGGACACAGTTGTAGAAGCATAACTAGAAGTACACAACCTCTTGGATTTAGAAATAACCAAAGAGAAGCCAATATAAACCAAAATATTTCTATGGAAAGTTTTCACAAAAGGAAATTGGACCTTCAGGCCAGCAGATTTGTCATTCAGTAGTATAGTAGGAACACTATTCATGATTTAATTGACTTGTGATTCCTTTCCAATTTCCTGAAATTGTTGTTTGAGACAGTTAAGAATATAATCAAGTTTGTAGCAATAGCTGATAAATGACCTGCATTATTAATATATAACATTTGGATTAAAATCTTAATTAAATAGACACAATAGAAAAGACAATTAATGTATGGTCCAGTGCTCCACCAATGAAAAAGGAATTTACCAAATGTGTTCAGTGAAGGAGAACTTATTCCGCAAAGAGAATGATGGTTCAAATCTTGATTGGTATTCTACAGTTTTAATTTTAAGATTTTGAATGTGGATAGTGCAAAACCTTAGTAGATTCAAAGTCCCTTTAAGTACCAGTTAGTTTACTTCTCATTCGTGCCTTTCCCCTACATTTTCATATTTTATTCCTACACGCTTTTGGCCTGTGCTCAGAAAAGAACAGACCATTAAGTAAACACAGACTTTTTTTTCGTACTTAAGAAAAGCAAGCGCTCTATATATTTACGTTCTCATAATGGTTCAGAATTCATAGCTATGTAATATTTAGTACATGATGGGGCAACTTGACTGACATGTTAAAAACTAAAGGGAAAGAAAGTATAAGCCTTTCAATTTTATAAAATAAAGCATTTGAGAATACTAGTTCACATCAAATCAATTGACCCGTTCAGGACAGCAGTAAAAAAAGTAATAAAAGCCTTGTATTGAGTGCTAGGTAGAAAACAAGAAACAATGCAAAACAGGATTCTAGTATAATAACAGCCTTCCTGTTTGTTGCTTTTCATGTTGGTTACAGTGAAGTTAGTCTTTACTCCCACCTCAGCCCTATCACATCCATTGGTCTGAGTTTACATTCCATCCTTCCCTGTCAGTAGTGCTAACTTCAGCCGGAAAATGCTTTGTGACAGTGAATTCAGCAGATTTAATCTTTCACATACAAATTCAGCACCAACATAATTTTATGGTCACAGAAAGGAGTCACAGAATGAGATCTTACAACTTGCTTTGTGCATGAGGTCAAGCTAGCTGGCCTTAAAATCTATGATTCCTAGGATTTGTCTTATCGGGATACATTTGAGATATCATGTACAGTGTAGAGGTCAGAATTTTTTTTATCACAGCGTTTCTTTCCTTGGGTAAGAAGAATATTCTCAGATGTAAGGAGTCAACTCCTATACAAGTATATTTCCAAATATATTCACCAGAAAACCAAACCAGCAAAAAGTCTGTAGTGTGTCTTGAAGAGCAGGTGCTTAACAGACTCAAGGGTGAAGAGGGTCAGGAAGAAGTCATATCACAATGTCATCAGCACAGCCACAGATGGTGTATCCCACCATGGTGGGAGATAACCTGCCCACACCTGGCTCTGCATGCACCATGTAAGGCAGTGCAGCCTGAGCAGATCTGCAGTTAATCTCCCTGGTTTCCAAACACACAGGAAGTGGGTAGGCTCCAGTCTAGAAGACTATATTAACAGTAACTTCATAGACTCTGCCTCTTTGGATGTGATGACAGCATTGCTGATGTCAGGCTTTTGTTCATCTCAGAATAACCCTGCACTCACTAAACTCAGATCTGCCTTATACTTGCCTCCTGTATACTACATCACCCATCACTCTGCAGAGTAACAGGGATGCTCTAGAAGTCTATATTCTCATTACTTATTTATAACTACATTTTTTTTTACTATCCAGGGAATATTCTAATGAACATTAACTAATAAGGAAAATAATTCTGATGCATATTCCCTCATCAGTTGAAAATGTAAGAAATGTCACAATTAAAATCTGCTGAAATAGATAGTACTTATAGAAAGTTAGAATAATTTAACTGCAAGAAAGATACATAACCAAGGGACATGTAAGAAAAAATACAGCTCAGTGTTGAATATATTGAACTCCTAGTTATGAAACTTGGATAATTGTGGAAAAATGAATGAGGCAAAGGCCATGATTATAGGGAGCAATTCATATTTATGCAGAGGTAGTACAATCTCACATTAGCAGACTTACTTCTGCTAAGATAGAACAATTCTGCAAGTCGTGAGGGAAAAATAATAGGCCCAAATGTGATGAAAATATGAAGAAAATAGATGTCAATGTCTTCAAAGTGCCTGAAACTAGTTGAATAATAATTAAAAGTAGTAAGATTAGAAAAGAAAATTCTATTTAAATATGATATAGCTAAAGACTGTGTAGGAGCAGGACACTATACAGCAATCTTCACATTTTTAAATATATATGAAGATAAATTCACATTTTAAAAATATTCCCCAATCACGACTACATTTCCTGTTCTGTGCTTTGGTATAATGTTAATGATAACTAAGAAAGTCACCCGAGAGAGAGTATTTAATGAACATGTTTTTCAGACAGTATTTTCTACTGGAAATGAACAAGAAAAAGATCAGTTTTTAGGCAATGGCAAGATACAGGGCTTCCTGTGTTTTCTTATGCAGAGCAGTCATCAAATCTTAGGTCTGTAATTGCACAAATGTGACTGTGGGTGAATAAACTATGTTCTTTGACAAAACTACAAAATGTAGTAAGGTTGCAACATCACAAATTGTTGCTAAAACAGAAAAAGACATAAGTGGCTACAAGTCTAAAATTTTAAGTATGACAATGGAAGTCCTAAAAGAAGTCTAGGAAGATGATTAAAGTGATATCAAAGCATTTAAACTCCTTTATTCTAATAATTTCCTATGGTATCTGCTTTATATGGACAACTCAATGTTGTCAACTCCAACAGTTTCCTAACATTTCCACACTGCCTCTAGAGGATTTTGAGAAGAGGCAACTCATGTAGATATATACGCATCTGGTGTCCTCAAGCAGTTTATGACAGATGAACAGATGAACCAAAGTGACTAACCATCAAGGTTTAAATGGCTTTGGATTTTTTCTCAAAACTCAAACAGGTTCCTGTTGCTCCTGGGCAATGACTGATTTCCCCATCTCAATCTGTAGACTCCTACACTTTACAAAGTATTTTGTAGTTTCTGGGATTATTAGCCTATGTCAAACATGTGTCTGATGAAATGTTGTCACATGGTAAAGTAGACTATCACACTGGGATGCACCCAAATGAAGCTGTGACCCAGCAGGAAGCCCACACTGGAGCAAGCTCCTGGAGGACCTCTGACCCTGTGGAGAGAGGAGTCCTTACTGGGACAGGCTTACTGGCAGACCTTGTGACCCTGTGGGAGACCCACACTGCGGCAGTCTGTTCCTGAAGGACGGCACCACCGTAGAAGCGTTCTGTGCTGGAGTCGTCGTCGTCGTGGCTAGGCTTCGTNGCTGGAGTAGTTTGTGAAGAACCCAGCCCATGGGAAGGACCCTCACCGGAAAAGTTCAAGAAGGACAGCTTCACATGGAAGGGACTCCATAGTGGAGCAGGGGAACAGTGTGAGGAGAATGGAGTGGCAGACACATGTGATGAACTGACTGTAAACCTCAATCCTCATCCCCCTGTGCTGCTCAGGTAGGAGTGAAGGTAGAGAAAACTGGGAGTAAAGCTGAGATGAGTAAGAAGGGAGTGGTGTGGGGAAGGTACTTTAATATGTGGCTTTATTTCTCATTACCCTACTCTGATTTCATTTGTAATAAATTAAATTAATTCCCCAGGTTGAATCTGGTTTGCCCAAGTTGGGAAGGAAGCTGAATTGGAGAAAAAGAGGGGAGGAAAATTGTTGTTTTAAAGCTTGTGGTTTTTTTCTCACTACCCAAATCAACTCTAATTGGCAATAAATTAAATTATTTTTATCAACTTGAGTCTGTTTTTCCCAGAACAGTAATGGGCAAATGATCTCTCTGTTTTTATCTTGACCCAGTTACTCTATGGTATTCTTTACTGCTCTATCTGTTTCTAGGGCTGCCTTAGGACTCCTCCTTTTTATATTCTCAGTGGTATTGCCCACTAGCTACAATTCTCCATACACAATAGAGTCAATTTGAATGCTAACATTTAGCATAATTTTTAAAAGGCACTGATGAGATGTGGTTTGCATCCCAGATTTCACTTTGAGAGAAGGTAGATTTTCTCTGGAATTTTTAAGATGGCGTAAAACATGCTTACCATAAGAGTGTAAAGGGAACATAGCTGGATAAGGGTAAATAGCATTTAGGGAGGAATTCTTCCATCTAGAAGAGAAGCTGCATGCTTGCACGACATTAATATACTTCCGTGATTCATAGAGTATAACATTTTTAACCTTTTACTTTGTAATACATGGTTTAATTATTTCAAATGTTTAAGAAAATTAAGATGATAAATAAAGACTACCTTCCATAATATTGTATAGGAGAATGAATTTTTTCCACCACTAATACATCTAAACATCACAAAACCAATGGAAAATAATTCCCTTGATATAAGGTGTCAATAATCTGATTCCTTAAGCACATCTAATGTATGCCTCCTCCTAATTATTACAGCAATTATTTAAAGATTAAGGTTCCCTGAAGGTACACAACATGATAAACTACAATAATTCCTCTAAAATGTATGATCTGAAGATATCCCACTGAACTATGATAATGATTTATGGTCCGTTGGTAAAAGAAGCAATTTAATTGCACTTTGGAACATTCCTCAAGCAGCAATCATCATGTCACAGACTACATGTAAAATGTCAAACTCTAATCATTACTATGAAAATGTTTCTCAGATTTTACTCTAGTAATCCTTCATTCTAAAGGCTTATCCACAGAAAATGAAACATGCCACCTTTACCATGTGCCATTTTGTCTAAATCTTGGCAGAGAGTGAAAACAGAGAGATGATCTGATCTGTTATTGGAGTTAATCCTAATTCCCTTCATACTAAAATAGCTTCAGTTAGTTTAGAAAACTATGCCTGGGAATTGATATGTAGATACATAGATAGAAACTGTATTCATTTCGGGAGAACAGTAAACTCCTAATTTTTAACCCTGTGGTAAGATTCCACCCTACTTTCCTGTATTTTGACATCTCTGGACCTGTACTGTTTTTAATGGAATTAAAGCATACATCAGCATACAACCAGTCAGAAAGAATTCTTCCTTTCTCAACTTCACCAGGAAAAAAACAAATCCCACCACATCAGGCACTCTGTTAAATTACCATCCCCTTATCTCAAAGTCTAAGTCTACAAATAAATGAATTCTGTCTGTCTTCAAGCAGATTCACTAGCTCTCTTGCAGTGCTTCTCTAACTCTTGTGGTGAAGTCTCTGGTGTTTTTTCCCCATTTGGAAGCATCTCAGATATTTCCCTTGTATCTCACAGCTATATATTGATCTTCCCCTGATAAGATTAACTCTTCAAATAGTGCTGCTGGTCCATGCTGTGATTTTCTCTGGATATGCTCCCTACCACATGGAGATTGTTCTTGGCTGTCCTAGAGGCATGTTACTCACACCAGTACAACTCAAAGAGGATACTGAGGGCACATCTTAGTTTGAATTTCAGTAATTGTGAGCCTGCATGAGTGTATTACTCATTGCTATGGTTATGCCACATGCATCCAAAAAAACCTCTACTCATGAGCACACATCATAAAGTTAGAACAAAACAATACCAACCCTGAGAGGCCTACAATCAGAAGACATGGGGGAAACAGGAAATATTATCTGAAGGCCAGATAAACTGTGGAAGAAAAGTGAAACCAATGGTGTTTTGTGTCTGAGCAGTGCAAAGCAGTGCACATAGTTCTCAGTTAAGACATAGCCCCTGTGCATGCACTTTGTCCAGGAGAGGCTTAATCACAGATCCAAAAGAAAACAATTAGTCCCCTTCTATAAAACTAATGATAACTATGTGTAATTTGATTTTTAATCTATCTGAATATTACATGAAGGACTGCTTGAAATGCAGAGGTCTTTTGCTATAGAGATATATTCTTATAACAGTGTGCACAGGCAGATCTGAAAGAAATTCCAGAGATAATTTATATTGTATTTGCATGGAATACAATCTAGTTGCAAAGACTTTGAAGTTATTTTATGTCTAAAGATTTTATAATTAAAGATAAGAGTTTCTTTGCAGGACTTAACACTGAAGTGTCACCTAAGGATTTTGAATTAATCTTTTTCGTCATTTGTTAGTGCTCTGCCACTGGAAAACTGTGAAGAAACAAGGAAGGAGAAAGCATTTATCTGACAGGTAGGCCTTGCAGGTGAGAAGAGTGGAGGAGGTGTCCTGTTTCTGTATTCCACTGTGGTTTAGGCACTGCACTGGTCCATAGAGAATTGCACTGCAGTAGGAATTAAGGAGCGCAGAGAATTTTGCCACTGGATGTGTTGAAGGTGGTACAGATATTAAATAGGAATTTCGAGAACTGGCGTTTTGCACATAAATTGTCTCATTTTCTTTGTGATGCTTCCCCTTATTTCTTACTTACGGCATGGTAAAAAGACCTGGTCTTACTTCATGTATGTTTATGTATAGGGAATGAGAAAGCAAGTCAATATTCTCAGCTGTATTAAACAAATGGCTTTTTTATTAGGCTTTTATTGATGAGCTATCGTTGTAAGCCTTAAAAGAAACAATTAAAAACAGTTTTAGGCAGCAAAGGTATGTTGCAAAATAAGAGAACGTGTCACTGAAAAGTGTCCTGTAATGTAGTATTAAGCTCTAGAATTTATGGTTGTTTTCTTCCTTGTGGTGTTTTTCAGTACACTTTTATTACAGGCTCTAAATTACACTTTCACAGAAAAGGTCTCTCTTTAAACCTTTAGGTCAGAGTTGTTCAGATCTTTTCACACTGAATCAGTCAACTTTAAAGCTGACAAAATCCTTGGCAGACTTGTAAACCTTTCTAAAGATTTTATCCAATTACTCTTCATGGTCCACAGGCTTCTACAGTGTGACTGTTTCCTTCTATGTGAGAAATTAAGTACTCATGAAAGATTAGGAACCAATGGAGTTGAAAAGCAAGCCAGAACAACAGTTCAGATGCTATGGCTATATCTACAGAGATAGTGTAGAAACCTATAAAGAAATTCAGTCATGGTCAAGAACATTGATGGTCCTTTGAGACCAGAAGAGCAGTAAGGCCAGAAATTTTTAGTTTATTCATTTATAAAAGACAACCAGTTATATAAGAGCTGGAAAATTCTGCATATACGTCTCAGGTCTTAAATCTTGCCTAGGACCACAGAATATATTTTGTCTATATATATAATAAACCCTAGTGTTTGTTATGTGTAATACATACACATCTTAAGGAAAGGTAGCAAGAGGTCACAGATACCCTTGTTTTTTTTATATGAAAAGGAATATAGTAAAGAGTAATCCCTGAGGAAAGTACTTGTTGTTTTTCACAGAATCACAGAATCACGAAGACTGGAAAAGNAAGATCTTTAGATCTTAGCAGGTTTGAAACTGCAGTATTTATTCCAGTGACATATAAACTGCAATTATCAAGCCAGAGCAGAAATGGAAGAAAAACACTAAATCAATTTCACATGTAGCATAAAAATATTATTTATCTCACTCAGCATTACTAGAAAAATGCTGCTTCAAAAACATTACACGGGTAATAAAACCACAGCTGAGAACAAATGAGAAAATGCATGTCGTCTCTTTGAGGAATAACTCAAAAATTTCTTTACTTTGTAATGCAAATAACGGAGGTTGTAGTGAAGGAAATCCAGCTGCTGCTTGAACCTGGGTTACTGACCTGTAACTAAGCTGTGACTTGTTGTGTTTTCCTCAATTTTTATAATTAGATACATATTAAGACATACATATTCATTTTGTTGGTACTCATATATATAATGTTCATTTTTTTCCAATTCACAGTGGAAAGGGCTTTCATTTCTCAATTGAAAATCTGAGGAATTACATAGCAATCAACTGCTACTTTAGGCACTTTCTGTATCTGATTTTCAATTGTATCTTTTGTAATTATTCATTTATGTTGGTTGAGGACAGAAGGATCTTGAAATGTGAAACTTCACACAGTGGAACTAACTGAAAAGCAATCAAGGAGAATTAAATCCTTGTTATTTCAGTTGTTTCTAATATACTTCAATTCTGGATAGGGAATTTAAGTTAGAAGGAGTTTTCATATGCAGTTTTTAAAAAGCTTTCAACTTTATATCTTGTGTGCTTCATCATACTCTTATCTCAACAGAACTTGTCTCAAACAACAACCTGAAATTGAGGAAATAAAATAAAAGATTAATATGATCCCTAAGTCTATAACTGTAGGGTTTATGTATGTAAGGAAGACATTGCTAGTCATTAAAAAAAAATAAAAATAGATGTGGTGGATTTCTGCAGAGTTCAACCTTTTGTGACTTTCATGTTTATAGATTTAAAAAGTATTCAATTTAGTGAAATTTTGTTCAGTTCATATTCCAGAAAGCTTATCAATGTCATGCCTTCCAGGACTAAATTCCACTTATAAACTCATCTGTCAAGTAAATAAAATGTCTCTGTTTGGTTTCCAGCAAGAAAATGTTTATTATTTAAAAGGAAGTTTCTAGATCTAGTGGGAGAATAGTGCTGCATTCTGAAGAAAGTGCATTACTAATCCTGTTGCTTATGGTTATTTCACAAAATTACAAATTACAACACATAGCTAGTATGAAAGTGGCAAGTTCTTTTCTACATGTTTCATTTGCCAGTGCTGTACTTCTTTACATTTTGAGTAACCATCATATGTTGCTGACAATTGCACAGACTTTTTTTGTATATACTGATTAACCTTGAAACTTTATAAAGGTATCATGTATCATGAAAGATTGCAGAAAAGCATGGCTGTATCAAGAAAAGTTTGCTGACTTCCCCAAACGTCTTTTTTCTTCCTTTTTTTTAAGTTTGGACTTGGTTCAGTTTATTTGAAAAAACATCTAAATATATTCAGAAAATGAGTTAGTATTTTGAAATATTTTCCAATATATTCTTAAATATATTTGTTATCTAAGGCTATTAATATCATAGTTGAAATCTAAAACAGTACCACAGAGAAAACAATCATAATGAAGCAAATAAAAATTCTAGCTTTTTATTTGTTTTCCATACTCTGACTCAACTGATTTAAGTAAATATGGAAGCCTCAAGCATAAGGAAAACATCTGTATACATCTTTTATCTACAGTCATTCTAATCTCCTCACAAACTGCCTATGTTAAGACATCTAAAATGCTCACTTAGAGAACTTTGGCTATGCAGATGGCAAGATTAATGTATCATTTACTAGATATGGTTTTGGGTAATAACTTTGACTGTTATTTCCTCAGTATTTCAGAAAATCTGAGGCAAATTATTTTTAATTTTAAAATGTTCATTTTGGGGGGAATACTGTTTCTCTTCCTCATGTCGCCAACATACACCATTTAGATTTAAATCTAAAGATTAGAATCAGAATCTACCCCCTGAAATATTAAATAAATCAAACCAAATGGAATTTCTGTTTTCCTTCTTCTTGGACTGTGAACTTCTTACTGAGTTTTTACTACCTTACCACTCATTCAACAAATTTATCACCAAACTTTGTCTTAAAATATACGCAAAGAAAATGAAGAGAGCAGGATCTATTCTCTTTCAGTAGTGACTTTGTTTCAGTGGAGTCCTTATGGAAAAAAATCAAATTCTAGCAAAAAAGTGGAAGATAGACTCAAGTACTATATTCCCCAACATGAACACATGGGAAGACTGGCTCAAGGGACAAAGGAAAATTTTGCATGGATATATCCTTGAAAACAGTAGTTTGATAGTTAAGGTTTATTGGTTCTCTCAAGGTTTTAAAAGATGGAAACACAGGAGTCTGTCTCAACATAAATAGGGAGATTCTTTATGTCATGGGACACGCTTGAATCATCCTCTTACAACCTGAATGAGAAAAATCAAAGAAAGACCAAGATCTCCTTACAGGGGTTCTCTAGGTTCACACATCTGAAAGGATATGACATAGAGCCTGCTAAGAAACAAAATGAAACAAAATAAAACACCAACACATAGGCAGTTCCTCAATTTTAGAAACTGCNAAATTTCCAGCCTACATGTAGAGACTGGAGTAGATTTTGAGAGGTGTTGATAAATATGGAGCAAGGAGCAGAGAGTTGTGAGCAATAAGCAGTTTGAGAGTGGGATTAACTTTGACTTTGAGAGAGCTGAGGAGGTACAGATGAGATGCAAACATCTGAGATATGTTCATGGTGGGCATAACCCCACCTCACTGACTGTATTCCTTAGGGTGAAGAGATAGTACATTCTTTTAGAATGCAGTCATCTGAATCATTTTTTAATCAGTTCACAGACTTCAGGAAAAAGATGTCTTAAAATAATTACCATTAGTAGGCAGATATGATCATTATATGAGAGGATGGAGAAAGGTAATGATATTTGGCATTGTAATCCTGACATGAGAGCAAAATCAGTGGGTTTTCAGAGATGTGCTCGAGATTCAGCTCACCTAGAAAAAGGTAAAGGATGAGATCTGAAACTTTGAGGAAGTGTTTGGTGGGACTAGGGAGAGTTCATACACTAAGTTTTCCTGTAAGTCATAACATGAGCTAAAAAATTGCCTTATTTGTCTCTGTTACTAAGAAATTTTAGAATTCTAAGAATCAGTTATTTGGTGTGATTGGAAAAAGATCTTCCATGTACAGAAAACTTCCTATACCAATCTTTTCAGATATCTCTTGCTGTGGAATAGCTTCTGAGATCAACAGAGCACTTACTCTGCAAAAAAACCCTCTATAGGTGAACCTTTTGGGAATTGTCTATTTGAGTTTTCTTGCAAGATTATGTCTGGCTTCTTTTCATGACCATTTCTTTGTTTCTTGAGCATACCTTTAACTACAGGCACTAATTGATTAAAAAAACCCAAAACACTTCTAAAAAAAATTTCTCTTTTATTCCCAGAAGCCAAAGGAAAACTGTCAGATATAATGTTTATTTCCATGACAGACTCGAAAATTTTGTAACATTTATTCTGAGATCCCCTCTATCCAGCATTTACTATTGGATATAAGCAAACAGTTTAAACTTCCGTATATGTTCAATTTTATGTTTACAAAAAAACCCAAACAAACCCAGAAAATATATAAATTCTTAAATCTGTGAGGAATTCATGCAGGATTTTCTACACAGTAATTGTATTTATTTGGTGCTGTTCTAATATGCTTCAGTATCAGTAACGACAATTACTCCAAAATATCAGCAAGTTCTGCTTCCACATTGATGCTGTAGAGGCAACACTAGGTTAATAACATTAAAAACCAGTGCAGAATTGAGAATTTCAAAGGAGAAACTTCTATAAGAATATTGCTAGGACATGAAAATCCAAAGAGTTAAAGATATGTGATCAGTTTATTTCAGTAATGAACCTAATTTGACACAACTATTGACAAAAAAAGAATAACTCAGGTAAACAGCTGTAGCATGTACCAGTAGTAGAGAAGGTTTAGGGCCTGGTATTAAGAATTTTTTGAGGCCCAGAAACTCCAGCTGAATAATGTGGAAGCTTAATGTTCAACATATTTGGAAAAAATGCTGGGAATTTGCAGCTCTCTCAGTGTCCAGGGATGAATACAGATTTACATAGGAGCATTTAAAACCTCCAGGATAAACAAAACAGAACAGAACAAAACAAACCAATAAACAAAAAAAAAACCACAAGGAAATGAAACAGAGTCAATATTTTTGTGATCTTACAAGCTTTCTGATGGCTATGCTTCTGAGCATATAATTAGTTCTTTGTAGTACTGTAGCTTCTGAAATCTCTCTAAGGGGTTGTGAAAGAATCACTCTGTTGTGTCAGGAGCAGTCAAATCCAAACTAAAATACAGCCACCACTCCAGAGAATTTTCTAACTCAAAGATTAGATCAGTAACCTTTAATCTAATTCTTTTACCTCCATAATTCTGTTCAAAACACAGAAAGAGGAATTATGTACTTACAGTACCAGAAATAAACCAGCTGAGCTGAATTATCCTGTGACATGCCAATCATTTTCTCCCAAAAAAGAAATAAGCCACTGCTAGAATGTCACCTGTGATCCAGGAAACTACTGACACAAGATGAGGCACTGAATAAAATACATCACAGAGAACAGGAGTTATCCAGGAAATGATACCTGCTAAAACAGAGACAAAGCTCACCAGAGGTCATCACCTTCACCTATTCTGACGATCTTTCCTCCTCAAACCACTTTAGCCGTGAATAACTTGTTTTATTCCCCATTGGACTTAAAAGACATCCAGCTGGTATTAGAAAAAAAGTGAATTCCTCAGTTACTTGGAAGTCCTGAAGTGGCAATGGTCACTTTGGGTGTAAGGAGAATGAAAAGTTTTTCTTTACTGACAACTTCAGTAGGACAAATGTTCATGTTAAGTCTTTTAAAATTCATGGATCAGAAAAATGCTAACACTAGGAGTTACTTCTTTATATGATATTTTCCACATCACCTCCAATCCTCCCTGAACAGTACAAGAAAATAGTAATTAGTATATCCTCTTTCTCAGGACAAAATAAAATCACAGGTTATTTTATATGAATTATCTATCCTAGTTATCCATACACAATGAAGATAGTGTCATAAAACATGGTAATAGTATTTTGCTTCCCCTGGATTCTTTACTTAGTCAGCTCTAGGATTTTTCTTAGGTGAACTGGAACCCTTTTAGATTCACAAGAACAGAAGAATCCCACGATTTTCAAGAAGCCTATAAAAGACATATTAAGATTTCTTTAGGACTGACATGAGATTTTTCTTTGACCTTAATGGAAAAAAAGATCACGCAGAGGTATAGATTATGCACATTTGCAAGATGGACCATACCCTTTCCACACATATACCACTGTGTTGGAGAAACTAGAGGACTTATGGTCCAGGAATGCATTTAACTTTCCAGGGACAAGCAGCAGTAAAGACAATTCATATATGGTCAGTTCTAATCATTACTTAAATCTATGGTTATCCCTAGCAGCATGATTTTGCTTGCCCTTTATTCCTGTGTTAAGCAACTCTTAATTCCATTTATCTGAATATTTTAATGATCCTTAAACATTTTGAATTATCAGAATTGGGCATTGGCTGTTTCATGGATTTTAAGTCCCTCAGTGATAACTGATTACAGATTTGATCTTTCCTTAACAGTTGACCTCTAATTTTCACCTACTTACCACTAGTTTTACTAATCTGCCTTCATTATATCACCTCCTTGAAAGTTCATTCTAGTACTCGTCCACTCTTGCTATGAAAATCTGCTTATCCTTTCTCTGTTTTCCTGTTCATGTCCAACATGAAATTGCAGAGTGTGGGCTATCTTCTTCAAGTGCCTGGATGAAACGTGTGAAGCACAGATCCATGCTTAGCACTGGTGCCAAGTCTAGCGTTACCAGTAATAAAAAGTAAAGCTCTGTCTGAATGCGTGGGCTACTTCTTATATCAGCACTGCAGTCCTATGGAGGGTTAACTGAAGCCAAACGAATCTAATTTAACATAATGGAATTGTGGATGTGCTCATTTCCTAGTGCTGAGCATCCTCACTTAGGCCATTTCACTAAACAGAAGGCTATGTTCAGGGGGTCTTGTGATCAGATCAGTTCGGGAGAGGTGGAACACTCTACTGCAGTGTCAGCCTTTGAAATTTAAAGTGCAAGAGAAGCTGCAGGGAGTCAGGTCTCTCCTGCAGTGACAAAGGCAAACTATCCTTTGCTCTGTACACACTATCGTTTGATTATTGTTTCATTTCTTCTCCTGTTAGTCGGCCTGGTCCTACCCACATTCTGGGATACAAGTAGCTTGAAGTCAAAGGATATTTTCCTTTTCAGGATGAACAGGCTTGGACATAGGCTTTCTTCATGAAGTGAAAGAAAAGATCTTGCTTTGCAACACAGTGATCTGTTTTCAGTATCAGAATGTAGAGTATTTTCCTTAAAGATGTTTTAAGAGAGTACTTGAGGAAGAGATAGAATGTTCAAAAATTAACCCAAATTGTTTGGATAATGTGTAGATTCATTATTTCAGAAAATGTATATATTCTGTAAAATAGAGTACATCTAAAAATTGTAAGTATACTGACATGTTAGGAAAGTTTTTTATTAATCTTAACGACCCATTAATATATCTGAATGACAGTATTTGAACTCAGATTTATTTTAAATGTTCTATTACATTTGTAACAACCAAAAACAAATACTCATGAAGTGACACCACCTCTAACTTAATATATTAGAAAGGGTAGCTCTACAGCAAACTAGAGAGTAATAAAATGGTAAAACATACTAATACATATTCTTAGATCACAGTGATTCAAAAAGTTTGTTGCAAAATTCATGTTGATTTGCTGAAAATCCTGAAGAGTTTAACTACTTATGCTGAATTTCTAAAAAAGTCCACATTTTTCAGATAAAAAAATGCACGGAGGGCAGGGGAGGTTATGTTAAAGTTGTTTAGAAAATTGTTTTATCTACAAAATGAAAGGTTTTCTTTGTGCCTGGAAACTAAGCACCAGTGTGGTAATTTCTAAGTTCCTAAATGTAATGCAAAGAGATTGATGCTAACATTAATGTAATTCAGAAGTGGCAGTATGAATAAAAATGAGAATTTAAAAATGGAAATATATTCTACTGAAACTCAATAATAATATGGTTTTGCTTTTAGAATTCTGCTTTAGAAAAGATTAAGAGTGAAATTCACCTCTGTAACTGAGCACAACTCCATACAGAAAGCAAGGCAGAAGTACAAACAGAAATTTATAGCTCATCTATGGAGAAAGTGCCAGAGGCGCCAGGATGTTTCTAGCATACAGTAATAAGCAGGAGATGGGACACCCAAGGAAGTCAGCAACGTAGAATACCAAGGTTTTTATTTTTGTTCCTCCAAATGGGAAAGTTTCAGAGAGCCACCACTGCAAACTTTTTTTCCAAAATCAATGTGAGAGTATCACACCATAGGGATCGCAGGAACAAGAGATTTTGATCTAAGTCATATGTGAGCCAACAGCACATATTTGGAGATTGAATATCTTACATTTTTCCAGCTGCTAAACCCTTAAAAAAATGACATTGCTTCTAACCTGAAGTAAAAGCATCTTGAAGCTGAATTTGACGTTATTTTAAGAAAGATATGTGAGATAGGTACAGTGCCTTTTGAAGATGGCATTTTTTCTCTTCAGAGAAAGTATTAAGAATCTACTCCTCATCTCTTTTTTTCCACAAGCATATTAACAGTTTCACAAGATCAACTGTGACAGAGTCCTAAGATACTGCATTTGTTTCTCATTCATTTGAGAAAACATGATGCTGTTTTTGTTTTCCTCAAAACTAAAAAAGTAGCAAGTCCAATTGACTAGGTCATTAATTTACAATTATCATGGATTCACTAAAAAATGCATTTTTAATGAAAAATATTATTTCAAAAACAAAGAAATGTACAATATATATGTATACATTTTCCTCCCTTATTTTATCTGCCTAAATGGTGGTGAAAAAGAACCATGGGATTTTTGTTTTCTATAAATTGCTGAAGGAGCAACTAAGTTAATAACCTCAGTTGATTATTAATGTAATGGGATTGTGTAGCCCTGTGTAACCATATTTTAGGGTTTTGCCCTCTTGCTTCACATCTTGTTCCACACTGAGATGAAGTGAAGACTAGTTGATTTTTTGTTGTTGGTGGTTTTTAACATGATACTTTGAAATTTCTGCTGCTTCTTGTCTGAGACGGTTTCTTTTGAAATCCTAGGATCTGGTGCTAAAGCAAGTTACAGCAAAGGAAAGAATCTGTTAGGAAGTTGCAGGAGTTTCAGACTGTCTTCTTCAAAACTAGTTTTTAGTGACTGAATCTCACAAGCACTTCAAAGTCAGGTGAACTAAAAAGCCACTTTCAGTAAACATAGCATAAACTTACCACTGGAATCATGAAGACATTTTCTGGTATAGGGCTATGCATGAAACAGAAATGTACTAAAAAAACCCAAAACACTAAAAAAAAAAAGCCATTTCCTGCCATTCATTCTATAAAGAACCTGAGTGCTTCATATCAGAGGTAGGCTACCAGACTTTACTCATTTCCTCTGTGCTGGTCACCTTTGTCCACGCTTCATGACTCCCTGTCAAAATGCCAGAGATGTCAATGGGATATCTTCATAAACAACATTCGAAATTTATGGTGTAAGTGGTCCACTGATGTAAACTATCATAGCTATAAAGTAAGCAAAAAAAAATGATGAGCACATATAACAGCAGAAGAGCTGCTTCAAGTACATATGCTGTCTTTCTTTTAAAATCACTTCATAGCATGGATGAATCCTGAATTCGCTTAAATTTCTGAATAGATAGGTTTCCTCTCCCATGAACAATTTATACAGGCATTAAGGAAGGGAACTGGATCCTATCTAGACTCAAATCTATATGGTAGGTCTTTAACATGGTTTGGAATGCTTTAAATACCGAGTATTTTTTCTGATTCATTTAATTAAGAAAACTAAGAATGTAGCTAGGTTTTTTTCTTTTCTTTCTTTGATTGACTCAAGAATTAAAATGACCATACTTCTTAAGACAACACTGACCTGAATGTATAGTCCAACTATTCATTTCTACTATATAATTCAGACCTATAATCATGTTTAGCAGAGAATTTTTTACTGGAATCTTTAGCATATATAAAGCACAGCTGTTTTAGTAGTTTACATTTCGAAATGTACTGCCTTACTTCCTTGCTCTAGAGGATTTGCTTTCTCAATGTTTCAAAAATGCTCTTTTAGATGACTCCCTTCTGACCATCACAAATACTCAACTATACCCAAGAAATACTTCCTTCAAAAATACTAGTTTGTTATGCATCGGTGATTGATCTGTTTCCTTCTTTGAAATTTGCAGGCTGAGCCATAGACAAAACCCAATGAGGTAGCTCCACAGTAATAACCTGGTAGTGAAGAGAGTGTGAATCCTGATACCAGTGTTGTAACATCTTTAGAATTTACAGTCTATATAAAGCAGGAAGAAGCAATTTATCAGTCTAATACAGAACCTTTTCATTTTAACTCTGAAAAAAAAATGTGATGTATTAGTAATACAACCACATTAGAAGAAAATAAACTGCGAGCAAAGAATTTCAGAGATACAGGTAAAATAGATTTCTAGCAATTTTATATTAAATTTTCATTTTTTATAAGCTAAGAATATTAGAGCTCAATAACACTGACATCTAAACATTAAAATTTGAACTTTTAATTTATTTAAATAGTTATTGTGTTTGCATTACGAAAAATTAAATGAGATGGTGATGTGCTTTTGCCTCGCGTCTCTTCACACAGCTAAGGTGTGCATAAATCTGCACTACCTGATGTTCTGTCTGGCCTTGCTCTGATTACTTAAATGAAGGTTTATTGGGGATACTCTAGTAGTAAAGACTAAGCTGCATCTTTGAAGTAGTCCTGCAGTGCATGACAGCACAGGAATAACATCTCAGGGGTTTTTTAATGTGCTACAACAGTAATGTTTAAAATACGAAAAAAGCCAATCTATGGAACTACCCCATGGAATAGTTTCCAGCAGAGCTGCAGAGGTACTGTCATGAGAACAGTGCCATCTAATGGGCTTTTTTGAGATTACTTAGCACAAGGATTCACAAAGCTGACTTGAGCAGAACTCTCAAACCAGCTATCTGAACATTATTAAGGATATTAACAACACAATTATTGGTAGAATCCTGCATTGTCATAATTCAGAGAAATGACATTTTCGATATCATCATTTCAGGCACTGTTCTTATTTTAATATGTACTATTTAATCTTGAATTCAGCATGAAATAATCACACATATTTATTTGTTTTAAAAATAAACTGCAACCATTTCAATATCGAAACCATTAAAATATTTTTAAAACTGTAAACAAAAATATTTTTTGACCTAGAGATCGAGAAATAAAAGGTAAAAACGGAAAATAGATGAGGTATTTACAAAGCAGGAAAACAGGGAGAAACCTCTGAATTATGGTATTTTAACCCATTCTTAGCTAAATGCTAAAATTGAACAAAAATAACTGAAGAACTCTTACTTCCCCTTACCTCTCTCAGTCTCTAGCTTCCTATTCAATCTTCCTTTAACCCTGAAATACATATAGGGGTGTTTTTACCACATGATTTTTTTTCCAAGTTGATTTTGACTATGAAACCATATTTTCAGTATTGTGATCTTAATGAAATACAATATTAAAAAATCACTTTTGTAAACACTAAGAATTCCACAGCAGGAACATGTCTCTCTTGCACTATCTAAGACAGCTTAGAATAAATAGAAGAAAATATGTAAGTATTCAAAGGGAGGGTATCAAGAAGATGGAGTCAGGTTCCTGTTGGTGGTACTGTGCAGTAGGATACCAGGCAGTTCCACAAACTGGAACACAGAAGGTTCCACCTAAACATAAGGAAGACTTTACTTATTGTGAGGGTGAGTGAGTCCTGGAACAGGTTACCCAGAGAGGTTATGGGGTCTCCTTCCCTGGAGATATTAAAAATCTGTCTGGACACAATCCTGAGCAATGTGCCCCAGGGAACCCTGCTAGAGCAGGGAGATTGGACTAAACGACCTCTGGCAGTCCTTTACAATCTTAACCATTCTGTGATTCTGTAAAACTTCCTATGGAGTTCCTAAGCCAGTCTATAGAATCCAGTACTCCTGCACAGAATTCTGTAAAAATCTGTACAGGTGATAACATACTTTTAAGCCATACAGCATTTTTTTCCACAGAGGAAAAAAAAGACCAGAACTGTAGTCACAAAAAACCCAAGGATGATCACTATAATAAAACTACAGGCCATGTTTTATGAACCTATAAACACAAGCTTCAGCCACAAAACAAGCCAGCTGCCTCTAGCCTACTCAACAGATATGTTTCCAGACCCTATAAACTATCTCTGAGCTTCTAATTAATAAAATTCCAAGCTATAACCTGTGCAGTTCAGGTAATTCAACGAATGATTAATAATGATGTGCACTTGCTGCTGCTGATATCTATATTGCAATACCTAGAGAAACTTTCAGAGCACGTAATGATTTGTAATTATGGATGACTTGCTCTTGAGGTCTTGAGCTGTGGATGCATTGTGCATGCAATTGTGTGACAAAATTCCCTCACAACATCTCTATTAAAGGACCTCCAGTACCCTGCTCTCCTTACAAGACAAACTAGCCACTAATGCTAGAGGAATATGAAAAAATTATATA
>VWZO01010887.1:0-33081 GCA_013396975.1 Bucco capensis
CTTACAACCCAAATGATTCTATGATTTCCTCTTGGATTAGGGGGGATTTATTCTACTCCTCATCTCTGTCTTCCAGTTCAGGGGGCTGAATACTCTGAGAATAACTAGTCTGATTATTAAAACTGAAGCAAAGGAGGGGTTAAGTACCTCATCCTTGATGACAATATTTTCCCCCTCACCCAATAAAGAATGCAGATTTTCCTTGGCCCTCCTTTTGTTGGTGATGTATTTGTATAGGCCAGATTAAGTCCAAGCTGTGCTTTCACCTTTCTGCTTTTCTCTCTGCATGACCTAACAATATCCTTGTAGTGTTCCTGAGCTGACCCTCCCTCCTTCCAATCTGGGTAAATTCATGCATAGGCTAAATAAACACTCAACAAACAAGCGGGTTTTCTGGAGTGATTGTATTACAATTGTGCTATATCTTTCACTTTTTAACAGGAAGCCAACGATTTGTTGTCTTGCAAAGTGCCGCTAACGACTTTTGGCTGCCAGTGTTAGCATTTATTTGTCACATTCCCATTTCCTTCTGGGCTGTTTACTGGTCAGGGTACTCACAATTGATAATTAGTGAAGCAGAGCTTTTCAGAAACCGGTTTTCCTTTGTGTTATCCTCTGTAAATGTCAGTGCTAGAGTTCTTCAAGAAATTGTGTGTTATGCTGTGGATTAGTGGAGAGTTAAGAGCAAGGACTGAATTTTGAATTCAGACTGGTTGAAGGCTTCTTAAGAAGGAAAAGAGCTGCTCTTACAACAACACTGAATCTCTCTTAGATACTCTCTTAGAGTATCTTTGTTTTTGAACACTAGGAGGAAAATCAACCTCAACTGCAAAGTGCACTGGAAATCAGAGACTGTAACATTTTTATAAACTATTTTCTAATTCCTGTATGTGTTAGAATGAAACCGTTTTTATGATAGGCTTGCAATTTAGTTTAAACAAATTGAAGACCTTAGTGTAGCTAAGGGAAATTAATGGGAACTAAACTATGAATTTAATTCCCTTTATAGAAGCTGCAGCCAAGGTGTTGAGAGAAATCAGCAACCCTGAAGGAGCTGTTTTTTAACACATGAATCAGAAGTGAAAAAGCAGTAAAAACAGATACTTTTGTTTTCATCATACTTCCTAAACCAGCAACTGTTCCATGCATGATGCTAAACAGCATATTATAATTCAAATATCACATATAAGAAGCTGATCTTAGTTTATTCTGGAGGGAATTTTTCCCTGGGTTGAATTTCTTTGTAGTTTTATTCTCATAAGAAATAATCAGTTGCCTTCTGATTTAGAATGGAATCAGTTTTAGACTAACGTAATTTCACCTTAAGTTAAACTGTTGAGTTTCCAGCATGTTTGTAAGTGTTCCATCAAATTTCTGTACAAACTGTCATACTGACATGCAGAAGTTATTGATGGTAGTTTTGATGGTAACAAATCATTACAGCTCTTTTTTGAGTTTATAATACTTTTAATTGCAAACTTCATTAAATCTTAGTCCACTTCCGAAGTGAAAAAAAAAGGAGGAAAAAAAAACCCAACTCCTATAATTTCTGTTTTTAAAGAGGAGCAAATGAAACTATCATTAACACTTAAAAGGATAGAATAAGACTCAAGGGAGGTTGGGTGACTTAAATCACCAACTTTAATCATAGTGCAGTTGCTGACATGAAATTTTCGATTGTTTTCTCTATAGACCTTTCAGTTATTTATCAAGAGAATATGGAAAACTCATAGCTCTGGAGTATCATTAAAGCATGTGGTTTGCAACCAAAGATAGTCTGTGTTCTTTCTTTTTGGTTG
Source organism: Bucco capensis (assembly GCA_013396975.1). NCBI lineage: Eukaryota > Metazoa > Chordata > Aves > Piciformes > Bucconidae > Bucco > Bucco capensis. Next base: position 1,800 of record VWZO01010887.1, read on the forward strand.
CTGTGAAGATATTCTTTGTTTTATGCATGTATCCTGTAGGTATGTAGCTTAGTAAACTCTTGTTCAAATTCCTCCTTGTCTGAAGTTCATAGACTCCTAGAACTCATATGGTTGGAAAAGACCTGAGATCATTTAGTCCAACCATTAATCTAACTACTATGCTCACCACTAGACCAGGTCCCCAAGTACCACATCTACATGTTTTTTGAACACTTTCAGGAATGGTGATTCTGTCGCTTCCCTGGGCAGCCTGTTCCAATGCTTGATAAGCATTTCAGTGAAGAAATTCTTCCTAATATTTAGTGTGAACTCTGGCACAACTCAAAGCCATTTCCTCTTGTCCTATCACCTGTCAGTTGGCAGAACACACCAACCCCAACCTCTCTACAACCTCCTTTCAGTTAGATGGAGAAAGTGAGAAGGTCTCCCCTGAGCCTCCTTTTCTGCAGGCTAAACAACCCCAGTTCCTCAGCCACTCCTCATAACACTTATGCTCTAGACTCTTCACCAGATTCTTCATTTTTTTGCATTTTTCTTAACAACAGTAAATGCCAATTGACAGATTTCTAGTTTGCAAGTAGGTATTTTATCCATCATTTGTGACAAACTGCATTCTAATAGAAATTGGAATTGAATTTACATATGTCAGTCACATATTTGAATACAATGTATTAGTTAAATGAATTGAAATCTACCTAAAATGTTCTGGCTATATACTATGAATTTTTGTTAAATAAATGTTTTATTACAAATACATTTGGCTTTAAATACCACTTTATAACAAAGAGAGTACTGCTGCTGCTTCCAAAGAAGATATTAATTGCAATTAAAAAAGTTAGTTTGTTTCCCATCAGAGTGATTGGTTTTTAGGGGCTGGCTGAAGGGGAAAATGTTTCTAATAGGATTTTTGAAGGTGTATAATCAGTTTAGACGCCTGGTTCCCATGAAATCCCTTCAAAAGCTTTTTTGAATTGCTATTTGGCTATTCCTGCCAGCCTAGTCAATTTGCATGCAGAAACATAGTTGATAAATGCCCATCACAAACAAGCAGTCAACCTTCAGAGTCTAAGATGATGCTTATTTGGATGCAAAGTTGCCTGCAGGCATAGCCAACATGCAGAGACAGCTCAACTAATGTTTGTGAAGCTACAAAAAATGGAAAACTGAAATGTTCAGGGCAATGAATAACATCCTGGGTGTATTTATGAGAGAAACAGCAAATGTGGTGTGAGGGATGCTCTGGAGATCTAAGTACAATGGAAGGCACCTGTTCTGCTCTAAAAAGTAGAGTGGGAAAGCAGTCTTGAATGGGATAGAGGAGGACAAGCGCAGAGTCTGGTTTTATCCTAGTGTTGCCTTTCCTCTGTTTGAGGAAGAGGATTGGAAATGGGTTAAATGTGGCTGCCCAGATGCCATGTATATCCTGTGGATTTATGCTTCTAAGAATATCTGGCTCCAAGATCCTGAACAATATAGTCCCACTCCTGATGCTGCCCTTCCTCTTCATTTTGCCATCTTCTTTCTCCCAGAGTCAGATATTGCAGACTTCGATGGCAGAAGTTCACTCCTCTACAGGTTCAATCAGAAGCTTATGAGCACATTCAAAGATGTGGTTTCCTTGAAGTTCAAGAGCATGCAGGGGGATGGAGTCTTATTCCATGGAGAAGGACAGCGTGGAGACTACATCACCTTGGAACTGCAGAAAGGGAAGCTCTCCCTACACATCAACCTGGGTAAGGGTAATTAGATTATTGGGTCACATATTACTGTAACAAGGATTGCCTTGGTTTACTTTTACAAATATGTATATTAGGTAGCATCTAGAAACTCTAGCTAGATTGACAAAGCATGCTGTGTGCTTCAGACAGCTCACAGCTTAAATAGAGAATGTGGGAGGGGGAAGCAAAAGAGAATAGACTTGAATGAGGTCATGAAGGACTTATGTGAGCCAAGAAGAGAGCTAGGCTCTTATAATTAGTGTCGACCAAGGCTGAGCTGCTCACTGACTACTTTTGCAGTTTTGACCTCTGCTTGATGATTCTTTTAAGCAGTGATTTAAAAAGCCCTACAGTGTCCTGTTTCTTCTCTTTCTTTCTTTTTATTATTTTTAAGAATATTTAAGAATTAAAAGGTTTATTTTTTTTCTTTATGTCTTAGTTTTTCTTTTCTGTGATCAGAACTGAGCTAAGAATATAGAAATTAAATGAAAACATTCTGGTCAAAATGTTGTGTACACTGGTATTGCTTTGCTTCTGGAGATGGCTTCAGCTGAAAAAAAATATCTGAAAGATCATCACTGTGTGATCATGTTGGATCAGAAACACAATGAAAGCCTGGCCTAACCTCTTTCTGTAGAGTGATGCTTGCTTTTTCCTGGTGACTACACTAAAGCTCTTTCATAACACTAGGAACTCCTGTAGTAGGAATGGTCATAACCACTCTCCCAGCCTTATTAAAACCTCTTCATTACCTTCACCTATGGGTGACCCATAGTACTGGGCCCAGCAGTCCCTACTGACTCTTGTTTCTCATGCTGAGGGGTTCAAGTTGGGCATAAGTTTCCATGCCTGCAGCGCTGTACTTTGGTCAGCACTGGAGCTGCACTTACCCTGTTTGGGTATTGAACTTGGTCTGAAAGCCTTAGTGGCCCATCCACATGGATAGACAAAACAAACCAACTCCCTTTGTTAACCATGAGGGTGTGGGCAAGGAGGGGAGAGAATTAAAGCCCAAATTTTTCACTGCCACTCTCAATTTCAATAACTTGGATGAATAGAGGAATTTGAGCCATTTGCAGTTCTTATACATAGTGCTTAGGCTGCCAAGGTTGGTTTTAACAAAAATGGAAGATTTAGCACCTAACAATGTGTAATATTAGCAGGGACAGATCTCAGACTAGCAATTCCGGGACACTGTAAGTTTGTCTAGAACAGATGAAGCAGACAATGGTGCAGTATCTCAGTACCCACTTTAAAAATGGAGAATTAAAAGAAATCAAACTAGTGGGAGCAAACTGAAGGTGCTTCTTTCTACAGGTTTCCCCTCGTGCTTAATTGCATTTGTTTTAAATGTCAGTAACAATTTTCCACAGCTCTTGGATTTCATTTTTACATAGCTCATTAATTGTTTAGTCTCCAGCTAATATTTTTTTTTCTTTTCCTTTAGTTCATCAAAAAGTAGAAACGATAATGCAGCATTTTTCTGATTTGGTATTTGAATGTTACTTGGACCAAATAAATACATCCTGAGCCTCCGAATGTGGAATTCTTTGACTCCATTGATTTGTCCTCCTCTTACAAATGTTCCATACTAGTATAAGAATATAGTATAATTAAATATATTATGCTTCTTCTTCCATAAGAGACACTGTTGTGAACATATAGTCTGAGATAAGAGGTTTTCTTCCTTGAGCAGTGGCCCCAAATGCACCAATTTCAGCCATTTCAAGTCCTCTGTGTGCATTCATACATCATGCGCAAGGATTTTGATGTTTTCTCTTGAATCTGCTTGCATCTTGCCTGCCAGTTTTGGAGCACATGTCCTCTCCATTCTGCTGGAATACAAAAAAGACATTCCCTTTAAATAAGAGGCTCTGAAGTGTTTGGATGTGTAGCCAGCTGGGAAACAGAAGAGTGCTTGAAAACATCAGGGCTAGGGCCTAAATATTTTTATGACTCTTGATCTAAACTTTTGGAGATCTAGGCCAGGTTGAAGACTCTTTTTGAGTTGAACAAAACATTTGCATTCATATTGCTTCACTGACTTGTGACTTTTTTTCTCTGAAACTAGATAGGTGTGATCCATTGTCTTGCTAAAATACAAAAAGCACATATTGGAAACTGAAGTGTCAGGAGGGGTCTGTTTGTGTGAGTAGACAGGAGATTTTTGGTGCAACCTGAAGGGAGCTCTTAAAACACCAAGGCCCCCAAATACATAGCAGAACAAAGAGCACAGGCAGAGTGTTGATCTCTTGTGTGCTGCAATCTGTCAGTGAGGCATTTGGGAAAAACTTCATGATTTACCACAAAAGACTCAAAGGATCTAAGGCAAGTTTTGACAAGGGTCTGCTTCTGATGGGCATATCTCCAGTTCGTATTGAGGAGCATTGCTCCATAATCCCCTTGAGTTCCCGTGCTTCAGGTAAGGGCCTGGAGGTGTAACTAGTGTCTTCTGCCTGTCTCTGCCCATCCAGGGGACTCCAACTTGCACTTCAGTAACAGCCACACATCCGTCACCCTGGGCAGCCTCCTGGATGACCAGCACTGGCACTCTGTTCTCATAGAGCGCTTCAACAAGCAAGTGAACTTCACGGTGGACAAGCACACCCAGCATTTCCGAACGAAGGGGGATTCAGATCACTTGGATATTGATTATGAGGTGTGTGAAACTCTTGAAATTATAATCTGGGAGATAAGACTACATTGGTAGGAAATTGTTGTGATGGAAAATAATCAACCCGTGAGCTGTTTGTTTTTCAGCAAGAATCTTGTCTTTAATATTTCCTTCGCCGAGAGCTCTTTTCCCAGTTCACAGACTATGAGAGTTGCATAGAGCAACTCTGCATACAGCAGTATCAGAAAATGGCCAGTATCTAGGCAAATATGCATTGGATTATGATTACACTCCCAAGTATGGCAAACTTTGAGCTAAACTTAAAGGTATAGTCTAGATTCTAGTAACTGTACTTATCCGTAGAGAAAGATGCTGTGTCATCATCTTCAACATGATTTTAATGGAATCATTGTGCACCATCTCTGCATCTGATTGGTGTGATTGTGAGGATACTAGCTCTGAGTTGTGCCTCTATCCAGCCACCACTTCCTCAAATTACAGCTCTCCACGTAATGGTAAGCAGATATGACTTTGTTTTCCCACTGGGAGTGGAAGACCCTGAGTATGACTGTCAAGACAACTAGCTCTGGCCCAAGTCCTTTTGCATCTGGCATTGTGATGGTCTAGGGTGACAGAGCAGCTTAGCAAAGGAAAGACAGAGCAGAGGGAACATCCAGCCTGTCCATAAATACCCGAGTCTGATGTGCTCCCCTGTGATGAGGCCAAGGTGTGGCAGTGCAATTTGTATCACTCCAGCAGTCCAGTGCTTATGGCTCATAGTCGACAAAAAATACCTTTGAAAAACTTTTCTATCATCATACCTATATGCTAGACAGCTCCTTACCTGTTCACACCTCTATGCAGATTACTCCTGTTCATTTTTAGTTCGACACACTTGTCTACTAAGTCTTGCTAGCCTACAAGGTAGAGGGTCATGCTTTCACAGCCAGAGCCATCACCCTGTCTGGATGTGTTGTGCTGGCATGGTTCATCGCTTACAAGACCACAAGTTTTCCCTCTGCATTTTCGATTCATTTCCTTGGGAAAGATCAATTCTCAGTGCACCCAAGAGACAAAAGCAAACAGCTCAGCAGTGGCAGGTGCCTGCTCTCTGCTTCTTTCATGTTCCAGCTGAAATTCTCTTCTTTGCATTTCACAAAGCAGAGTGGAGTGAGTGGTACCAGTCTCCTGGCACTGCCGGTCCAAATCACAAGCACATGTAGTAGGGACAGAATATTCGAGCAGTGAGATTCTGAAAGATCTTCAGACTGAACTAGCAAGGGCCAAAGGTAAAACTACTTTTAAGATAGATAAGAAAACCAAACAACTGAGTCATCTGCTTTCTTAATTTCAAAGTAATAAAATCCCTTGTTTCCTGCTACAAGGTTGATGCCAATTAGGGAAAACTCAGACTCCAATGTAATTTGGAGAACTTTTTTCCAGGTGTTCCAAAAGAGGCAACATGGTAGAGAAGACCTTCAGCTAGTGTAAATCAGCACCACCACTGAGCTCTGTGGCACTCAGTCCTGGGCCCTAGTGCTTAGTTTTTCACCAAATGATTTTTCTTCCACTTTCACTGAGACAGTCTTTCAGTTGAACATTACATCAAGGGAGTCTACTGAGGGTTTATCTTAGCACACTTCAGGGATTAAAGGCCTTACTGAGGGTAATAAAACCATTAGTTTGGTAATTAAAATTATTACTAAAGGAAACTGCTTTCTTAATAATGCAGTAGTATAATTGATATTGATTATTATTCTGTTTTGAAACTCAATACAGAGTTCCTAAGCAGGGGATTTAAAGAACAGAACATGAAAGAAGGAAAGTCTAGTGTTCTAAGGAAGAACTAATGATTCTTACTGGAAAAAAAACAACACATTACTATCACATAAACCCTCATGCCAATAACAAACTTGCAAGTGATGTAAAGTAGTAGTCTATATTTCTCTGAATTGACCAATTAACACAACTGTGGTGCAAGTTTATAAAGGACTTGTTTTCAAAGAAGTGCTTTCAGGTTTATCCAGAGAGGTTTCATGTCTTTATGTATCCCCAGCTGGCTAGGTGGACTGGAAGGAAAAATAACCCCCAGATTTCCCTTTATTTTTGTAATAATAAGCTAAGGAGCTGTTGGAAGTTTTGACAGAGGAATAAGGCTGACCAGGTTCCAGTGGCCTAATTAGTGTGTCAGTAATGCCACACAGCAGGGCATGCCCTTGCTGCAGTGGATGCAGCACAGCTGCTGAGGCACTGGAACCGCTGTGAAGTGTGGTGGCTACAGGATCTTCACCTAAATTGTATCACTCACAATACTGCGGGCTGTGTGGGGAAAAATGGATAAAAACTCAGCAGTACTACCAGCAAGATTTTGCTAAAAAGGCCAGTGGAATTAATTAGAAATGAGCTGTGTCACCTGGAAAATGAAAATAGGGTTATAAATTCTTTGGGTTGTGGGGTTTTTGCTTGTTGCTTGGTGTTTTTTTTCCTTAGGATTCTAAAGTAATTATGTTCTAAGGATTTCAAAAGCTTTATTTCCTTAGGGTCTTTTTCCTCCGTGGACTCTCAGACCTCCGGTTAAGTGATGAGTTGTAATTTGCACAATACTAATGTCTTTCAGTAATTAGACAACAGCACAGCAGAAATTTTGTTTAAATGTGTAACCTGCAAGAGCTTCTCCATTGCACTGCTCAGTCCCAGATACCACGTGGGAGTATTGTAAAGACCAAACCACAGTGAACTTTAGAGAATAGGATTGCAAGGTGCAAATGGGATAGTTTGTGTGTGTGATACCACCCTCCACTAGCTGAAAGCAGAACTGTTCAGATAGATGCTTGGTGGAAAGGGATGATGCTACTGAATCACAGAATCATTATGGTTGAAAAAGAACTCTAAGATCATCGAGTCCAACCATCCACCCAACAAGCACCACATCTACACATTTTTTGAATACTTTCAGGGATAGTAACTCCACCACTACCCCAGGTAGCCTGTCCCAATGCCCAATAACCCTCTCAGTGAAGAAATTCCTTTTAATACCTAATCTAAACCTCCCCTGGCACAACTTGAAGCCATTTCCTCTAGACCTTTCACTTGTTACTTGAGAGAAGAGACCAGGACTCATCTTACTACAACCTTTTTTCAGGTAGTTGTAGAGAGAGAAAAGGTCCTCCCTGAGCCTTCTCTTCTCCAGACTAAACAACCCTAGTTCCCTCAGCTGCTCCTCATAACACTTGTGCTCTAGACCCTTCACTAACCTCATTACACTTCTTTGCACATGCTCTGGCAGCTCAATGTCTTTCATGTAGTGAGGGGCCTAAAACTGAGCACAATGCTTAAGATGTGGCCCCACCAGTGCTGAGTACAAGGGGACAATTGCCTCCCTAGGCCTGCTGGTCACACTATTTTTATTACAAGCCAGGATGTTGTTGGCCTTCTTGGGCACCTGGGTGCACTGCTGGCTCATATTTAAGTGGCTGTTGACCAGCACTCCCAGATCCTTCTCTATTGAGCAGCTTTCCAGCTGCTCTGCCCCAAGCCTGTAGCGTTACATAGGATTATTGTCACCCAAGTGTAGGACATGACACCTTGTCCCACTAACTTCAGCCCATTGGTCCAGTCTGTCCAGGACCCTCTGTAGAGCTTTCCTACCCTCAAGCAGATCAACAGAACTGCCCAACTTTGTGTCACCTGCAAACACTCAATCCCCTCATCCAGTTTCTCAGTAAAGATGTTAAACAGGACTAGTCCCAATACTAAGCCCTGGAGAGTTGTTTCCCATTAGTGAGCTGTCTGGAGCAGCAGCATCTCTCCAACAGCTGTAGTGCTATGTGACCTGTGGGGCAACCAGGCCCTGCTTTGTGCTCTGTGATGATGCTGTTAATGTGACTTGGTTCTTAGATAACATTCTGGCTTGCTGTACAATGTGGGGCTTGCTTTTGAGGTGATAACTAAATACTGTTCTTATTCTTTCCAAAAGCTCAGTTTTGGAGGGATTCCTGTACCAGGGAAACCAGGAACCTTTCAGAGGAAAAATTTCCATGGATGCATTGAGAACCTCTATTACAATGGAGTCAATATAATTGACCTGGCAAAAAGGCGCAAACCTCAGATCTATACTGTGGTAAGAGACAATAATATATGATTTCCTTCTTTAATTCCATGCTGTTGGTGCTGCTGGTTGCACTGAATGAGTGGAGTTCAGATTTAGATAGCTATGGGCAAAATTAACTTGTTAAAATTATATTGCTGAGGCTAATACCAGCCAGTGCTGGCTGCTGGGGTGAGACCTATTAAAAGACATATATGGGAATAAATACATTTCTGTGATTTTACAAGTGTGTTAGAATTTGTTTGGAGAAACCTTTGATTTTTTTTTCCAAGATTAAAATGTGTCTTTTTGATGGCATGATAGAAGTCATACAGACTTTTTTTTTTTTCCTGGCTAACTGAGATAAAATCTTATTTTCTGAACTATTCTCTATCACTGTTATGGAGTACTGGAGTACTGTATTCTGCTATTTGAGTTGATATTATAAAGAAGAATAAATGTTTCTTTTCTATTTTGAAGTATTGTCCTTTGTGCTACCCCTTATACTCAGTGTGTTGATGGTTCTGAGAAGCATTGACCTGCTACTAGTGTCTCTAAATGTGGGATGATAGAGGTAAACCAAAAGGAACTACAGTCTTATCCAGACTGCTAAGATAAAATATAAACATAATTGCACACCTAATAATATCCAAAACTACAGATCTATTTAAATACATCATAAGGAAACTAAAGAACATTTTATTTCGTAAGCGGAGGGAACAGTGCACTCCCATGCAGCTTTGCCAAAGGTTCAATAATTAGGCTCTTTGTTTAGCTTGTGCCTCAGTCCTGACCATGCCTTAATGTGTGCCTCTGGACTAATACTGTGTCTTTGGAGAACATGGAGGTGAAACTGCTGCTGACTTTCATGGCATCTTCTAGTTTGTAGTAATGTGTATAAACAGACCTAAGCTACAGCAAAGCAAGCCAGAAGATGTTAAGTTGTCCTTTCTCTCCTCACTTTCCCTACCTAGGCTGAGACTGAATACACAAGGAAATGGATTGAGCTGCTGGCAGTCAAGCCTGCCTCCAGGATGCTCCTCTAGCCTGGGACTGAGAGACATTGCTTTAATAACCACAAGTTTTATTGCTTTGACTCAGGACTCTAAGGCACAAGTCTTGTGATGAACTGTATTATATTGCTCTTCCCCTCAGCTTACTATCTAAGGGGAGCAAAGAGCCCAGGTCTGCTTCTTAGGTCATTAAACAGCCCCCTGTTTTGCCAGCTGGATAATGTGAAGGCCTTCCTAAAGGGGAAAAGTGTTGTTGAGGTATAACATGGCCCTAAGCAATGAAACTCTGTTATCACAATACTTGATTTAGCCAACACTCGATAGGTCTAGGAATCCTTCTCCTTTCATCAATTTAAGGTAGTGGGAGTGTGCCCCCATCTTTCAGCCTCCCTCACAGAAGTGGTGAATTTAATGGAATAGTTTCCAAAGCCTGGCTGCTGTATTGAATTTTGCAAGATTTACGAGCTGCTATGTGCTGTGTCTCTTGTACTTGTGTATGCAAAGTGCATGGAAAAGTTGCCACACTCATGGCACCTCATAATCTTAGATTAACATCCTTCTATAGCAAAGAGCCCCTGGAAATCTATTGTCATGTCCTCTAGTAACACTTAGGTATTTCCAGCTTTCACAGGCTGATCTCCCTCTTGCATCTTCCTCCTCTTCCCCACTCCTCAGCAATTTACTTACTCAAAATAACTTGTTCTTGATAAATGTTTTTTTTTCCTGCCAGACTTCCTTTGTACTAAATGCTTTCACTGAAAGTTCATTGAGGTTTTTAAGCAACAATTCACATCCCCAGGGAGCTGCAACCTTCTCTGCTTTTTGTGCCTTTGTAGTTGCTAAGATTGTCTGAAGAGGAAGTGCCAGGAAAGGAGCAAGAAAGAATAATTAAATAGAGCAGGGACTTGCAATCACTTATTCCAGCAATGTCTTGTGTACTTGTGATCCCTCTCCACAAGCTAGAGATTGCCAGAGATGGTTCTATGTTGTTAGTCCCCAAAATACCTTTGTCTCTAACAAAAGATATTTGAGGACAAACTGGCCAGTTTCAGATTAGAAAATAGTTAATGCTCAGAGATACTAGTGGGGTTTTTTTGCCTGGAATAGGGAGCTAGGCTTCAACATTCAATCTCTGCTTCATTCTATTTGCCTTTGTGAACATTGCACAGTTGGTAAGCCTAACTTGTGGGGTTTCATATCCATCAGCTTTGGCTTTTTTACTGTTGACATCTATCACATGAGCAGGAGAATGATGCATTAGCTTTGGAGGTATAGATTTCCTCTTATGAAGTAATTCCTCATCCATATAAACAATGGTCCCAAATCAGCTGCATTTAAAGTTGGAGGAAGAAACTACAGCTTGTCAATAATAATGTAGTATGTATAGTACTCATGGATGGTGGCTATGATTAGCACTCTGCCTATTCTTTTCTGCAACTCATTTGCAGTTGTCAGGCTTGCAATACATTCTCTTGAGAAAACATCTCAAGATAATGAGGTGGCCTGTCTCTTTGAACTGGAACTTGCCTTCAGAATTCNTTACTAGCTGTCTTCTCAGCACAGAAATGCAGCCTGCCCAGTATGAGAAACTGTACAGCAGTTACTCATGCTTCTTGGGCAAGTAGTTAGGGGCAGGAAAATGCACTATTAGGAGCCACATTTAAAAGAAATAGAAGGGGACTTGCCCTTCACAGAAGGATATTTGACTTGTTACCTGGGATGGTGAAGTTCTCAGTGAAGGATTTTGTGCTTGCTAAAGAGCATATGTAGAAGCACAAGGGGATGAGAAAGTTCTAGGAAGATAAATCTATTGAGAATTGTTATATATGTCTGGTGAGGTAGTAAACAAATGAGAAAAATAGCTATAGCACCCTCAAAATAGCTATAGTATCTTGGCCACCTGTGGTTACTTACTGCTAGGTTCAGGTTGCACCTTTAGAAACTTCTGTAATGTGATCTGTGGCCAAGGTCTTAAGTCTTTTTGTGTGCCACTGATTTGTGATGCCAAAATAAGATGCTGTCTAGTTGAAAAAAAAAAGAAAATAAGATGCTGTCTTTAATATTTTCAGTGTTCCACCCTGTGTACTCACTGAAATAGAGGAAAATGCTAATAGGAATTGGAGATGTACTGTTATTTAGCAGAGCAAACTCTGTATTGACTTGAAAGCAGTGTAGGATATTTGTAAGGCAGAAGTTGTCAGCCCTCAGAAAATGCTTGAGTTTCTACATTGGCCTGCCATGTTGAATCTGAGAGTGACAATTCAGCACAGCAAAGGATGGAGAGACATGTAAATACATCACTGTAGTGCCTCAGGTAAATAACCAATTGCCAGCATCAAAGAGCAAGGAAAGATAACTAGTGACAGGAGAATGTAAACTAATAATTCATTCCCTTTATAGAGAACCCAAACATACTATTTGATTAAGCTGATTTGAGATCCCTTCATCTTGAGAAGAAGTTGGTTGTCTGTGCGTGCCTTGTTCTACCAAAGTGCTATTCCAAGCATTGATCTACCTGTGAATATCAGGCTGGTGATTTGTGAAGGCCCGTACTAGGGTTTGAAGAACCAGGAGTTAAATTTATCTTTTTTATTATGATTTTTTTATTCTTCATTTTCTTTTGCACTGCAATCAGACTATAGAAATCATAAATAAAAAATATTGGGATTATTTAGTAACATTTTTCACAATAGGATTGAGTTGAATTTATTAAAAAAAAAAGGTTTATGAAATTATTTAATAAAAGCATGAGTCACACACATACATTAAAGAGAGAATTGAGTTTGCTCTTCTTTAGGTAAGGCAGGTGAACTCAGATTCCAGAAATAGCTGGTTCCTGTAAAATCGCTTTTTATAGTTTTTTCTATGTCTACTATCTGGATTTTTAGATGCAGTAGAATAGTAAGAAAGTCTATGTAAAGAGTATTCATTTCAAGGTCCCATTTTATTGTTACTGAATGGTATAGCAGGATTGTTTTGAAAGAAATTAAGCGTTTCACCTCAATCGAGGTCTTGAAACTGTGTATTTAAATGACAGTTTTCCCATTGATTTCAGTTGGCTTTGTCTACAATTCTAAAAACTTTCAGTCTGTAAATATTTAATCTAGCATGTAGCTGCAATCTTAAACCCTCCTTTTCTTGATATAAAAGTTTCTTTGTGTTAGGATTTTGATAGATGTGATGACTACAAGTGAGGCAAGTCTTTCAGGTAGAAAGGCAGGGTTTTTTCTATAAGACTGGTTGAAATATGCAGAAAAAAAATGACACATTTTTAAGTAAAAAAGGCCTTTTTGATAGTCATCAGCTTTCAGCAAATTACAAGTTAGAAACAAACATTCAGAGTTTAATTTATTGCATTATCTGGCTAGTCAAATTGAATGAACAGGGCAGTTAGTACCTGCTGAGCAGAGGAGGATGTTTCAAGGTGGGAGGTGTTTTAGTCTTTCTAGAAGAGAAAGAAAGATGGCTAATTATTGTCAGAGGAGTTAGCAGGAGATAAGGAAAATAGAGTAGAATGCAATCTGATATAAAGCCAGGGCTTAAACGTCTTTTTTTTTAAGGTCTTATTCCAGTTGCTAAGGCCTTGGGAACTGCTTGGTACTTGGCTGCTCGGCGTAGCAGAAAAGGGCAAGATGTCTAATACACACACACACACAAAAGCTGATAATTGTTTTCTAGGCACCATTTTGTTTTCATGGAATCATAGAATGTCCTGAGTTGAAAGGCACCCACAGGACCATGAGTCGAAGTGCTGTCTATGCACAGGACACTCCACAAAATTACACCATGTGCCTGAGGGTGTTGTCCAAATGCTTCTTGAATTCTGTCAGGTTTGGCACCGTGACTACTTCTCTGGGAAGCCTCTTCCAGTGCTCTACCACCCTCTGGGTGAAGAAGCTTTTCTTAATATCCAACCTAAGCCTCCCTTGGCAGAGCTTCATGCCATTTCCCTTGGGCCCTATCACAGTTCACCAGAGAGAAGAGATCAGCTCCTGCCCCTCCACTTCCCCTCATGAAGAAGTTATAGACTACAATGAGGCCTCCCCTCAATCTCCTCTTCTCCAGGATAAACAAATCAAATGACTTTAGCTGTTCCTCACACAGCTTCCCCTCTAGACCCTTCATCATCTTTGCTCTCCAACAGCTTCATATCCTTTTTATATTGCGGTGTCCAAAACTGCATACAGTACTCAAGGTGAGGCCACACCAACAAGAGTGTGACTATCACCTCCCTTGACTGGCTAGCAATGCACCCCAGAACACAGTTGGTCCTTTTGGCTTCCAGGGCACACTTGCCATCAACCAGAAACCCCAGATCCCTTTTCATGGGGCTGCTCTCCAGTCTCTTGTTCTCCAATCTGTATGTACATCAAAGGTTGCCCCATTCCAAGTGCAAGGTGCTGCTTGCTTTAGAGCACCTGCCAGAGCCATTCACCTCAGGGACTAGGGGTAGCACTGTCTTTAAACTGCTGACTTCACTCCTGACCCCACCTTCACTCAGTTAGAGCTTCTGCTTACACATAATAAGCTGTAGAACATTTTACCTTGAACTGGAACAAAAACTGAGCTTCAGTTGTGCTAATTTGCCAGGCTGATCTAAGACATCTATCTCACTTCTGGCAAGGTAAATTTGAAAGGCTGGCATTATTACTGCTTGTTGTCCAAAGGAGGATATATTTGGTATGGCTGAGATGGAGTGAATTTTCCCCGTAGCAGCCCACCTAGAGTTCTGCTTTGTATTGGCAGCTAGAAAGGTCTTGATAACACACCAAGATTTTGGCTAATGCTGAGCACTGCTTGCCTAATAGCATCAAGGCTGTCTTTCCAACATCCATCTTCCACAGTATGCTACAGAGTAGGCAAGATCTTGAGAGGGCATATAGCTAAGACAGATGACCCAAACTGACCAAAGGAGATTGTCCACACTACATGATGTCTGCTCAGCAGTAAAAGCTAAGAGAAAGGAGGGTCAGGTGACATTCACTGTTGTGACAGATGTCTTCCAGAGCAATTGCTACGCTTACCAAAGTCCTACTTCCTGGGAAGGGGCTGGACATTGCCTGCTCATGGGAAGGAAAGAAGAACTTGTTCTTTTTCTTTGATTCTGCTTTATTAAACTGCCTTTATCTTGACCTAATAGTTTGGGTTTTTCCCCACCTTATTTTCTTCTCTCTGTGTCCTGCTGAGGAGGGGAATAACAAAGCCAACTTGGTGGGCAACTGGTGTCCAGCCAAGGTCTGCCCAGCACAGAGGAAAAATATTAAGTGGTCTATATTTTGGGGGGAAGTTTCTTCTTGTGCTCTTTTTTTACCATTTCCTGTCTCTCTGTGGGAAATAAGGTATGATTTTTCCAAAGTAGCTCTATATTTGTTTCCATCTTTTGTCAGCAATGCTTAGCTATTGCACCATATAATGAAACAATAATGTGTAGTTACTATGGGCTTGAAAATGGTAAAATCTGCTGTTCCACTTCTGGCCAGTGACATAGTCAGGGTAAGGAGTCTGAGATAAAGAACATTCAGAAATGTCTAGCCAAGCACCTCATCCCTGGTTCTGTCATGGTCACAGTGTTTCAATTTTTCCCAAGCTTTCTTTTTTGTTAAATGTTACTTTTTTCCCCCACACAGGAATATTATCTTAATGTAAACAAATTAGGTCAATATGATAAACAATTAGCATTTATTAATATATGTGGTGCTTAAGAGTGAAGATAGGGTAGTTGTCTAGGATGATTACCTAGCAGGATGATTATCACAAGGATATGTTAGTTTAGTGAAAACTTGGATCAGGAAAGCTTTTATACTTCAACAATGATATTTTCATCACTATAGGAACTTCTCTTAAAGTATAAGCTTTGCTCTTGGGATGGGCTAGCAGCTCACACAGTGGACTAGTCTTAACTCAAGTAACACCATGTGTCTTGGTGCCCCCACATCCTGTTTGAAGATAGTTTGCAAGAGTATTTCAGAAGGCTGGAGCTGGTGTCTCACTTTGATTTGCTTTTCTTTCAGTGCTTAGCAATGTCTTAACTTGAGAAGTACTTGAAATCTATGTGAGTCTCCTGACATCTTTTCTGCTAGAGATAGTTCATTTAAAAATAGGATTTGAAGGGACCTCTGCTTTTCTAAAAACCCCGTCACACAAAGCTGAAGGACAATCTTTTGTCTTATCTTTGTAAAACTACATCAGAGGTCACTGTTTTCCTCTTTTAGTC
Source organism: Bucco capensis (assembly GCA_013396975.1). Classification (NCBI taxonomy): domain Eukaryota; kingdom Metazoa; phylum Chordata; class Aves; order Piciformes; family Bucconidae; genus Bucco; species Bucco capensis. Next base: position 17,446 of record VWZO01010887.1, read on the forward strand.
TCTCTGCAAATTTTTCTGCAACTTCAGTCTCTTTACAGCTAGAAAGAGCCCTCCAATTTCCAAGCTAGAGATGTTCTTGCCAGTTTATCCATATTTGTATCTCAGCCAGACCTTGGATTTTAGTCCCCTTACCTTCTGTATGAAATCTTTCTTTCTAATGCTCTCTGGATAGTATCCATAGAGTGATTAATGAGGAAAGTAAGTGCCCAGTTGATGCTCTAACCTGCAGGTAGAATGAGAGCTCAGAAACACTCATCTATTATTCTTCCTGTTCAAGCTGGGATCTTGGCCTGTATCCTTTGGTACACTAAATGCTGAGGATTTCAGTTCAGCTGTCAGTTTGAATAATTTCCCAAGTACCTATTACTTTTGATTAGTATTCTGTGAGAGAGAGGGAGTTGTATAAGGAACAACACAAATTGCCCTGACTGTGGTGTTGTAGCAGTCTTTTCATTCAGCAGTGCATAATACTACGTGAAGGAAGGCCAGAAAATACTGAAATAATTGATTTAAGTTATGCAGATTTTATTGCAGTCTCACAGAAGTCACTGGAAAGCCTCTGGTCAGTTTTGGATGGGGTTTATGACTCCAAGGCTCCTCTGTGTAAACCACTTTTATCCTCATCATGTAGCAATTGTGTTCTTCCATTCTCTTTTTAACAAGAGAAGCTGATTCTTCCTTAAAATGCTGTAAGATGCTGTTAACTGTTCAGTCAACATCCTACTTGAACAAGAACTATCTGTGTAACCGTGCTGTGCCTGCAGAGTGCTGGGGTACTTGCACGCTTAGCTTGTGCCATGGCAGTCAGTGAACAAATTGCAAATACCTCCATTGCATTTCTAGATTGTTCTTCTCCTGTAAGAACAACAAGAACTCTTCTGGAAAGATTTCACTACTTATTAGAGGAGTCATTAATCAGTCTGGAGATGATGGACTCAGTGGAATTCTCAAATGCCACAAGATAGCTGGAGTTTTCACAGCAGCTAGGTAAAGCTGAACATCTCCTTTGTTTTGTCTAGGGATTAGACACTTCTTATCCCATTTCCTAGCCAATGAGCTTTTACTTTTTAGTTAAACTGGGTTCAATTATAAAATCAAGTGTCTGCCAGCAGTCTTTTATATACCCTAGAGAATTCCAGAACTGCTGCCAATTAAAGCAAAATGCTCCCGATCAGGTGCAAGTTTAGGTAGAGCTATTTGATTTTCTGATTTAGACCTGCTAGAATAATTTGAGAACAACATTCAGGGTATATTTAACATTTTATGTAATGGAAATCTATCCCACTTCAGTGAACAAATCTTTTTCAACATAACTGCATTTCTTGTTTGTTTGTGTCCTGGTTTTAGTTGTGACCCTAAACTGACCAATAGGGTATTCCATATACATCATATTCAATATAAAACTGAGGGTCAGCCCCTGAAACTTTCACATCAAGCTTGGGCCTAGGGGTCTTTTACATAAAGCCTAAGATCCAAGCAAGGCAGGTGCATGATTAAGCTATTTAGCAACCAATTAACAGCAAATACAAAAAAGGAGAAGTTTGAGCCTCTGAAGGTCTGTTCTTCCTTCTATCTCAATCCAAGCGTTCCTGAATCCAGTTCCAGGATCCAGCCCCTGAATCAGATTCCTATCTGTTGCTGAGTCCTTCTGCTACAGTAGTAGTGGTGATGGTGATGTAGTTGCCATGAAGGGGGGGTTTGGGTTTCATATTGGCTTTTAATATATTTGTATATATGTATTTCATTTTGTTATTATTATTTTCATTAGTTTTAGTTTTCATTTCCAATCCACAAGTCTCTTTTTCTTTCTGTTAATTCCTTTCTTCCTTCCTGGAGTGGGGGAAAGGGAGTAATAGAGAACATCTGTCACTAGATTAGTGGTCAGCCAAGCCCTAACCCTTGGCTGTTTATTTGTTTTTTTCCCAAATTTTCATGTAATTCCATCTACGGAGGTAGACAGCATTGGTCTGTGTAAGAATAGCAGTAGCTATTGTTGGTGTGTATCAAATTTATAATTGTTTTTTGCTCTGGAATGCTGCTTTATGAAGGTGTTTCTCTCCTGAATGAATCAGTTAAACTTACTTAAGTTCCCATGGCATCAATTGGTTTCTTTAACTTTTTTTTATTCAATTGTCCTGGCTAGCTTTTAGCTCTGACTAAAATTAGTTATTGCGCTTGTATAATGGAGGCCTCAATTCTTGAATAAGAGTAACAAAAATACTTTGTTGAAAGAAGTCCCCTAAAAAGCAGATGTGCCTTTTGTCTTTCCCCTATATGTACTTTTAATCCCATATACACAGAATATTACAGCACTGCCTTTATGCATTCCCATGTACTTGTTCTTGTGGCAGGTGGGATCACACCTGCTCTGCTTCAGTGTAGTCAATGGAGAGGCTAGAGAGCTTTAGGTGTCACCAGGTGAAGCATGTTTTGGTGTTCTGTACATTTCAGATATGTAAATATCTTACTACTTTGTGTGGATTTGAATCCTTGTAAAAGTCTGAAATCCCAAAGAAAATTTCTTATCAGAATTTTGGATTTGGATTATATCTCAAAACTCATTCTAACATGATATACTCATGGATACCTTTTGCCATTGTTAAATCTGTTATATAGCATTCTGCAGCTAACAGGACAGGGAATATGTAAATAGCTTGATATTGATATTTATCTCTCAAGGTTTGTTTCATCCAGCGATAACTCTTTCTGCCATTTTATTTCTTTTCCATTTGAAAATAAAGACTAGAAAGATATTTGCAAGTGATAGGGAACAGTTCCATCAGCTGTCTGAGATTTCAGAGAGGAATTCCCCAAGCACTGTACACTGCCTACACATCAGTCAAGTGATGTTTGTGATAATTATCCTGTTAGAGTGAGGTAGCAGGTCTAATGAGAAGCAGTGCCATGGAGAAAGCCTTTTACTCTGATGTTTTAACCATATTTCAGCTAGTATTTTGCAAAGTAGCCTAGTTCAAAGCAAGCTGGCTACAACAATCTCCTGGAGTGGCTTCTAAAGACATAGCTCCTTAAATGTATTCCAGTTCCAAATATTGTTAAGGTTTTTATTACATGGCTTGAATGACCTGGTTGGGTAATCTCCAATGGCTGAAGAGAATGGTAGAGTCATATCCTCTACAAACTACAATGATAGATGCTGGTAAAGATTCTGCTGACTACTTTGAGTAACTGTGCTGCTCTTCTGGGTAAATAGCACCATTGATCTCAGGGCTGGATGACTGAGGTAATCACGTAAGTTTGGCATTGACATTATGTTTGATGTCACCACACTTGCTGTGCATGTAGTTTTTTAGTAATTCCTCAAAATGCTCTATGGAATCCATGGGACCTAGCACTGACCAAGAATTCTCACTGTAAATTCTGTGATCAAATGACTTCATCTTTGAATCCGCTTATGAGTTTTGAAATAATTTAAGAATTGTTTTTCATTATTTGTGTTAAGTGGCCATTTGTTATTTGGAGTAGCAGAGGACCCTGTCACTCTGGGTAAAAGAGAACAAAACCAGTACTGCTACTGCCAGTTATATAGTCAATATTTGAAACAAACCCAGGAAATTTGCCTCAAGTTTGGCCCCATGGAGTAGATTCATGTAGATGGAGGTTTTACTTCTAGAGTTATATACCTTTGGTGTAAATGGGCGAAAAGTACTGTCATTAATGGCTATATTTTGACTTATAATTAGACTAAATCTGTTCTGTTTGTTAGGATCCCTGTGTATTGGAGGATGCTTTGTGTTTTCCATTGCAGCTTGCCTTGTTCACATACCTGTAGTATCATCAGTGCAGAGCCAACGCAGGACATACGCATTACATCCTATAGCACACAAAAGTGGAAGCAGGCTTGCTATTCCTTTGGTGTCAGTTCCTGAAGTCAGCATGGATCACAATGAGATTGATTTTCTTGATGTAAAGCTAAACTTGAACTAGAAATGCGAGGTGCTGGGAAACTCAAAGCAGATGTGTTGCATCATAAACACTTTTGCATCCAGGCATAGTTTTGATTTGGGATATTTGGATATGTTTGGATCCCTCTAAGAACTAAAGCTTTGATTTTTCTTTTTTTTAATCCCCTCCCCATTTGGAGTGAAAGTAAAATTTGGAGCTCAGATGTGTTTTCCTAGAATGGACAGATACATTTGCGAATGAGTTCCGAAGATTTGTGTCTAAATAACAATACCTACTTCAGCCTTGTATTGTATTGTATGGCTAGGCTTTGCAAACGAAGATCCAGGGAGGGCTCCATCCACGCTCCTCATCAGCGCCTTTTACAAGCGCGCTGATAAAAAGAGGATAGCGGATAGCACCCTCGAGCCTGCGCTATGGATTTTTTTTAGGTGAGACACAGCCTGCGCAGAGCTGGACCAACCCTTTAGTCCTAAGGTTCATCTGCCAGGGTCTAGCAAGCTTCGACGCTGGCAGCAAAGTCCTTAGGACAGAGGTTTTATTAGAATGTCCTTCTCTTAGATGGAAGGCCTTACAGCGCTAAATGAGCTCCATCTGCCCGGGTTTGGAATCAGAGTTGTCCTTCTCCTAGGATGACTGCCAGAAGGCTAATGAGCTCATCCTACCCGTACAAGGATTATAGGAACATGGGTATCACTCCCCACACTTTACCGTGGGCAATGAGTTTAATGCTCCCTCTGCTGTCGGCACAGTTATCGCACCACGGGCCACAGAAGACCCCAAGTGATTTTCAGACTGTGCCTGGATTTCAGCCTTGAGGGCCTTTAGAAATCCAATAAGCTTATTTAACTATTGATGTTCTGGGGATGACCAAAAAAAAAAATAAATTGTCATGTTGATTAAGTTTGATTTTTGATTATTTGCAGGGGAATGTGACCTTTTCTTGCTCAGAACCACAAATTGTTCCCATCACCTTTATCAGCACCAGTCGAAGCTACTTGCTCCTACCTGGCACTCCTCAAATTGATGGTTTGTCAGTCAGCTTTCAGTTTCGAACGTGGAATCAAGATGGCTTACTTCTCTTCACTGAACTGTCTGGAAATTCAGGACCTCTCTTGGTTTATCTCCATGGTGGGAGATTGACTTTACTTATTCAGAAAGAGACAGAGAACCCAGTGGAAATCGGTGCAGGTACTTAAATTTTTGTTTACTCTCACCTGTCTCCCGTTAAAATATAAAGGTCATAGAATCACAGAGTTATCAGGGTTGTAAGGGACCTTAAAGATCATCTAGTTCCAACTCCCCTGCCATGGGCAGGGACACCTCCCACTAGAGCAGCTTGCTCACAGCCCCAGCCAGCCTATGCTGCAAAACTGCCAGGGATGGGGCTGCCACCACCTCTCTGGGCAACCTGGGCCAGTGTCTCACCACCCTCATGGGGAAGAACTTCTTCCTAACATCCAACCTAAATCTCCCCTCCTCAAGCTTGTGTCCGTTCCCCCTAGTCCTATTGCTGCCTAACATCCTAAAAAGTCCTTCTCCTTGTAGGTCTCTTGTAGGTCCCCTGCAGATCCTGGAAGGCCACAAGAAGGTCTCCTGGGAGCCTTCTCTTCTCCAGACTGAGTAATCCCATCCCCACAGCATGAAAGTATAGTTAAATAAGGAAACAGTCAGTTTTTCTTTCTCTTCTCAAATTTTTCCTTGATGTTAGTGGTAGACCTGTTCCATGCAATTTGAGGTAGATCTAGGCATGGAAAGTTGGCATCCTGATATCTTCAAACTCAATCTACCTGACAATTAGCTCAGCCTCTGTGTTCTTAAACAGTCACACTGAATCTTCTTCAGTCAAGTTGCATTAAGACCTGTCCTCAAACTGTGCTGAAGCCAGCTAAGGAGCCAACTTAACTGCTGCATTGTTCCCTAGCCCAAGTTCAGGCAGACTCAGAGTTAAAGCTCTGACTGTAGCTTTTAACACTCTCCCTTTATGCTATGCTCAGATGAGTGAGACTGACCATGAGCTTCCTCTCCTCATAATCCCTCACTGGCCTCCTTAGCCAGTTTGCAAGTTTTTGTGCAGTGCAGCTGGTGTGATACAAAAGGGTTAAATGGGGTTGACAATTCAAGGAAATTGCTTATATACACTTAGCAGAACAGCTATGCATTGCCTGCTAGAGATAACAGGGAGACAATTTCAGACTGTACAAGAGAAGCAGGACCAGAGTGCCTGGCTGCAATCCCAGTGTGATCTATATAAGCCATGCTGGCATCCCAAACAGAAATGTTCTTAGTCCAGTGCCCCTGCACATCCCTTGCTGCTATGCAGCCATGCAGGGTGGGAGACTGGGAAATGAATTTTCTGCATAGGTTGAATACCTAATTTCTAAATGTGGAAGGGTAATAGACTGATGGAACTCAGATGGAACTAAAAATAATAACAAAATCTTTTCTAAAAGAGCAGCTTTTTAAAAATATATATTAAAATATTCCCAGTACAGACTAAAAGAGGACAGATATGCCTATTAAAAGAAGCAGAGCTAAAATCTGACAGTTGTCAAAGTAGAGCTGTTCCATAAGCATGTTTCATGCCTCTTTATGATAGAAAATGAGGCATCCCTGCATCTATCCTGATCAGTGTAGATTGCTACAGTTGGCTGCAACTGAATGCTGAAAACTGAGTTTCCAGCCTTTATTGCAGTCCTAATTAAATTGTTGACAAAGCTGAGACAATGTCAATATATTTGGTTGGATGTATTTGTTTTTATGTAGTTCTAAGATGATGAACCTGAGCCCAGCCTTTGGTGCTAACCAAAACATTCCTCAACTGCCTACTTACACAGGGAGAATATGCAGAAATTGCAAGTGCCACCTTCTGCAGATGCCAAGTACTCACAATAAACTCATGCTTGCTCAACAATGGGCCTATTTTTGCCCCAAATGGGACCTATTTTGTTTTGACATCTTTTCAAACTTTAACAACATATTACACTTCAAAATGGACTGTTCTAGTTGAAAAATTATCCATTTTTGCAGGGAAAGCAGCCTTTTATTCTACAGAAATCATGCATGTGTTAACAGCCATTACTGTGGAAATTGTCTCATTTTCAAATTCATAATGAAATGGCTTTTCCTACCTTTACACCCACATTTTTTTTTTGATTTTGTTTTGAACTGTTCTTACACCTCTTTGTGCTACTAAGTGCTCGTTTGTTTCTTCTGAAAGCTACATTAACAAAATACATTCCATTAGGGAGGGCAGTAAATACTAGTTGTCTGTGCCTGCCTTCATTGACTCCAGCCTGAAGGTAGCACATTTTGAACTGTAATTAAGTTCCTTTTGATCTACACCACTGTGTGTGATCTCAGAAGCTTGCCCACTGATTTTCATGCCTATGGAGTTTTTGTAGCTGTGCGGTGCTGTTTCAAGAACCATGAGATACAACAGTGATTTTCAGAGTAAGGAAACAGGTTATTTCCCACTTTGCACAAGTGTCTAGAAGTGACAGAGGCTATCCAGTGCCATAATCTCTCTCACACACCTTCCTATGCTTCTGGTCAGAGCAACAATCGTAGCTCTCAGAAGACCTGTGTCAAAAGCCAATATAGAAAGGCTTCAGTACATCCATCAATAAGACAGTGCACTAACTTAGTGCTGAAGGGTTTTAAGAAACACAAATCCCACTGGTACCTACTGGAGTTTATCAGGTTTCATATTGGAGCCTGAGATAGAGTATGACGATCTCACTGACTCTAAGCCTCTGCAATTTTAGGCATATGTTGAGTATCAGAAGCTCAATAGAGATCTTCTCTGTGCCCTCCTATAACCTATAAGCATTTCCCAGCAGCTGAAGAAAGAATTAAACACCCGCAAAATGTTAATACTGTGCTACCAAAAAGGTGAAGGGTCTGGCTAGCTTGATGAGTGCCTGAACTACCAGAAGCAGGTTAAATTAAAATGTGAGATGACCTACTTAATATTCTCAGAAGTCTTCCCTTTGCTGGGCCTTTTCTTCTATGTCAGTTTGTTTCCAGAGGTAATGAGTTCTTTTCAGCTGCCATTTTTCTCTTTTTTGGGGTCACCTGCACATTAGTGGTCACAAGTTGGGAGCAAGAGGAGATTTGAAGAATACAGTGGTCTCCTGCACCTCTTTTTTTTCACTCTTCATGTTTGGTTTTTGCCAGGAACCAATCTCCACGATGGGCTTTGGCATTCTGTTAACATCAATGCCAGACGACATCGCATTACCCTGACACTGGATAACAATGCTGCCACTGCTAGCCATGCAACCACTGTCTCAAAGATCTACTCTGGGAACAGCTACTATTTTGGAGGTAGGTTGATTCAGACAGATGTTGGACAAGTTCCCATGGTGCAGATCCTGAGGTGTTCACCATTGAGGTTCCCTCAGGTGCACTCTGCAAAAGGTTGAAAAAAAAATTTTAGACCTCCTCCTGACAGAGAAAGAACAGAATTGCTTACACAGCTGTAAAAACGGACTACTGGTAATGCTAGCCAATGGGTACCTACATCAAGCTGTCAAAATATGCAAAAGTTAGATAGCTGTGTTAGCCACAAGTGTTTCTTCTCGTTAAAAGGCCTTAGGACCAGTAGTGATATCAATATTCCTGTAGATATCCCTGTCCTGATCAGCTGTAGGGATTTTAGACTTCAGAGTACAATTGACATATGACTTAGATCAACAAAGGTATTTGGGCTCTGTGCACTCACAGAAATGGATGTAGGTTTAGCTCAATTTTGAAAATGGAAAGAACAGTCTTGAAAAATACTACCTTCTGCTTTTTGGAGTGCAAGCATTAATTTAGATCAAGGAAATGTCATCAACTGTCTCTTTCATCTAATGCATTTCTATATAGTGCTGGCCGTAGTGAGGTTCTGATCTCAATGAACCCTCTGGATTTAACACTGAGGATGCACAGGAGGCTTTGCATCTCAGAGCTAGCCAAAGACTGAGGAAACTCAAATACGAATGGTTTTCTTGCTTGCTGCCCACAGGATTTCATCCTTTTACTTTGTACACTGCCTCAGCAGCAAAATGTAAACCATAATGATTTTAAAATTTGCACAGCATTTTTTTTGAGAGGAAGTCAGATGCTACCCACTGTGGAGTTTAAAGATGGAAACCCCCCACATCTTGGTAGTGCTTAGCACATGTAAAAACCTTATACGCTGATATTTCCAGTGGCTTCTCTGGTTGTTTTTTTTTTTCCCCCTTATGTTTTTTTTTTTTCTTACTGAAGGATTTATAACACATGAAGGTTATGTAGTACAAGGAATGAAAACACCTGGAAAAATGATTCTCTGAGTTCTTGCATCAGGAAATCCCAGCAGAAATAGATGAACATTCCAATATTATTCTTTGCCTCTTCTCCTTTTCCCACAGGGTGCCCTGACAATTTCACTGATTCCCAATGTTTAAATCCCATTACTGCTTTTCAAGGCTGTATGAGGCTCATCTTTATTGATAATCAGCCCAAGGACCTCATTTTAGTTCAGCAAGGCTCCCTGGGGAATTTTAGTGATTTACAGATTGATCTGTGTGGCATCAAAGACAGGTAATTATTGTTTCCTCTTTCTTGTATTTGTTCTCTTTTTGTCATCCTAGTGGTTTATAAATACAGATTGCATTAAGTGAAAGTTCTAATCTGCCAGCATTACGGATATTAGACATAATAGAGCTACTAATAGGAAATATTACAGCAGATAGGAAGACTGGAGGGGAAATGATTTCAATTACATGAGTCTCTCTTCACATTGACTTGTAGGAAATAGAGTATGCAAATTCAATCAAACTACAGATTGGTGGAAGGATCAAATTTTATGCATAAACAAAATTTGATTACTTCAAAGTTTTAGAGGGAAATGAAAGAGAAGGAAAAATTATTTGATTCATCAGAACATGTCACCCCCTTAATATATTAGCTGGTTCTGGTGAAGTAGATCATTTGCAGGTTTTCTTGCTAGCACAGCGTGCTTATCATAAAGATATGGTATACCTCATGTGACATACTGCCCATTCAGTAGGACAAAATAAGGATGACATCTCTGTATCTACCAAAGACACATTTCAGTTGAAATACTGATCTGAATCCCTTCTAAGCTGAAACCTGACAGGAAACCCAGATTTTCTCATAATGACTAGAGACAAAATAAGCAACCAATTTTTTTTTGCTATATTTCAAAATTCGTCCTTTGCTTCATATGGATTTTAAGTGTCTTAGTATTTCTAAATTATTTCTGCAAATGTGTTCTTTGAAATTAGTAAGTGGAATAATAGGCTCTGATTTGTGGTTTAGTTTTTAAATCTAGCTAAGTTCTGAAAAATGGAAATGGAATATGCTTCAGATGGTTAATGGAGTAGTAAAGATATTTTGGAAATGCATTAGGAACTTAAGCATTTAACTTAATATTTTTAGACATGTTACTTAGAGAGGTAGAGCTGAAGGCCAGCCTCTATTACTGCTTACTGTAGGAGGGATCAGCCTGCTGGAGCTGCAAGCTTTTGAAAAGTGGGCAAAGCCTCTGTTAAGAGAAATCTTTCTGCTTATTTTCTATGTTCATGTTCATCCAGAGTCTTTGTTGTCACCAAGTTCAGGCAGCAGTGTAAATCTGTGGTACAACTGCAAGTGTCTTTATAGAATAATAGAATGGTTTGGGTTGGAAGGGACCTCTGGAGGTCATCTAGTCCAACCCCCCTGCAGTGGGCAGGGACATCCCCAACTAGATCAGGTTGCTCAGAGCCCTGTCAAGCCTCACCTTGAATGCCTCCAGGGATGAGGCCTCAACCACCTCCCTGGGCAATCTGTTCCAGTATTCCACCACTCTCATGGTGAGGAACTTCTTTCTAATATCCAGTTTAAATCTACTCTTTTCCAACTGAAAAACCATTGCCCCTTGTCCTTTCACTACAGGCCTTTGCAAACAGGCCCTCTCCACCCTTCTTGTAAGTTCCTTTTAGGTATTGGAAAGTTACTAGTAGGTCCCCCCGAAGTCTTCTCTTCTCCAGGCTGAACAATCCCAGCTCCCTCAGCCTGTCCTNAGTACAGAGCCCTGAGGGACACCACTTGTTACTGAACTCCAGCTGGACTTTGAGCCATTGACCACTACCCTCTGAGTGCGACCAGCCAGCCAGTTCCTTATCCACTGAACAGTCCACCCATCAAATCCATAGCTCTCTAACTTGGCCAATAGAATGTTGTGGATGACCGTGTCAAAGGCCTTGCAGAAGTCCAGATAGATCACATCCACAGGTTGTCCCTTGTCCACTGAGGTAGTCACAGTATGGTAGAAAGCCATTAGGTTTGTCAGACAGGATCTACCCTTAGTGAAGCCATGCTGACTGTCTCTGATCACCTCACTCTCCTCCATGTGCCTTATCAGACCTTCTAGGAGAATCTGCTCCCTGATTTTCCCAGGCTCAGAGGTGAGGCTAACGGGTCAGTAGTTCCCAGGGTCCTCCTTTACACCCTTTTTGAAAATGGGTATCCTAAGGACAGAAAAGCATCAGTCTGTGATCATACTGTACAATTACTTAGGATAAGCATCTAAACGTAATCAGAATAGTGGTGCTTTACATAATCATTGCCTTGAATACTCATGTTAACAAAACATAAATACATCCAGTGACCATTAAAACACTCTCTTCAATATAGTTCTCTGGCCAGCATTAAGTTTGTGTTGGTACTATATGATCCTGGTAGATCTAGAGTAGTTAGGCTTGTGTAAGTAGGTGTGATCCCCTTGTCATGGAAGGATGTGAGCCTCAGTGGTGCCATGATTGTAGGTTTCTCATTCAGTGAAATGCCCAGTGCTCGCTCTCTGTCTGGCAGCTTCAATAACTGTGCTTTGCTGTTTCACAGGGGGGATGGAAGGCTTGTATTTTATTTTTGTCCAAATCATATTGCACATTTTACACATCTAGTACATAGTCTCTTGAGAGATTAAACTTTTTCAGAATTGATTTCAGGGAGTTACAAAAGTCATTCAAAGATTGACAGGGTGAGGTACTACTGGTGCAGTACTGAAGTCAATTGGTCATAGCAGCAAGGGACACTTGGAAAAAGGGGTGAAATGAAAAGAAAATAAATAAGGAAAAAACAGACAAGAGGCAAATTCTTTGTGTGCCAACACAATCTATCCTAACCTAGCAGATGAGCTGGGGAATGACTGAACTAGAAAGTATTCATGAAGTGTTCTCCTCCTAACTACTTTTGCAAGCCTATATGATGGCACAGTTGGTTACCACAAACTAGATATGGAACAGTTTGGGAGAACAGGAGATTGGAATTCAACTCTAAGGACTGTATTGCTGTCTAGTCTGCATGCTTGTTCACTTGAGTACATTTCCAAATCTTGTTCCAGTTGGTTTATTGCACAAAAGGTCTGACACCTCCAGTCACTGTAATTCACCTAGTCACTATTTTTCAAATAGTGCTCTATATTGCAGCAGCTCTGGAGTTTAGGAAAGTTGGGGTCTGGCTCCAGACATGCAATATCCAGCTGCTCATTCTGTCTACATAAGGAGTCTTAAAACTCCGTAAAAGCATCATCTCTGAGAAATGTGATCTCCTCTTTCTTAATGATAAGATTTATTGCTATGTGCACTGTGAAGCCCATGTATTGTAAATTTAATGCATGTGGGAATTGTGTAGTTTAATTAACATGTAAATGGAGCATTTGTCTTGGTTATCTAAGCAAAAAACCTCTTTTGAGGAACATGCCTCTATTTAGAAAGCAGTTTATTTGTTACAGGCTTGTAGGCCAAACTCATTCAGACCTGGGCTCTGAAAGCAGTGGTTAGGCAGCTCACTGCAACCTGTGCTGAGGGACTAAGACTTAACATCTCATCTCTCTTCTCTAGTATTTGAACTATATGTGTGCTCAAATGAACTTGGCATGAATGTCTTCTATCTCCCTGTATTTATTTCCATCCATCAGTAACTACTTCTCAGGAAATAAATGGCCCTCTCACTGGATGAGCTGTTGAAGAGTACAAACAAGAAATGGGGAAGTCCTTAGAAATATATGGAGTTTTAGTGCCTTTCCATTTGGTGGCTGGGGAGATGGTATCAAGTGAAAACACTTTCGGAGACACAAGTGGACTTGACCCTGTTGCTGACCCCCCACATTCAAAGTAGTGGGCTTCTGCTGAAGACCTCTAAAGGCGCTTGCAACTTCAGCAATCCTGTAAATGAGGCCAGCCAGTAACTGCTCTGGTCCTGGCTGAGTGGGCAGTTCAGGATGTATTTGTAAGAGCTAAGATTAGCAGATAACATGCAGGAAAACTTGTGTCTTCTGTGCTTTTGATGGGACAATAAGATGTGCAGTCTGGAGTTGAACACAGCAATATGGATGATGGAAGGAGGCTGGTTAGCACCAGCTCGTAAGAGACTGCTTGTTTCTTGCCCTCAGCTCCACTGCCAGCATTATTAATGTTCCTACTGCTGCATATCAAGTCTCCTTGTATGGTACCTCCATGTCACCCCTAGGTAACACATGCTGGCCAAGGAGAGGCAGCCCCAATCTGTTCATATCAGAGCTGTGTTTGCTCCGCAAGCCCTGCAAAGTAGTGCTGTATTCCATTATTCACCACCTTCAAAACATAAGGCTGTTCCTGTAAACTGTTCCCTGTGCCTTGTGGAACAGGGAAGGAGAATTGTGAGTGGAAGCAATTTTTCCTGTAGCAATGAGCTTGTAGGACTATTGACATTATCTGCACTGCCTGCCTTCTGTTAATCCAACTAATGTTCATAGTATATATATTTGCTATGGTTGTCCTGCTCAGTCTTTTCTGAGGATATTGCAGAGTGTGCTGCTTCCACTGTTCCTGTGAGGAACTGTTGGAGGCCATAGCTGCCTGTAGCACATTTATCCCAATTCTAATGAGAGGTAAAGAAAAAAAATGAGACAGTATCTTGCTAAGCCAGAGAGGTCTGCTCCATATTTAAAAGAAAGTGGGTTTAATTTTATCCCTCTTTGTTGTTGATTTTGCTGGATTTCTGGTTGGTTAGGAGTGCAGGTACACATAAGGGGTTGTTTGCTTTACACTGAATTAATGTCAGTTTTTTTACAGCATGTTGGCATTTGCCTCTATGGCATGGTATAGAGCAGAAAGAAACAAGGCAGAGATATCTGGAAGTGAATTCAATTGAGAGACTTTTGGTTGAGGATGGAAAGAGATACTTTGAGTATCTGTGCAGTCTTTTGCAGCAGTACATGTACTATGCTGATCATCTCTAGCCAAAAGCCATCTGATGTAGGCCCAAACAAATAAATACACACTCTGTTTGAATTTGTTTTCAGTTTGGAGTTATATAGATTAATTTCATGTCCACTGGGGTCATACAGTCCTCACTCCTGGTGTTTTGCAATGTAGATGTTTTTTGGGGGAAGGGAGTCATCTTCTGAGAATGACATATTAAACCTAAAAGCTTCCGGGGAAAACCTGAGCATTAAAGAAGTTCAATGAGAAAAGAATAATGCTTTCTGCCCTTGGCCCTTAATCTGTATGTAGGATGTCAGTGTCAAAGGATGGGGAGGAGGCAAGCAGCATGAAAAATTAATTTGCTTTTCATAGGTGCTGTAAGTCAGAAGGGATTCACTCTCTTTTCTTGAGCTGCACTAAGTTTCTAGCTTTAGCTTTTTTCTTTTTTCACCTATGTTTTCAGGCTCCCTGTCCTTCACCTGCAGGTAGTGTGTTAGGGACTTGACAGAAGCTGGAATGACTTTCTGAAGTACTTCTGGTTTAAGGAAAAAACAGAACAAAACAAAACCACCACAATGGGATATCTCTTTCCTAATGGTGTCTTCACTTACGCATTTCCCTCCTCTAATTTTATAGTGTTTGCAAAGACTTGTTGAGCCTGTTTAACAGCCTCTTGGAAATGGATTAAGGATGTGGTTATAGAAAATCTCACTCAGCAGGGTAAGAAATCACAGCTGCATCTAGTGCCGTGGCAAGCTGGGCAATGTGGCTGGTGCAGAGCTCTTCTTTCAGTCTTTTTAACACTGATGAAAGGCATAGAATAATTTCGGCTAGAAGGGACCTCTGGATGTCATCTAGTCCAACCCCCCTGCAGTGGGCAGGGATGTCCCCAGCTAGATCAGGTTGCCCAGAGCCCTGTCAAGCCTCACCTTGAATGCCTCCAGGGATGAGGCCTCAACCACCTCCCTGGGCAACCTGTTCCAGTGTTCCACCACCCTCATGGTAAGGAACTTCTTCCTAATACCAAGTATAAATCTACTCATCTCTGATTTAAAACCATTGCCCCTTGTCCTTTCACTGCAGGCCTTTGCAAACAGGCCCTCTCCAGCCTTCCTGTAAGTTCCTTTTAGGTACTGGAAAGTTACTAGTAGGTCCCCCCGAAGCCTTCTCTTCTCCAGGATGAACAATCCCAGCTCCCTCAGCCTGTCCTTGTAGGAGAGGTGTTCCAGCCACCTGATCNAAATATTATTGTTAGTGGCTTGGCAACTACATCAGCCCATTCTTTTAGGACTCTGCGGTGGATCTAATTAGGTCCCATAGACTTATCAGTGATAACGATATCAACAGCAGCATTGACCAAGGGGCAGTGGTTTTAAATTGGAGATGAGTCGATTTAGACTTGATACTAGGAAAAAAGTTCCTTACCACGAGGGTGGTGAAACACTGGAACAGGTTGCCCAGGGAGGTGGTTGAGGCCCCATCCCTGGAGGCATTC
>VWZO01010887.1:33113-79560 GCA_013396975.1 Bucco capensis
ATTCAAGGCAAGGCTTGACAGGGCTCTGGGCAATCTGATCTAGTTGGGGATGTCCCTGCCCACTGCAGGGGTTTGGACTAGATGACCTCCAGAGGTCCCTTCCAACCCAAATGATTCTGTGACTTATGTATGCTCAAGTTACTCAGAAGGTCATGAACCTGACTTTCACATACAGTGGGAGGGACTTCACTGCCCTGGTCCCCACCTTGTGTTTTTTTAACTTGGGAGATGTTGGAAGTGAGGTTGCCAGTGAAGACGGAAGAAAAAAAAGTTGAGAATCAGCCTGAGGCTGCTCTCCCCAGATATGCAAGAGCTTCCCTTCCCTGGTTTAGCATATATGTGTGGCTGATTGGAGGGTTGAGCCTTCTCATGCCTGCTCGAAGTGACAAACCCAAACCTGTTCCTTCATGGGAGTGGTTAAAAAAATCTTGTTTTCTCTAGAGCTAATAATGATTCTCTAACTGGACATTTATTAAGTGCTGTGATGTGCCATAAACTGAGATTAGTTGCTCTTTTCTTCGTGCAATGTTTTCTCTTGTTGGCTTGGAAGAAGAACATGCTTGACTCCATTCTCCTTATGGATGCAGGACCCCTGAGCCACAGCATTGATACCAAAATACCAAGCTCTTAGCATGTACAGCCTTAATTTTGAAATTTGGGTTAATTGGTAACTACCAATATTGAAATATGAAACAGTGCTAGCGAACAAAAGAGGAGGGCAAATATGTCTGAGTGAGGAGCAGCAGGGTGATTAGCAAACCCTGTGAAGTAAACACTAGCTAGGGTTGCCACTTGGTGTTAAGCTGTCCTTAGTTCATTAGCAGTCATGCTACCACATTTCTGTTCTCTGTAAACATATTCAGATCACCAAGTCTTTTTTTTTTTTAATGACCCTGTCTATATAAAAAGACAAAAATTAGGTCTAGAAAACATATCTTGTCCAGAAAGAGTGATTCAGTTCTGCTTCTTTAACCAAAAAGATTGCTGAGGGGAGGCAGCATGATGGTCTTCAGGTGCTAAAAGGCTGCTGCAATGCAGAAAGAATAATAATATTTTCTGACAAGAATGTATAGGAGAGCAGCCATGGCATAGACTGCCTGAGGAGACTGTCAAGTCTCTGTCACTGGAAGGCTTTCTGAATAGGTTACATGAGTCTGTAAGAAATAACAAACACAGGTACAGGTGATCCTGCCTTGGGGTGTAAGCATGGCCTAAGTGATCTTCTGAGTTGCCTCCAGCTCTGTGCAATTCCATTGTGTTTGCTCAGGCTTCTCCTCCAGCTGCAACAGCTGTGTCTTTTTCTTGCTTTAGCAATTCTGAAATGTCAACAACACTCACACTGCTTAAGAGAGGGTGGAAAAATAAAAAGAAACAAAAAGTGTGGGAGAGATCTTTCAGGAATTCAGCTCAGGATTTCTCACACACTTGTTTGGTAGATTTATCTCTCAGGCACTCTAAGGCAGTGCTGTGGTAGGGAGTAGGGGCCATGTAGCCCATAGGTATGATTTGGTGGCTTTTTTTTCTTTAACATGATATGTATATGTTACATTTTGGAGCGTAAGGAAAGGGGAAGCAACAATTTCTACTCATTGTCACTTCCCTGATTTGCTTTTTTTGCATGATTAGTTTTTACAACTGCAGTATGAAGCTCTGTGATTGCAGAATTTATTGCCTTGTTTTTTCTTGGGATTTCTTTTTTTCAGTCTCCATGATACCTAGAATGATGTTTTAGCTTTGGCTGTGTGTTTTTCTTTGATGAACAGTAATTTGACTCCACTCTCTGTGTTCTTCCTTGGCTTTCTGTTTTTCACAAGACCCTGTGACTTCTTGGAATTGGAGTGTCTGTCTCTTTCAGCTGTGGTTAAAATGGTGGTGAGAAGTTTGTAAGCTGTTTGGAGGCAGAGGGTACCAAAGGCACTTGATAACTATGGAACCATCTCTTTAGTAAATCAGGCCAACAACTGTGTACTAATCCCTTCACAAACTGTATGTGAATAGCTGAAAGATGAAATACAGATCCAATTGAATGTATTCACTCATCTCAACCTTGACCTGACCAGCCCTTTCCAAGAAGTACATCCTCTCTGGGCTGCTCAGAGGTGGTGCTGTGTGCAGCTCTGACTATGAGAGCCTGTCATTCAGGCCTCACAGATGTTTCTAAAACTGACACTCTGTTCTTTTGTGCGCCACAAACTGTTCTCTACAGGGAGATATTAAACAGGCTAGGACTCTTCAGCCTGGAGAAGTGAGCTAGGCAGGGTTGTGTGATGAGGAGCTGCATGAAGGAGGTGAATAATACACAAGAATTTGCTGTTTCCCCAAAATTCAAATCTTACACAGCATCAAATTGAATATTGTTAGATGTCGTTGAGGTCAAATATAAAGGAAAAAGCCAGGAAGGCATACAGGAATCCATAAGCCATAGATTGCTGGAAACTGGCAAAGTGTTCAGTGGGATGCACTTAAATTTATTTCATCAGCATCTTTGCTGTGACACTGTCAGAGTAAGGAAATTGGAGGAGAGGCACTGTTGATCTGAAGTGAAGTCTGGAAGGAGGTGATAACCTTAGGACTAGGAAGCCCAAGTTTCTGACTGTTTTAAAAACATTCTTTTCATTGTGGGCAGCTCTTTGTACTCTGTTGTTCAAAATCAAAAGAAATTTTGTCATAGCTGTGCTAATCTCAAAATACATTGGACTCTGACTGTGAATTTTGCCAAGTACTAATAATTTCTGTGCTGTGTTTTCTCTTCCTATGTGGCAGTGGAATAGTGAGGGTGTGGGTCTGTCTGTGTGTGGGCAAACAATGGAAGGCATAGCCTGGGGAAAATTCAGGCAGCCTCTCATGTAAAAGTAAATTAAATGGGTAGGAAAACAAATATGCAGATGCTGAGAATTTGGCCACACTTTTGAGCAGCTCTGGGATTTCCCATTCACCAATTGGCTGGAATGTCAGATTTTGGAACTAGAAATACTAGCTTCAGTCCTGAAGCTGAGTTGGTTGTTTGCTGTGGTTGGCATTCTGTTCAGAAAACAGATACAGGAATGTGGGCTCAAGAGATACTGCAGCTCGAGAGTTGCCATGGATATTAGGAAAATGTGCCAGAAAATCATTAAACCTCAGTCCAGAAGCACTGTGGATTTCCAACCCTTCATCATGCAACACAGATGCTCCCTTTGGGCTGAGCAAAGCTGTCTGCTCTTACAGCAGATGGACCCCTTGGAATACAGCAGCAAGGACTGTGATTTTGCCTGCAGCATGTGGGCATGGGTTTATTAATTTCATCCTCTTCTCACACACAGTGGGACATACTACTTTGCAAGGGTTAGTCACAGAGCAGAAAATTCCATTTCTAAGAGTTCTGGTACTTATTTACACAAAGAGGTAAGATCTGATGTGGTTTTCCCTAGCAGTTCCTCCAAACTATGTAAAGAGAAGTGCTTAGGATTCATTGCAGTTGGCATAGCTAATGCCAAACAGCTGTCGTAAGGGGAAAACTGACCTTATTTTCCTCTGACTTGCCACCTCTCATGAAAATAGTCTCTTTTGCCCCTCAAGATGGTGCTAGATAAATGGTTGCTTCCACCAGTTTTATTAAGGCACATCCATAGATGCTTTAATACATGAGACCAGGTAGTCTCATGATTAAGAATGCCATTTATGTGTCGAACCTGTCATTCTTCATGAATGAACTTTGCGGGCAGTCAGATCCTGCTTTCCTTTAGCCTCCAGTTCCCATGAATGCAGAAATAAAATGCATGCATTGCTCTCCCTGTCTACAACTGCTACAGCACTTTAATCTGATTGCTGCAATTTGTTTTGATTTTGTGCTGATGAAGCTTTGACTGGGTTGTCCTATTTTTACTTGGCTGGCACCCTGCCCTCTCTATAGCAAATACTGACAGTACTTGTCAAGGACAACACTGGCAACTTCAGTTCCCTTAAGCAACCTGGGAGAGCAGGGAAGGAAAAAAAAAACAACACAAAGATCCACATTTTATCCACCTTGGCAGATAGACAGACAGCACATCTTGCAGGACATCCTGGGAATTCCAGAGATCTGCAGTGAGGAACACAAACTTGACCTCGGATATTTTCTTATGAGTCCTGTTAGTGTTTCATCTCTGTAGCATCAGTGGGTGGACACTGACACAAGCTTCCTCTGTGGATTCCAGTGCTCCTAGCACACACAAATGAAGAGAGCAGCATGTGGTATACATAAGAATTACTGAGATGAGATTGGCATTAACAGTTTACCTCATTAGGGAGAAGCATACTGAGTTGATTCATGAGTTTGCTTCTTTTTACTACTCCAGTTACAGAGTACAGATAGTGGCCCTAGTCCCTATCCTTTTATCCCTGCTCATGTTTTACCTGTGAATATTCTTCATAACATTTTCTAAATAAATTAAAAATGTTCTTTTTTTCTTGTTAAATAGGGCTGACCTTTTAAATCCTGCTTTATGCCTGTTTCCTTTGTAGATTACATTAGATTTTACTATCCATTTTTACTTGTAAGAAATTTTTTTAGGTTTTCCTCCTTTTTTTTTTTTTATTACTGTACTTTGAGCCATTGACCACTACCCTCTGAGTGTGACCAGCCAGCCAGTTCCTTATCCACTGAACAGTCCACCCATCAAATCCATAGCTCTCTAACTTGGCCAGTAGAATATTGTGGGGGACCATGTCAAAAGCCTTGCAGAAGTCCAGATAGATCACATCCACAGGTTGTCCCTTGTCCACTGATGTAGTCACAGTATGGTAGAAAGCCACTAGGTTTGTCAGACAGGATGTACCCATAGTGAAGCCATGCTGACTGTCTCTGATCACCTCCCTCTCCTCCATGTGCCTTATCAGACCTTCTTAAAGAATCTGCTCCATGATTTTCCCAGGCACAGAGGTGGTATGTCGTATGTCTTTGTTTTTAAAAACATTTTTGATTTTGGGTAAATTCTAAAGCTGGTTTGAACATTACTGTCAAGGGTTAGGGTTGGGTCAACCACCAGCCCAGGGACAGATATTCTCTATTATCCCCCTTTTCCCCCACTGTAGGGAGGAAAGGGGGAAATTAACAGAGAGACTTGCAAATTGGAAATGAAACCTAAAGTACTTTAATGAAAATAACAACAAGAAAATGAAGAGTGCACACACACACACACACACACACACAAAACCAGTGCCAGAACCAAAACCCCTCTGATGGTAACTATGTCACCACTGATGCTGTAGCAGGAGGACTTCAGCAGCAACTGGGACTCAGGCTCAGGAGGCTGGATCCTGGAACTCAGGAGCCCTTGAATGGAGATGGAAGGCAGAACAGGTAGAGTCCTGTAGGAGCAGTCAGTGCAGGGCTGCTGATCTTCACAAGGCTCAGGGTGCTCAGTCTTCCAGGACTGAAGGCAGAACAGAGAGAGTCCTGAGGGGCTGGGCAGGGCTGCTGATCTTCACAAGGCTCAGGGTGCTCAGTCTTCCAGCATTGAAGGCAGAACAGAGAGAGTCCTGAGGGGCTGGGCAGGGCTGCTGATCTTCACAAGGTTCAGGTGCTCAACCTTCTGGCTGGCTGGAGACCCATATATCCTTGTATACACTGGTTGTTAATTAGCAGCTAATTAGCTAATAAAGCATCTGCTTGCTTTGTCTTAGGCCTCATGCAAGAGACCCCAAGGCCCAATATCAAAGCCTCGGGGACTGAATAGGACCTATATGGTATGGAACACCTTACTTTGACTCAAACTAGGACAATTACCCACCTCTATCTCCATCATCAGCCAAAATAAAGCATTTAAAGTGCTCACTTTCAGATGATGAAATACCTGGATCTTTTTCTAGAATTGTTCCATTAAATGCAACATACTGGAGAGGTTGTCCTGCCCAGTTATAAGGATCTGATGATCCAGGTTTGCGTCTTCTGATCTTTTGTGTAACCTTAAAAGGAGCACCTTAGTCCTGTGAGTAACTGCTTTCCCTCTCACCTTTCAAAAAGTTTCCTTTTCTCATGCTTTTGTTGGTACTTTGTAAAACACTGCCAACTTGCTCTGTGTAGCAAAAATTACAATATTGTTAGAAAGGCCTCTTTTATCTAATTGTCCTTATAGAATTTGTCTTTCACCTTTTTCTTGGTACTAAACCCAAAGCAAAAAAATGCTAGAAATAATGATGTGGAAATGTAAGGGGGAAAATACCTTAAAACCAAACTGGGTTACACGATAGGGAGGAAAAGGTGTCTTAATGAATTAATCCTTTGAAGATCCATATACACTCAAAAAAAAATAGTATTAGAAATAGAGGATACATGGTATTCTGTGAGAGCTGCAGAACCCCATGGGTCCTTCCTAAAATATGCACCTACATCACAAATTGGACATGCAAAGTAATGTAATTAAATCATTGCAGGTAGCTCATTTTGGAGTGTTAGTCTTGGAAACTCCCTCAATACAACCCAAGTTTTAGAGTGGAAGTGCAGGATGCAGGCAAACTGCACAAGATTTAAAGCAATCCAAACCCACAAACACCTAAACAACTAAAACCTGGGTGTCAGAATTAAAATCCTTGCAGTTCTGAAGACCATAGCTCCATCTTCTCATATCTATTCTAATGTTTAAACTGAGCTGGATAACGCAGGTAATGACAGAGCTTCTGTCCCTGAAAGCTTAGGGTCTGACTTACAATGAACTGCAATAAAACTTTGTAGACAAGTCCCTGCTCTTGGGCTGGTGTATGAGCTTTGCACTGTTAGTTGAGCTTGGTCTGTAGTACTTATAAAACAAAAAATGTTTGTACAAAGCAAAGGAAGGCACAATGGAAAATGCTACCTCTGAAGAGGATGGAGTTTTCTGTCCTTTGCAAGTTTTTAATGTGAATGAAAGGGAATACTCAGATTTGGTTTTACCTGCTCTGCCTCAGTTTTAATGGGTTTTGTTTTCCCTGGCTTTGTTTCAATATGCAAGACCAGCTGCAGAAAACAAGGATTCAGATCCATGAAGAATACACTAGTCTGTAGAAAATACAGTCTGTAGAAATTTCAAAGCAAAACAAAGACAGATTCTTCATATTCATTTGTCACACTCACATCACCACATCTGAATAGGAGACAGATTGTATTTTAATTTAGTTGTCTTCTGTTCCAGCTAAGTTTGTTTGTTTGTTTTCACGTGAAGCAAGAAAACAGTGCTGATTTAACATCTCATTTACCTGATGCCACTGCAGAGTAACTAACAGCAGTGCTGATCTCTCCTTTAAAATGTGTTTGTTGAATCCTCAAAGGGGTAACTATAGAACTGGTTTAAGCAGGATGAACTCCGTCCTGTAACTGCAATGACCTGTCCAGGTGGAAAGATTCTGGAGTTGGAGATAGTTAGCTTTTGTCTTTAATCCAGAGTGGGGCACTTCCAGCTAGTGCTGGAGAGAGGATTTGCCCTCAGTGAGACCTCTGTGGATGAAAAAAAAAGGCATTTTGAAGGTTGCTAGTGGTCTATTTAAGTGGGTTTTGGAATCCAGCTTGAGTGTGGAATTGGGTATCTGGAGGGGGCATATGAATAGAACTCACTTCCATTGCTATTCCTTTAGAGTCAAAAATCAAGTGATATGCAACCCCATGGTAAATTAAAGGCCAACTATGGGGATGCATGTAGATATACTATCCTATCCCTGTTTGTTTGTTTGATTTTTGCTGATGGCTTTTCTGCTTTTGCTTTGTAAAATGATGAATTTTAAATGGAACAGCTGTCTGTACAGGATGGTTTATTTGTTTTCCTTTTTTCATTTTCAAATTTATTTATATTAAATCCTTTCTGCTGAAGCCAAGCCAAACTGTCAGCACATTTACCTCTCTTAAAAATGTAGATGTTCTCACAACAAAGCAATCAATTCCTAAAAAAAAAAAAAAAAGGCCTTTTATCTAAGGCATAGATAAAAGGCTTTTTCCCTGTCACTAGTGCCAATCCCAGTACAACTTCCTCCCCTTCCTCCCACAGTTCTGTCCCAGCCACAAGCCTGAGGGCAGTTAGCGTCAGTGTTCAGGTCTTCTAAATGTTGGTTTCACAGTGAGATGCAAGTGCAGAGTCTGAGAACCAAGGTGACCAAAAATAGAAATAATAATATGTTTTTAAAAGGCCAGTCATCAGACTCTGCAAATCTCAGAAAGAAGAAAAATCCTACCTTTGTGACAAATCATTAAAATGACAAAAATGCCTCTTTTTCTTTAGATTTTTTTTTTTTTTTAATCTATTAGCTGTGATAGTTTTTCTTTTCCATGCTGGAAATTATTTACTCTGTCTTTGTTCACATTACTCTTGTTCTTTTTCTTACTCTATGACTACTCATAATGTAATAACTTTAGGGAAGAAAATGTAGATGGCTTAAAAAAAAAGAAGAAAAAAAATGTATTCCACAACACTTATTTTTAAAGTTATTGTTTAGTTTTCTAAAGTTGCAGGAGAAGAGAGAAATGAGTGAATGTGTTGACACTTTTGTATCCTGTCTTAATATTGCTTTTACTCACTCTTCCTCCTTTTCTCCCTCTGGTTCTGGTAGTTCTCTTTTCTCCCTTTACTTAAGGAGACCTAGCTCACTATTTTGCCACAAAGAGACATCCAGGGGAAAATAAGAGTGGGAGCACAAGTCTTATGAGGAGTGGCTGAGGAAATTGAGGTTCTTTGGTCTGAGGGAGAAGAGGTTCAGGGGAGACCTTCTTGTTCTCTACATCTACCTGAAAGAGGCTTTAGCGAGGTGGGAGTTGGTCTCCTCTTGCAAGTAACAAGCAATAGGACAAGAGGAAATGGTCTCAAGTTGCACTGGGGATGGTTTAGGATGGTTATTAGGAAAAAAAATTCTTCACCAAAAGGGTTGTCAAGTATTGGAATAGGCTGTCCAGAGAAGTAGTGGAGTCATCACCCTTGCAGGTTTTTAAAAGGTGTGTAGATGTGATGCTTAGGGATGTGGTTTAGTGGTGACTCAGCAGTGCTAGGTTAATGGTTGGACTTGGTGATCTTAAAGGTCTATTCTAATGAAAATGATTCTATAATTCTGTGTGCTCTTGTGGTACTTTCTTTTTTAATGCTCTCTGAACATCATTTATTTTCCCCTTGGTAAATCCTTGAAGTTGTTACAGTATCACAGTATGTCAGGGGTTGGAAGGGACCTAGAAAGATCATCTAGTTCAACCCCCCTGCCAGAGCAGGATCACCTAGACAAGGTCACACAGGAATGTGTCCAGGCAGCTCTTGAATGTCTCCAGAGAAGGAGACTCCACAGCCTCCTGGGCAGCCTGTTCCAGTGCTCCATCACCCTTACTGGAAAGAAGTTCCTCCTCGTGTTAATACTAAACCTCCTGTGGTTCAGCTTGCTCCCATTCCCTCTTGTCCTAACATTGGATGACATTGAGAAGAGCCTGGCTCCCTCCTCCTGACACTCACCCTTAACAT
This sequence comes from Bucco capensis, assembly GCA_013396975.1. Lineage (NCBI taxonomy): Eukaryota > Metazoa > Chordata > Aves > Piciformes > Bucconidae > Bucco > Bucco capensis. The sequence goes on from VWZO01010887.1 coordinate 42,536, forward strand.
ATTTATAAACATTCCTGAGGTCCCCTCTCAGTCTCCTCTTCTCCAGGCTGAAGAGACCCAGCTCTCTCAGCCTGTCCTCATAGGGCAGATGCTCCACTCCTTTAATGATCTTGGTGGCCCTGTGCTGGACTCTCTCCAGCAGCTCCCTATCCTTCTTGAGCTGGGGGGCCCAGAACTGGACACAGTATTCCAGGTGTGGCCTCACCAGGGCAGAGTACAGAGGGGGAGAATAGCCTCTCTGGATCTGGTGGCCATGCTTCTCTTAATGCATCCTAGGATGCCATTGGCCCTCTTGGCCACAAGGGCACATTGCTGGCTCATGGTCATCCTCCTATCCACCAGGACTCCTAGATCTTTTTTCCCAGGGCTGTTTGCCAACAGATCAGTTCCCAGTCTGTACTGGTACATGGGGTTGTTCCTTCCCAGATGCAGTAGCTTACATTTACCCTTGTTAAATTTCATCAAGTTTCTCCCTGCCCATCTCTCTAGCCTGTCCAGGTCACGCTGGATGTTGTCTATGTAGTAACTCTTTGAAACGCTTGTCTGGGCCTCCCTTGAACCCATTTCTTGTATTCAAAGTAATGTTTGGCAAGGAATTTTGCAGAATCATGGCCAAGATTGTTGCAATTGGCCTCAGTCTATTGACTTTAGTGGGAAGACACCATTTTACCAAAGCAAAGGATAGGCTGTTGCAGTAACACCATGAGTTCCATCATACATGCATGCCTGCTCTATGAAGTCATCCCTGTTAATGTTATATTTTGTTAATTATACAAAATAGATCTTGCCCATAAATAGGAAAACATGCTGAAATAAAATTCATTTGAGATAATATATAGGCAAATGCTTTCTTGATAGAAAACTTGCAAAATTTCATGTTCTCTTTTTATGGCATGGTTGAGTTCTAGGGACTCAGTGGATATCTCAAAATGATGCATGTTAGAATCATAGAATTGTCAGTGTTGGAAGGGACCTTAAAGATCATCTAGTCCCAGCCCCCCTGCCATGGGCAGGGACACCTCCCACTAGAGCAGCTTGCTCCCAAGCCCCAGCCAACCTGGCCTGCAAAACTGCCAGTGATGGGGCTGCCATCACCTCTCTGGGCAACCTCTCTGGGCCAGTGTCTTACCATTGACAGTCTTGATATTGAGGATGTGTTCTCATTTTTTCTTTCTCTTTTCCTTTCTCTCTCTGTTAGTTCTCTTTTTCTTTCCTCTTTATTTAGGAAAAATAGAGAGTGGTGTGCAGACAGGATTTGTTGTGCTGACTGTAACAAAATCTGAGAGGTGCTTATTGAAAGTACTGGGTTTATTTCCAGTCTAGTGTAACATCAAATGTGCAGAACTCCTTCATCCTTCCCACTCAAGTAATTTTGTCATTGTCATTTCTTCATCATTCCTATCAAAGGGCCAAATTTTGCCCTCTAATGTCTATGCAGTTTGTCCTTTGAATTTAAAGGAAGTGCACGTACAGTTTTAGAGGTGAATGTTTCATCTAAGGTCAGTGAATGCTTTTGTACAGGCTCTGCATATTGCTCACTGAGATGGCTAAGATGTGTGTTTTCCAGCTTAGCCAAAGGAGGGAAAAAATTATTTGCTTCATTTATTTTTTTTTATAAGATTCATTCACCATAATATATTCTGTGAATTACTACGGAATCTGGAAGATCAGAGTCCCTGATCTGTCACAAACTGTCTGAGGCAAATCATTAAATTTCAAAGTGTTCCACTTATGTTACTCATAAAAATTGAATTTATCTGTTTGTTTCAATTGCAAATAGGTCAGGGTCTGCCTGCTGCAAATTTTTGTCTATGAAACTTTCTGTGATATCACTGCATTTTTTACTAAAATTGCTTGATTCTACTAGAATATAAATATTAATTTTTTATTTTAAAATGTATATTTAAATCCTTCAACATGAGAAGCCAGGACAGTTAGCAATTTATCCATGATTTATCCAGACCTTGATTAATTTTAATTATAGCTATTTCTTCATTTTGAGTTGTCTGACAATTAGGATAAATTTTGCTTCTAATGAAGACACAACTGCTCAAATAGAATGCGATTATGGTAATTATTAAAATTGTAAAGAAATTTGTTTCATAAGCTGTTAGAAGGGTTACTTTATCTGACCAAAAACAAGATCAGTGCAGTTGGTGCTAATTAAAGCAAATAGACTAAGGAATAAAAAAGGCTTAATTCTGAATTTATTAATATCATGAAAAGTTTACAGGGCTAGTTTGCCTTGCATTTTGTGCATGGTTGGGGAAAGAAAAAGTGTCTGCATTTGTAAGACAAGCAGAAATGAGAAGTGACCTTCGACTTTGTAAATCCTTTGAAAGGAAACTGTTTTAAGGGAATTAAAGTGGCTAAGCCTCCGAAACAGGCCTTTGGCAAACCACAAATGACTAGTCATTAGCTCTACTGCATTGGGTTAATTAATAAAAGGTAGCTTAAAATAGGCAGAAAACATATTTGTCCATTACACTGATTAAGTAAATTATGATAATAACACAGTACTGTTCTTTTTACCTCTCCAAAGAGCTTTATCAGCATCAGATGTTTCTTGTCACCAGCACTCCTGTGATGTGACTATAACTACTGCTGTTTTGCAGGTGACATGAATGAAAGTTTATCGTAAAGGCAATATGCTGAGGGTAAGGGCAGGCATGACCAAAGCACACATATGAGTAAATCTGCTCCTATAGTCAAAATTCATATAATATCACCATAAAGCTGTTGAACCACTGTGCCTTCTACAGCCTCTGGGACAAAGCTTTTGGAGGCTTGCTGGTTTGAGGGAGCTGGCATGGTCCCGCAGAGTGTAGCTGGGTGCAGATAACACACCAGCCAGTCCTGTTTGTGCCATCCTGTAGACTGCTCTTGATTTCTTCAGCATTTACCCAAAGCCTCTAAATCTCTCCTCACCATCGCCAAGAATAGATGTAGTGGCAGAGAGGCTGTCTGGGCTTTAGGCTCTGTGTTAGGTTCTGCTAGCTGATCTCCCAGCATACCATTAAAAGATAAAATCTCATCCCTTCTCAGGCTTCCTGCCTTGCAAGGATGGGGCAAACCCATCAGTTTTGGCTGTCCCCTTTGTGCTTCCTTCTTGTTTTAGAAACAAGGTGTTCTTCATAGCACTGAATGAAGCTCCATGGTGAGCTGGAAAACCAGGCATGCATTTCCCATTTTCTGTCCTCATTTTATATTTAAGCCCAATTATTAGTAGAAGCCATAACCACAATTTTTAGAAGACCAAAATATCTTAGAAATGCTTTAAAAGATGTTACAGATAGTTACACTTTCTTCTTGAATTCCTTGTCTTTAGTATCTGAATAATAATTAATTACTATAATAGATTAAGCATTAATCAAAATGAATATTTCATATTAATAGTTACATGATATTTATAATTTTATGTACATAGTTATATCGTTTAAATATATATTTAAATATATATTATATACATATAATATAAATAGTTATCAAGTAAACCTGACTTCTAGAAAAAATCTCACACTTATACAGATGAGTCTCTGTATGCATGTACTTGCATACAGCATGTGGAGGTTAGTCTGATAGACCCTTGTGCATAGAGAGGTTTCTTTGGGTTGTCAGTGTTTGGCAGCTCTAAAAAGCCTTGACCTGAAGTAAGTTGATGAATGCTTGGCTGATGGAGCTCAGGAAGATGAAGATGGTGAAGATGATGGCTGTAAGTGACATGCAGGTTTTCTGCTTGCATGCATGAAATATGTTTAATTGTAAGGATGCTAGAAGAGACAGGCTGAAAATCAAAGATAAAGGCAATGTGCATATTTAAATGTAAAAACATTTTAAGGATGAGATGATCTACAATAAAGTTGTGTCTTCAGCTACTACAAATCTAGGTAGCCTTGATGATTTCACCACTAACACCACTGAAAGATCTAGGCTATAAAAAGAGATTTGAAACTCAATTTAAAGCAAAGCAAACCCTAATGGAGTGCTGGGATGTGACATAAATTGATTGCCTGTTTTCTATCCACCCACCCATCACAGCTGAATCAGTGGTATTAAACCAGTTCCTAATTTTTCAGAAGTCAAACATAGAGTATAAAAGAGATGATCTAATACACAGTAAGGGAAGGGTTAGGAAGGAAAGAAAAGGCAAACAATGGAGCAATCTGTTTCCATGTGGGCTGGTGTAACTCTATTGCACTGCCTGTGTTCACTCCAGGGTAGTTCAGATCAGCATTCACTTCATGACCTGGAGACTGAATTTATCTCCCATAGATTTTATTTCTATTCACTTCCCAAGCTGCATGCTGTTGTATCTCTCTTCCTTTAATAATTTGCTTCACAACAACACTTTAGAGACATGTCAACTGAAGTGAGGGAGAGTACAGAACTCATAATTGAAGCATATTTTTCTTCTTACTTCTGAGATTTTCATGCTGTTTGTGTTACCACAAATGTAACTTGGCCTGATTTTGAGAACAATGATGCTAATCAGGGAACAGGGGATTCTCTTTTGAAACAAGATTCCAATAGCATTTTCACCTGTTACTTGTCCTGCTATGTGCTCAGTAAGTTTGTGACATTTTAATTGCTGACAAGTGGAATGTTTTTGTTGAGAATGATCTCTGCCTACTAGCTGGATACATTAAATGTTTGGTGCTTTAGTACTTGTATTTGAAGTGAATCAAAGATCAGAGAAATAATTGTTTCAGATACTATACAGGGATTCAGCCCTAGGAAACTCTTGCCCAAATGAAGAGTTGACACAATTCTGTAGTTATGTATTCCAGCACATTATTTCTAAAGAAATGTTTGTCATTAATTGCATATTTTAAATAAAACCCCAACCCTGTCTCCAATTAGATGTTTACCCAACTACTGTGAACATGGAGGAAAGTGCTCTCAGTCCTGGACCACCTTTCTCTGCGACTGCAATGACACAGGCTACACAGGAGCTACCTGTCATAACTGTAAGTAAACTCAGCCATACAGTGTGTTCTACTACAGCTGGTACAACAAGGTGCACATTGGTGACTAGAGAGGAGCTTCATCAGGAGTCAAATCGTATTAGAGGATGTAGCATATCTTGATGTGATTGGAACAGGCCAACAAGAGGGCTGGGAACACACAGGAATACATTTGCAAATATGCATGGTTCTTGAGAGATATTTTGGAGAAAACAAGACTAGATATTTTGACTAATTTTTCTATTTTTTTTTCCTGATTGATAATGAGAAACTTAAATTCATTTGTTACATGCCACGGATACAGTCATAGAATCATAGAACTGTCAGTGTTGGAAGGGACCTTAAAGATCATCTAGTTCCAACACCCCTGCCATGGGCAGGGACACCTCCCACTAGAGCAGCTTGCTCACAGCCCCAGCCAGCCTGGCCTGCAAAACTGCCAGGGATGGGGCTGCCACCACCTCTCTGGGCAACCTGGGCCAGTGTCTCACCACCCTCATGGGGAAGAACTTCTTCCTAACATCCAACCTAAATCTCCCCTCCTCAAGCTTGTATCCATTCCACTAGTTCTGTCACTGCCTGACATCCTAAAAAGTTTTTCCCTAGCCCTGTTGTAGCCCCTGCAGATCCTGGAAGGCCACAAGAAGGTCTCCTGGGAGCCTTCTGTTCTCCAGACTGAATACATTGATCATTAGACATATATTTGAATTTAACTGGGCTAGCTGGGTGATTTTAATCTGTGATTGAGGGCTGTGTGTCAATTATAGCACCATGAGCTGCTTTGGTTTTAGATTAGTTGAAAGTTCATTTTGCAAGAACCCAGTTTTCAACAGTTTATAATTTTGGTATTTTGTTGAACCATTATTTGAGCTGCTGGTATTAGCAGGGGTACAGTATCTGACACAGTGGCAGTATATGAAGCATTTAGCTACTGAAATCCCCAGTGAAAGGAATATTAAGTTCTTTTAAAGGTTTAAAAAAAATAAACAGTACAGACACAACATGCTGGGAATTCTAATGGAAAATAGAGAAACAGGAAGCCAATATAAAGCCTCTTCCTACAGCTGCCTAGATGGGAAAACAGTTAGAAAACTAAGATAAACTTCCTGTTCTGTCACTGGAAATAAATAAAAAAATAAAGAGAATGAGTAAGAATTACAATTCCAGGAATACAACTATAACCTCTCCAGGTGTTTGATGAGCACTCAGAGGACCACAGATAGGATGAGATTGGTTAGAGATGCATTTTTATCCTGTTGAGCTAAAAAGCAGAAGAGAAGAAAAGGTACTTAGTGGTTTGAAACTGAGAATATTGGCAACCATACTTTAATTCTGGAGACTTTAATGGTTTACCAATTAATGGTGAAATCATTTGTGGTGTGGGGTCTGCAGCTGACAGGAAAGGCTTTTGAGAGGTCTATGAATAGATTCGTCACCTGAACTCTACATTGTAAGCATAAAGGAGCTATGTGTTTGGTGCAGAAATTATGTCAAGCCAGATGAAGGATGGGAAGAAAAATGCTGAGTTTTGAATTTTGAAACGGGGATTTACTTTTTGTCCAATGCTTTTGTCATTCTAAAAGGCATTATCCCTCTGCAAAACCTCCAAACCCAACCAAGGGTACATGCAGTGATTGAGGCCATAGTAGAGTAAATACACCAGCTCATGGCTGGTACAAAACTAGAGGTCCAGATCCATTGATAAAGAAGGAAGAGGCTCCTTGGGGAATGAAAAGGCCTCTTGCTCTTGACTGTCAAAGGCAATTAAGGATGCTAACCTCTAGGTTATATCTGTGCTGTCATATTAGCTAAGGGCCTGAGGCTCACTATTCTCTGCCAGCTCAACGTGGCTTGTGTCCAAAGGAGACCATTACTGCAGAGGACTAGTTCATGACTAGTTTTCCCCATAAATGTTTTCATGGAGCTAGGGAAGACTCCTGCTTCTGTGAACTTCTTTCTGTCTCTCAAAGACACATAAGTATCTGCAGTTATTTAAGTTTTACTGATGTAAAAGCTACTCTGAAAACTTTCTAGGGAAGATCTTGTTTTAAGACTTTCCAGCAGATCAAGCTGCACACACATATGATGTACAGCTCTTCAACTGCTTTGGCTTGTTTGCAACCATGCTATCAACAGTTAATTTGATTCCAGGTAGCTTGTAGAGCCAGCTGCCCTGCAAGCAAAGCAATGTTGATAAACAGCAACATTAGTCTAGAGAAATTCATTCCTGTGCTTGAAATGTGTGATGAAACCATTTCAAAGCCGGTGGGCAAATACAGACTGTTGATAAGGAACCTGCAGAACAGGAGACGTTATCGCTTTCAGCTGATAGTGGCTGACATACTGGAGTACGTTACAGCAGGTGAATGAAAGCTGCAGATGGGATCACAGCATAACTTCAGAATATCCTCAATGAACAGACAACTCTCCCAATCATGTAATTCAGTGTGGTTCTATCAAAGAAGAACACTGAGGCTGACAGGCCTGAAATTGAACCTGTACCACTTTGGAGAAGTTATTTCTTTTATTAAACTGCCCTTCAGACCCACATCCATGCAGCAACAGTGGTAAGATTCAACTGGCAGTCTGCTGCAAGTCAAACATAGTGTGAATAGTTTCATTGTCACCTGGCTATCTTTTCTGTCTGAGATGCATCAGTGTGTTTTTTGCCTCTTTTTGTTGTGGTGTTTCTAAGTGGTGGATGCTGCTGGTTGAACAACAGAAAGCGACTCATTCCTTGCCACGCTTTCAGGAAGAACTGCATGACATGCATTTTCAAACCAAATTAATTATGTTTTACCAGCTCAGACTAGTGATGGAGTGCCAGGAAGACTTCATCAGCATCATAGGTGGCAGGTTCAGTCTAGCAGGTACGTAATTATTGCTAAGTTTTCTTGTAGGCAAGTCATCATAAAATAGAGGTTAAAAAGAGGAAGAAATTGAATGCTTGTAAGCATGAAGGAGTGACAAGAGAGAAAGCAATAATGTGCTTATTTGAAAAATATGAGACTATGACCAGAGGAATTTGACATTTTTGACAAGGCAAATGCCAGTGATGACAGGTAGATAGGTTAGAAATATGCCATGAAAAGCAAAGATAAATAATTTGCATTTGATGCAACAGAGGGGCATTAGACAGTAGCAGGGCAGAACAGTAAGATGACAGAAGGCACAACTGGGACAATGTTTGCATGACCATGTCAGATAGGTGGGATAAGATTGTCTCTGCCATGACAGAAAATGGGCATAGTTGAAATTCAAGATGTGTGGATGAAACAAAAGTGCACATCACAAGGTACATATAGAGAACTAGCTGTGTCTAGACCTTGCCTTAATATAATCTTCCTAGAGGCAGTCAATTTTCTGCAAACCTCAGGTATCCTTCTGCTCACTCCAAATCCCTTCTGATCCTCAAAGCTTTGAAACTGTCACAGGAAGTGTACCTGATGCAGGTGAAGGTCCGCCACTGAAAGAGTATAGGATCATGGCCCGTTCAATTGCTGTTGTGTGACAGTCCAGTTTCACTCTGAAGTCTCATTTGGCCCTGCTCTGTTGTCCTCTTCTCTTAACTTAGCTGTAATACAAGTAAAATAGTCCTAAACCCCATTGATGTTTTCCAGGTTTCAGTAACACATGGAGAGATTCTGAATGTTTTCTAAAAAGGTTGTTTCTAGCTAAGCTTATTGCCTGATACATAAGTCAATTTTTCTGTTTAATAACTGTTAATCCTCCTTCACAAGCTGCCATTGTGGATTATTATCAATACTTTCAAGTATTTGAGGGAGTTTTGGAGGGGTTTGTTTGTTGCAGGTATTTTTGTTTTGTTTTGTTTTTTCCAATGGGGAAAGAGGATTTAAATTCACCTCTCATCATTCTAGCTTCCAGTGCAATTCACCTCTGCTTACAGGCTGGTCACAGCACTGATTAGCAATTGTGTTTTCATCCCTGTATTGCCTGTAGCTGTGAAACTTCAAAGCATGTGCCAGTGTCTTTCTAAAACATGTGGACATGCACTTTGAAGGAGATGTAGAACTTGTGCTGACTGTCCCCAGGTACCCATTTAGCTGCCCACAGTTTGGGGAAACTAGGAGTTACTGGAGTAACACTATAAGCCATTAAGCTAACAGTTGAGTTTCATTTGCTCATGTATGAGTTTTGTTGTGCTTTAGCTTACCCAACTCTGTTGGGAGTATGATCTAATTTGCAGGCTTATCAGGAGGTGTGTAATCTATATTATCTACTGAAATCTTATGGATTCTTGCCTTTGAAACCACTGTTTGCTAACTGCTACTTGAGCTTATCTGTAGCTAAGACAGTGCTTTGAGGATACAATCTTGAGTCTGTAAAATGCATGGGTTTGCTTTGTGGTTTATCTTAAATGTGCTTTACACTGATTGCATTTCAATAGGTGAGAAGATGAGCTCAGCTGAAGCTTTTTTAACGAAAGATACTGTCTCCATTTCTACAGTGTGGTGTGTAGCCTACTGATCCATTTGGTGCTGGAGTTGTCTGATAGAATCCAGATAGGAGAGGATCCTCTATGCAATCACATGTGTGAACTGTAGCAAAATAGATAATGATCTAATGTTTTGGTTTTTTTTTTCTGTTTTCCTCTTGTGGATGGAAAGAGTGATGTTAGCACACAGCTAGGGAAAAATGCCTGGGTGGGATTTAGCTCATCTATTTTTTGCTGTCTGATACTGTGATATCTCATCTAAGATAGTGGTCTGCTCTCTATAAATATATGTACTAGAGTGTGAGCTATTTTCAGAACCTGTCTAATCTATCTGTGAGATAGGATGTCCATGGGAAGTTCATGGACCACCTCTGAAATGTGCCAGTGTCTGTCATCTGTAGAGGGAGGCTGCAATAGCTTAGACATACAGTAGGCAACTGAAGCTAGATCAAAATTCTAGGCATATATAGAGAGAAGATGGGGAGGAATTACAGGTGTGTATCTATATATATGGACACACACAAAATGTTTTTAATTGAAAGATCATAGCTTAAAGCCTACATAGTCATCTATCTCATACTATTCTCTGTGTAATTATCATGTGGTAGTGAAAGCAGTAGACCAGTATAAAATGGCCTTGAGATACAGAATGTTCTAACTTTATTGATTAGTAAGGTAATGATTAGTAATCTATTTCTATGAGTTATGTTAGTCCCTTAGAAATCCTCTATCCTCACCTCCTCCTTCTGTCTTTCTATTCTTTTTATACATGATAGTTTTCAGATGGCCTTTAGTCTTAGTTGTACTTTTATTCTGAAGGGTGCTGAACATTGATATATTGTACTTTTTTTATTCTGAAGAGTGCTGAACATTGATATCAAAGATGACGAGAAATATAAAACAATTCTATAGATTTCCCACAGCTTTGCAAAGTGATAATTAACAGAATGTAATTGAAACCTGGATATTTGTTTTGGTGTGTGATCTGTCTTGCACATACAGGCATGTGTCTTACTGGCCTACATAACTGCTGGAGGAAAGATCCATCCAATAATGAAAATGTCAGATAGTCATTGATATGACATAAACTTAAGACAACCTCAGGCTTTGAAAATGTATTTTTTAATATTAATATACTTACTGCATATATCATTTTTTGTTCAGAAAAGTTTAATATAGCTTCAGCTAGATCGTTAGCAGTATTGGAGTTGCATCTTCAAGTGTCAGCCATGGATTTGGTAATTCTCCCATGCTGGAAGGTAGGGAGATGCATACACATTTGCTGGCTGGGCAAATGAGGTTCAGAGAGTGTCAGTCTAACAGCAAGTCTTGTCATGTACTCTACATGTCCTGAGCAGCCAGTTTTCCTGTCTGAAATTCTTGGCATAGGTTTTTTCTGTGTGTATTTAAACACATTGGTGTTCTTTGACTAAACAAAACATGTTTAATATTCATATCAGGCCTTCAGTACTGTACTTCATGTTTTTGGATATTTTTGTTCACACCATGCTTCTGGCATATGAATTTTCATTGTATATTTTGTAATAAGTTACTGCCTTATTAATACTTTCCCTTCAGTTTGTGTATCTCTAAATTGTAGATCTGCATTTCTCAGTGGTGTTCATTTAAAAAAAGTTTTCTCCCTTTGTCTGACATTTCCTTATGAATAAAGCAGAGAATATTCCACTTCAGATCTGTACTGCAGAAGCCTACCTGCATCAGGTGTGACCATCATCATAGGGAACGCCACTACATTCAAGAGCTGAAGTTGACATATCATGGTTTGCAGAGTCCTTCAAGTCTTTGATTTCTCCTTTCCCCTCCAGAATTGCTCTTAAAATGGTGTAGGTCTCCCTGACTTCTTTCTTGCAGCAGCAGGACTTGCAGGTCACACTGCAGCAGCATCGGGCAGGGGCCACTGGGGTATGTGACTGACAGAGCCACCTTCAAACCTCAGCAGGGAAGTGACAGGGGGGGACAGACTGACATGACCTGTTGTACCTTGACCAGGGGGAGCCTTAGCTTGAATTGTAGGAAATGGTCTAATCCCCAAGTGAAATGGAAGGATCCCTCCTGAACATCCATGTAGGTGACATTGTGGTAAAAGTCAGAACACATTCTTTATTAGATGAGTAAATACGTATTTTAAAAAGGAAAAATAAGCCATCTGCCATCCAGGCACATCACAGTGGAGACTGCATTAGTTTGTCAACAGTAAAGCTGTCAAAATAGCGTTTTCTAGAGTGCAGATTTCATTTTCTGGCTTTTAACAAGACAATTGTATTGTAAGGGTGAGAATGACAATCATTCCCAGGGTTCATTGCCTGTACTAATCCCTCAGCTGTTGGAATGAGAATAAGAATCCTCCCATTGCATGTTGGTTTATTTGTTATTTAGAAAAATCCTTGATTGAACACTCATTACTCTGAATCTGTAAGAACAAATCTGTCAGATCTGAAGTATACAAGCAGAGGATGAAACAGTCATCTCCCATCTGCCTCCTGGAGCTCTGAGGGTTTTGGTGAGAATGCTTAATTCAATGTGTGTCAGCATTTGTGTGTATCAGTTTGTCCAAGGTCAGTCCAGGATGCACATCCAGACTTAATCCCCAGTCTAACTTTCCAGTCCAACCAGAACAGAAGTTTTCACCTCAGAATACAATAATAATTATTATAGAGGTCATTATTACTCTTTGCATCTAAGGTGCAAAGAATTACAAAGAAATGAAATGAGCCCTAAACGATCTGCAGTAAATATTATGCCTATGATTTTTCCTGACTGTGCAATTGTTAGAGCATAGCAACATCCTGTTCCTATGATTTAGCCAGAGGGTGGACAGTGTCAGCACCTCCCAATGAAATCAAGAATTAAAGTTCTTTAGGTCTCTTGAATGTTTTTTATTTATTATATCCCCATAAGATGTTAACTACTTCTGAGAAATTGAATATTATCAGCTACTTTTATTAAATTATGAGAATCTAGAAACAGCAAAATTGCAGGATTCATTTGGGTAATCATAACTAGATTCAAATTCTGAACTTCCATCTCAGAGTATTTGCAATGAAATATGTGTGATCAATTTCCAAAGTAATTGGAAGTACAGTAGGAAAGAAATATTGGGAGTTTTAAGGTTTACTTTTAATTGATTTTATTTTTTGCAGAAAGTTATTATAGTGTTCATTAAATTTGAAAAGGGCAGAATCCTCTGATTTAAAAATAACAAACAAAAACACACACACACAAAACCAACAAAAACCCAGAACAAAATGAAAACAAAAAAACACCCAACCACAACCAATCAGACAAACTATTGGGTAGAGGGGAGAGAGATTTACCTTGCCTGGGCCCTAAAGTAGAAAACTGGATTCTGGGTGTCACTGTGGCCTTTGCATGAAGTACAACAGGCAGTGCTATTTTAAATATGGATAAGGGGGACATCTACTTGGGTGAATAACAAGTTCATTTATCCGTTGAATAGAGGGGGATTATTTACAGAAGTTCAAATCTTTGCATAAAGAATAGTCTTTTTTTTGTTGTTTTGGGTTTTTTTTTTTTAGCCAAAGTAGAACTGTAAATGAAATATGAAATTAAAGTAGTCTGAGAGAGAGGAGAGGTTTTGTAAGTCAGGGACACTGTAGCAAAGGAAACAGAATTGTTAAGTATTCAGGAAAACTCAGGCCAGCTGAAGGCTTATCTGCCAGGGACCTCAACAATGAAACAGTAAGTATGTGTTTAGTGAAGGTTATCATGGAGACTGGAGGTGAACTGATTAAGGCAAAAGTAAGATTGGAAGTAACAGTTAATGAAGAACTGAATACAAGGATATTTTATTGGAAATGATGGAAGTGTGACCTTGCAAACATTTGTGCTCAGCCATGTGCTGTTAAAGATTTTAGCTATGGCAGGGATACAATCTCTTCTGGTTTAAGGACTGTAATTAAAACAGTTGGATTAACAGGTTTGAGATACTTCTGAGAGCTGAAGTGTGATGAAATTACTCATATTTAAAACTTGTCAGGCTCCTGCAGCGCAGTGAATCAAGTCTGGAGTTTCAATTGAAGAGCAAAGCTAAGAGGTATCCCAGCCCTGTCAGTTCTGACTGCAGGGTGCAGAGAGTGACTGCATGTGCTCTGCTGACCAGCCATAAGAGTCTTGATATAGGGATTAGAAAGGGAAATTTTGCAGTGGATTTTACACAAAAGGTCAAAATAGGTGATTTTAATGCTGTTAAAATCTCTTGATGCCTTTCTAACATTGAAGTCTGAATCATGGATCTTGAGCTTCAACCTTGATCAGTCCAAGCACGTATTTATAGTTTTGCTAGGATACTTCTGTAGGATGGCCTGAAAAAATATGGGATGTGTATGTTTCCAGGAGTTTGATTTTTGAGCTTATGAATCTTTTACCCCAGGAGTTGTAAGGGAACATGTAGAACTAGGTGATGGTGATCTGACTGGGGAAATGCTGATCAAGGTTTGACAAACCATTTCTTAAGCACCTGGGAAGATGAGAAGTGAGAACTGAAGGAAAAGATGGCTGTTACGATCAGCGAGTAAAGCAGTGTTCAAAATGAATGCTCTGATGGGATGGTTTGGTGATCTGAAAAGCTACTTTAAGTGAAGATACTTAGAGCTGAAAGAGATACCTGAGGGAGAAACTTAGTGTGTGTGTTTCACAGAGGATTATAAGGGGACATAGATATCTTGAACTCTGTCAGTGTTGTGCGTGCCTGAACACCATCAGCGTGGTTCATCCAAACAGGTAGGTAAGAGTACATGTAGTAGTTAGGGAAGCAGCTCTTGGTATGAAGAATGGGGCTCTCAGGCTGCAGCAGTTTCAGTAGCTAGCTCTAGGAGGATTTTAAATTTCTTGGTGAAACACAGCAGCGGCCTTTACAAAAAATGCCTTTAAGAGCACTGCAAAAATGTCAGAACAAAGTCCAGTGTTATAGCTTATAAATGATTCTAGGGTAAAAAAAAATAAATAGATAAATAAAAAAGGCAATAAAAGACATCCAGTCACTTTGTGACCAAGTAAAACAGATTTCTGATGTTCAGTTTCCCTTACTAAACCTGGGACCTTGGAGTCAAGCTGCTTCTTGGTTTGTCTTCCTGGAACAGCCACTGTTACCAGCAACAGCCCATCAGCTAACACTGCCCCTGTGACAACTTCAACACTTCGTTTTTTGCCTTGTGCTGTCATTTACCGTAATGCTTTTACCTGTCATACCTTACTGTGAGGTCCAATCCATACTCAGTTGAGTACTTGTATAATGCAACTCTGTGAAGCAAACAGCTTCATCCTGACTGCCTGCAGGAGCTTGGTGACAGAAGCTGCAGTGCTGTTGCTGCACAGCAGTGCAGCTCCTTCCCAAAAGGGCCTTAGGAAACACAGCAGGGGCTCAGAGTCATAAACTGTGATTTTCAGTGATTCTGGCTCAGGGAAACAAATGTTGCTGGAAACTATCATTTAATCTGCAATGGTTGCTGTAAGTCAAAATTAGTCCAAAAAAACCCAAATGGGGTAGGGTTAGAGAAAAACTATTCTTGCTTCTTTGAGACAAAAGACAATTTAGAGGTTTCATTTTTAAAATCATGTTTTCAAAAAGAGATTGATTAAGCATTTTAATGAGAAAATAAGCTTTGTGTAAGCAGCCTAGTCAGAACAATGTTTTTGTTATTTTGGTCCCATTTTGGTGAATATTTTAGAAATTGAAAACAAACTTGAAGGAGTGAAAGTATAAACACTATTAATGTGCTTCAGAGAAAGGAGTAAACTCATTCTTTGTGGTTCTGAGGGTGTTTCAAACTTATAAACAAGGCTTGTACAATTTTGATGGGTTCTACTTTGTATGAACTGGTGAACGCCTCTGCTTTACTGAAAAGGTGCAATGACTGCAAACACTGTTTGACATTAAAATGTATGTATTTGTCAACAGTGCCATAATTACATTTGGTGTTTGCTTTTTTAAAGTGAGGCTTTATCCCATTCATAAATGGTTAGTGACTCTTTAATGACAACTACAACAGCAGTTTTCCACTGTTGCCAAAATGACCATATCTCCACCTACATCAGGGAAGTCTGGCACAAAATAGTACATAAATATGAAGACAGTTTTCAAAGTTAAGGCTCTGGAGTCTCAACAGTCACAGCTGACTGTTCATCTGGTTTTTACATTTGTATGATATTTCTGATTGCATAAAGGGAAGGAAAGCTGCAAAGAGATCTTGCCTTTCAATGAACTTATAAAGAAAGCTTCGTCAGTGGAGTGGCAGAGCCTTCTCCAGCAAGTGGAATTGCATAACTTTATTCTGAAACAAGCAATCAGCTCAGCCTGTAAAGATATTGAGCAGAGCTTGGAACAGGTAGTGCACCTGAAATGGCTGGGGAGACATCTACCACTCTCTGGAAACCAAAGAGAATTTTCTCCTTAACACGTTATACAGCATAGAATAGCAAAAAAAGAGAGCAAAAAGCAATGGCCCATCCAGTCTATTTGGTATGCAGTACCACATGCTTAAAATAAAGACGTGTGAAACTGTCAGCATGCAGCATCTTTAATCTTTCTACCAAAACAACTTTTCTCTAAGTTGTGATAATTAGAATGTTTTGTGTGCTAGAGTTTGTAGCCTTTTCCCAATTCTCCTGCTATTCCCTAGTATTTACTGTTGGAATTCTCATGTAACCAAAAGGAAAACATATTAGGATGGGTTTTCTTCCAGCAGACCAACCGTAGTTTCACTGATGCTTGTGTATCCTTTCAGATTTACTCTAGTTGAGTACTCATAGCTTCTTTTTCTGAAGTTACAGTGACAAAGGGGCCATCTAAAGATGAGTAGATCCTCTTTGTTTGCAACTGCCCACAGTATTAATGGCTGAATCTTCACATCTGTCTTGATTAATTTGAAGAATTTATATCTGGGGTCAAGTCAAAATGACAGTCATGAAGGAGCAAAATAGTAAGAAGAAGGTTGTGATGAAGAACAAGTTTCTAAATATGCCAGTTCACTGGCAACTTATTAGTTTTATGTCTCTGCCCCTTGCAACATCCTTTGCCTTAGAAAATACTCAGCAAACAATTCAGGGGAAGCAAGTGGCATATTCCCTAATGAGACAAGATAAAGTGTCCTGTAATGATGATGGCAGCAAATTCACTAAGTGAACTGCAGTTTGAGAACTTTGCAAATTGATCAAACCATGATTCCTTGATTGCTTACTTAATTGCCTGTTACAGTCTCTTTCCTGACCCTCCATATCCCAGTTGCTTTTGTCAGCACTTTGGTGACTGAGGGACTCTCTGTTAGCCCCTCAGGTTGTGAACAGTGGAAGAATAGATTCTGGTTTGGGGATTTTCTTTTATTTGCATTTAATATGTACTCTTGTCCAACTATCAGAGGGGAGAATTTAGAGATCTTCTGGACCCCTACTGTGCTTTCTACATCAGGCTAATGACTTTCAGGAAGAAGCTTTCTTAATTCGATTTGTGATAGGATGGTTACTAACTAAAGCACTGCCTCACCAGGTGCTGAGTACCTTAAGCACCTTCTTAACTCCAGGAAGGCTAACGCTGTGCATATTTAGCACTTAGTGGTGTTCTGCCTGCTAAAGATGTCTGGTCAGGAGGGAAATGTACAAGGGAAAAGCGTATTTTGGTGACTGGTGATAATGATTGACTGGTGAGACTCTTAATTCCTAACCTGTTTGGCATTGGACTCCCTAGAATTGTGATTCTGTTTCATTGGCAGAAGTGAAGAAATGATGAAATTTCTTTAAAATCTGAGTATGAACTGTCTTACAGTATTCTTAAGAATAATAGTTGGACAAGGCTACTTCAGGCTGACCATTTAAGCATTTCTGAAATCTGTTTCGTTAGAGAAACTACTTTTAGGGAATAAGGGGAAAGGGGAGGGATGTGAGTCCATGCCTGCACAGGAGTGGGAATGAGGAGCTATTGCTGCTAATGGAGAGCCATTACTGCCTTCTCCAGGAGAGGGTGGGACTGCATTTCAGAAATGTCAAGCAAGTGCTCTCCCTGCACTTGCTCTGCAAATCATGAGTTCCTTCCAGATGAAAAGCACTGAGAACATTGCAGTTGGATTTACAGCCCTGACACAGCACATATTGTACCATATCAAGTTTAACTGAATGGCTCTGATGCCTGAAGAACTGAAGGAGCCTGGAAAAAAGATTTGCAGTGGCTAACAAATGGGTTATTCACAAGTTCCCTGAATATCTCCCAATCTGTGTAAATTCTGTGTTTGCTGTATAATGATGTATGAATGTGCAAATAGTAACTAGATCTGCTCTTAAAATTAAGGGGTAAAAAAGAGATAGATTTGTTCTCAGAACAGCCAGAGATAATGTCCAAATATATCTCAATGTGTTCTGCTACTGGTAGCACTAAAAAGCTTACTTAAAGATTAGGGGTAATTCTGCTTGCTTACATTTCCTTTACTATGACTTCCAAATAACTCCATCTCATAGGAAGAAAAAAGGAAGTCTTGATATATCTGAGTCAATCTGTGTTTTTTATTGTATTTGCTGACAATTAGTTGAATAACCATAAGTTCTTATGGAGAATAACCTTGTAAGTATGTAAGGTAAGTGTTGAAGCACGAGGCGGGGAGGAAATCAGTCCTCTTGCAATGGGATTTAAGGTTACTGTTGTTCAAGATGCAGGATCACATAGATGACTTTCTGGTACCTCTTAACTCCATGTCTGGGGGAGTTTTCTCTTTGTCCCATGTGAAATGATAGTTATATCTTGCCTGAAATCATGTCTAACTACAAGGAATTGTACTGGCCTGTGGAAGTTTTTCCTCCTGTTCTTTCTCTTGGTGACCTGCTGTACTTGTTTTACTAACCACTTGGTTTTTCATAGGCACTAATTCTCCAAAAGAAGAATATTAGTAAGCTGAGAGAAAGAGCAGGTTGTATAAAATAGGTCTAAAGCGTAAAGACATCACCCATATCTGAGCTTGAGCTTTTCTGCTAGGGCACAAAGGCTTGATTTCATTTGGGTACTAGATGATTGTAGGGGTTCCTAGATGCCTGTTAACAATATCTTGCAGGGAAGTTGAGGACTGGCAAAAATATGCCATCTGTGTTGATAATACTTGAGTGCATCCCTAGGTAGTAAATCATATATACATGTGTGCTTGTACGTACGTCTTTGAAATATCACTATGTGGATGCATATGTATATCTCACTTCATAACTGCACGGTGACATATTGGGAAGTTCTTATCCATTTACTTGAGTATTCACATACTTTAGACTGATGTAAATCCAATACTCACATCTTTAAAGCCAGCATTTGTTAAGTTTAAGGAAGTAGTTAAATACATGTTCAATTATCAGCAAGGACTTGGGTCCAAATACAGTAGAATTTTTCACTTGCTAATCAGCAGTGAACCAACAGCTGTATTATGACAATGATTAAACCAGTACTCATGTATAAAATGTATGTGCCTGTTTTCTCTCTGTTTATGATACAATCACTCTCTTTTAAAGCTATCTATGAACAATCTTGTGAAGCTTACCGACACCAAGGGAAGACGTCAGGTTTCTTCTATATTGATACTGATGGAAGTGGACCCCTTGGACCACTCCGTGTTTTTTGCAATATAACAGGTAATGACCTAACCTTTTCTTTGGTGCTTGGTGTTGACTCGAATGTGATTGATGTGTCTGTCATTGTACTACTAAGAAGACCTTATAATCATGGGTCTCTCATTAGTGGTTAAAAAAACAGACAACTGCTAGTAACTGAAGTTCCACATTGAGCTCTTTCCTTGAATAGCATACATGTAAAAGTGATTTTTAAACTAAGTTTGAATGACTCACCTGTACTGTTGCTAAGTGGTATTTACAACAGTGTTTGCACCTTATAGAGGGCACTGCTGATGTATTTTTCATAGTAACATCATAACTTTTAATGAGATGTTTATGTTTTTCACTAAAGATGTAGAAACTTCTTTTGTACCTGAATGATTTCTCTGCTTTACCAGAATACTAGATCTGGGAATTATTATTAAACTCCTTGCTCTGAGCTAGCTATAACCTCTTCCAGTCTGACTTAAGCAGGAATACCTCCCCTCATGTAAATGTCCTGCATTTCACAAACTCATGAATGGTAGGGGTTGGAAGAGACCTCTGGAGATCATCTAGTCCAACCTCTCTGCCAAAGCATGTTTGCCTAGATCAGGTTGCACAGGAACACATCCAGATGGGTTTTGAAAGACTCCAGAGAAGGAGACTCCACAACTTCTCTGGGCATCCTGTTCCAGTGTTCTGTCACCCACAAAGGAATGAAGTTTTTCCTTATGTTTATGTGTAACTTCCTGTGTTCTAGCCTGCCCCTTAATTCTTACCCATAAGCTTTTAACACATTCATCACCTCCTCTAGGCACAGCTCAATACATTCCACTAGCTCTCTCAAATAGAGCAACTCAGCTACCTTGCCTCACTGATCTGTCTTTCCTAAAAAGTACATAGCCATCCAGAACAGCACTCTAGTCATGAGACTCATCCCATGCCTCTGTAACTGCTATGAGATCATGGCCCTGTGACTGCATACATATCTCCAGTTCTTGTTTATTCCCCATACTGCATGTACTGGTATACATGCATTTCAGAGGGATAATTACGTAAAAAGGTGTCCCTGCAGGGGTGCAAGAGAATCCACAATAATTATACACGCTCTTGAGGTGCTTGTCCTTCTGAATCTCATCTTGGAAGGTAGATAAGGGAGATTTGTCACTGCTCTGGTTGGCCTGGCTTATTCCCCATTCGGATGGGATGAGATGAGCATGATTATCTTGTTCCCTGTCCCTGAATCCTTCAGTTTAAAGCCTGCCTCACCAAGTTAGCCAGTCTGCTGTCAAAGGCTCCCCTACCTCTTTGAGACAGGTGTATTCTATCCTTCCCTAACAAATTATAATCATTGTCATAAATCCCAAAACCCTCATGACAGGACCAGCCACGTAGTTGGGAGTTGATAAACATTATTTGTCTATTTATGGCTGCCTCCTTTCTTCTAACTGGTAGAATGGAGGAAAAGATAACTTGGGAGCCAGTGTTTTTTCACTTGCACCCCTAGGGCTTTATGTATGTACGTACGTGTATGGCTAGGCTTCGTGAACGAAGATCCAGGGAGGGCTCAATCCATACTCCTCATCAGTGCCTTTTCCAAACGCACTGATAAAAAGAGGATAGCAGATAGCACCCTCGAGCCTGCACAATGGATTTTTTTTAGGTGAGACACAGCATGTGCAGAGCTGGACCCACTCTTTAGTCCTAAGGTTCATCTGACAGCGCCTAGCAAGCTTGGATGCTGGCAGCGAAGTCCTTAGGACGTAGGTTTTATTAGAGTGTGCTTCTCTTAGATGGAAGGCCTTACAGGGCTAAACGAGCTCCATCTGCCCGGGTTTGGAATCAGAGTTGTCCTTCTCCTAGGATGACTACCAGAAGGCTAATGAGCACATCCTACCCATACAAGGATTACAGGAACATGGGTTTCACTCCCCATACTTTACCGTGGGCAGTGAGTTTAATGCTCCCTCTGCTGTCGGCACAGTTATCGTAACAGGGGCCACAGAAGACCCCAAGTGATTTTCAGACTGTGCCTGCCTAGGGCTTTATAGTCTTTCCTGATTCTGCCCAGGTTCTGGCTCACAGCATCATTCATGCCCACATGAAAGAGTAACAGTGGGTAGTACTCAGTGCTCCTGATGAGTTGTGGCACCCTTCACAGCCATATCCTGGATCTTAGCTCTTAGGAGCCAGCTGACCTCTTGTGACTCTCTGACTCATGACTCCCTGACTTTGGTGTCACAGAGAAAAGAAACCTTGATAATCCTGAGTATCTGTATGGAGAAGAAGAAAGCTTTTAGGAAGAGGGATGCCTAAGAGGCAAGTAGCAGAACAAGAGCCAGGCAATGTGCCCTGTTGGTTGAGAATTTCCAACTTTACAGTTCTGAAGATTTAAAATAAGTGTTTTAAATTAATATACCTCTTCGGCAAATTCTCCCTTTTAGCAGGTCCCTTTTTGCATACAGGACTGTCATGCAAGTGTATGAGAAAAGATTACATCACTTAATATTGTGGATTGGGTTAGATGGTGGAGAGTGTCCTTTCTGCTTTTTGTTCCTGTAATATAGAGGAAATTTCCTAAACTGTCTCCTAGTTAGCATTTTTTTCTTCCTATGGCCAGGTGTGGATGAGAGAATATTTTATTAATAAATTGCTAATTCTGGTTGAGCTATTTTGCAGATATCACCTCCACACTTAATACTGAAAACTAAGGACTCAGGATATTCATATTTTATCCTTAATCTCCCTATACTTAGGGTCTCAAATTAAATTTTCATTTTGATTTAATTGGGCAATCATTGTGTTAATTAAATGCACACCAGTTAATTATTAAGTATGTTTTTTATTCAAGTGTAACAAATATTTAATAAGATGTGTCTCCTTCACTGTTGTTGAATCTTGTAATAATTGAAACAGAGTTTCACCTCTCTGAATAGCTTTCCTTGATCTCCAGTATGGAAAAAAGTGCTAATTTTTATTATTTATCACGTAAATACATGTGATCAAAACATTGTCAGTGCTTTTTATGTCTGCTGAAGAAATAGGATTTTTGACAAACTCCTTCTAGAAAACACTTACTTTGTCAAATAAATTTTATCTGGCAGAAATCCAGAAGGCATATACCTAATTTTTCTCTCTATCTGTAATGAACTTACTGACATTCTTATTTTATTTTGGTGACAAGAAAAAGTGGAGATGGAAAAAATTGACAGAATCTCCTAGCCTGTAAAACGTTTTCTTCTTTGTATCCCTTCTTTTCCCCTAGACGTCTCATTTGAGGCAGGGGAAGGTTTTCACAGGCAGCTTTGTTTTTCCTATTGCATGAAAGAGGACTGAGACACAGAAAGAAATTACTATTTTACAGTTTTCCGGAGAGTTTGAAGCACAATTGGGTTATGCTTCTGTATCACCCAAATGCGCTTTGGGTGACATAATCACAGGAGCTTCTTGTCTCTCTGGGAATATACCTTACTGTTACAAAAATGTTGTTTACAATAATACCTTAAGTGCAAAGAATAGGCAAAAAAAATTTTTGTACATAGGGATGGATTCTGAATTTGTTACTCTTTCCCCTCCCCCCCCCCTCGAAGTATCAATAATCAGGGAAGTAAAACAATGGAATTCTATGGTAACATCCAAGGAAGACAGGCAAAAAGTCATTATTGTTCATTGACATAAATCCATAGCACACTTCCTGTGACTGGAAGATGGAATGGTTTCCACCTGTGAGGAGACTGAACAAATTAAGAAGATAATGGAGGGAACTATCACAGGAGGGCATGGAGATCCTATGTGGCATAGGCAAAGCAAACAGATTGATTCTTTTGCATCACATAGGAGCTAACAGACTGATAAATGGTTAGATAGCAGGATTTGCTATCTAGTAGCAGGAAGGTTTGTTTCTTTTCTTTTTCCTGATACACTGAATAATTCAAATTGAAACTGCCTACCACAGGACATCCATGAGACCAGTGTATCAACAGAGGGAAAAACAGGCTGGCAACAGCCCCAGTTTTGTCAGAAAGTGCAATTAAACATGAAGGTTTAGTTCATAGAATCATGGAGTCTTTTGAGTTGGAAGGGACCTGTAGAGGTCACCTAGTCCAACCCCCCTGCAGTGAGCAGGGACATATAGAACTAGATCAGGTTGCTCAGAGCCCTATCCACCATGACCTTGAATGCTTCCAGGGATGGAGCTTCTACCACCTTTCTGGGCAAATTCTTCCAGTGCTTCACCACCCTCATTGTGAAAAATGTCTTCTTTATATCTAGCCTAAATCTACTTTTTTGGTTTTTTGGATTTTTTGTAGTTTAAAGCCATTACCCATTGTTCTGTCACAACAGGCCTTTCTAAATAGACTATCTTCATCTTATAGGCCATCTTTAAGTATTGAAAGGCCATATTAAGGTCTCCTGGGAACCTTCTCTCCTCCAGGCTGAATAACCCCAACTCTCTAAGCCTTTTTTCATAGGTGAGAGGTTCCAGCCCTCTGATAATTTTTGTGGCCTCCTCTGGACCTGCTCCAACAGGTTCATGTCTTTCTTATACTGAGGGCTCCAGAGCTGGATGCAGTACTCCAGGTGAGGTCTCACTACAGTGGCAGAATCACCTCCCTTGACCTGCTGGCCACAAAGTTGATAGTTGCAGCTCCCAGTTCAGGTAACTGTGAGGCAAAGATCACTGGGAAATGAGAATGAGTTTCAGGACAACCTTTTGCCTTCCCTCACTTTCCTGGATATCTTTTCACTCTTGAAGGCAGAGGTGGGCTCCTGGGCTGAATGAAGCTTTACTTTCACTTAGGCTGACAGTTCTTCTTTTGTGTACAGTTCAAGAAGCAGTAACTTCTTTATGCCTAAAACGTGTTCAGACTGAAGGATGTGGAGGATGAATAGAAAATCTGGGGAAATGACTCATTTAAGGCTTTTAAAAGTAGAGGTGCAGTGAGCTTATCTAATTCCCAGATGCCATTGCTTCAAATCTGTGAAGGATGAATTCAAAGAAGGAATCAGATCATCAGAAATGAGCAGTATCATTGCATCTAAAGAACAGTGTTGTCCCTTAATGTTTAGTTACATTTGTTTAAAATTCTTTCTAATTTTTACCTGTTTAATTAAACAGAGATCTTGTTTGTAGCCAATTATTAAGCAGGGCAGATTAACACCAGCTTTCTCACATATGATGTCTGGTCATAAGCATAAAATATGTCATATGTCTGTGCAAGTATAAATATCACAAGTTCATTCATTGTATCTGTGGTCCCAGTGATTTCTCTGCAGCCTGTCAACTTTAACAGCGCACTGCTGAATAGAAACTCCAAAGAAACTAGAAAATTGTAATTGTGTATATTAGGAGGGAACTGGACAATCCTGTAGAGACAGAGAGAGAGGGAAACAAGGGAAGGGAAGTTTTGTAGGAAGAAGGTATGAAGACATAAAGAGCAAATTTTCAGCGTGGCATGAAATTTAACAGTAGTGTGTCACAGGATATCTGCTGATAGTAGAATGGGTAAATGTATTTATTCATTGTCTGGAGAAGTGGCTGAAAAAGCAAGGTGACACAAATTGTAGATGACACGCTGTTAAGTTGGTCAAGAGGAAGGAAGAGTGTTTGAAGCGCTTTAGAAGGAATTCTCTTCAAGGCTGTTTATTTCTAGTAAAAAATGTTGTTGAAAGAGGAGGTTGTCAGGAAGAGTAGTGTACCTAATTAAATTCATCGAAAGATAGCTGTACAAAGAGAGGCTATTAGATTGCTATTTAGATTGGGAAGAACCAAAGCAAGTGGGCCTCATTGACAGAAGTGTTGTTCATTTGCATTTTGTTACCCTAGGATTAGAGAGGCAGTTCAATGACAATGAAAGACAACAAACTCAAAACTAGATTAAAAAAGAAAAGATAGCATCTTATTAACATAGTGGTTTTTTCACCTTATATACCCATTACATTCAAGGCAAATTCACTTTCACAGGAAAATTCATCAATTTAAAAAAACAATGAGGAATCCACCCCAAATAAGCATTTGCATGAGGGAAGTGAATCAGGTATATGTGTCAAACTATGGCCCTATGTAGTTGGGTGCTGTGAGAGACACCATGAGGATTTCTGTGGGTCCATTCAGGTATTATTGATTTAGAATTTTTGTATTCAGCACCATGGGAACATATCTAGACTCTTTCCAGGGCCATCTGCATGGGAATCTGAACTAGCTTTGTTTGCTTCACCTGCCTTCTTCCACTATCCATGGTGCTCTACACAGACACTTCTTAGCATAAAGTACAGAGAGATTATATCCTGTAATGCTTTGGGGTAATGAACAACCACTCGTGCTGGGAAAGAAATATTCCCTGTAGGCTAACAATGTGATAATTAGCCCAGTTGAATTAATCTTCACTTCCCACTGAATTGACTGATGACAATTAATACAGAAAATGGCTAATAGACCATCTGAACCTCTGGACTGGCAGCCTTTCTGTCATTGTGAAGCTTATTCTTTTTCTCTTTGCATTGTAATTTACTGATCTGTCTGGACTACTACTTAAATGCTAATAATCATATTCTTCAAAGTCTATAGACATGCAGCCTACAGCCATTTACTTGTTTTGCTGCCCTGTATAGAAAGGGTTTTTTTCTGATGACCTTTCCTCATCTTCTGCAGAGTAAATTTTACCCTTGATATCTGAAAAATTTGCCTACAATATACGTGAGTCATTCTGTCACTGTACTTCTTTACTGATGCTGTTTTACTGCATGCAAGTCTTGGGCTATCAGATCAATAATGCTTAGAAATGGCCGTGACTAAATCAATGGTTAATTTTATCTTAGCCAGATATTTGTCCAGTCCTCACCACATATTTTGGGTTGTTGGTTTGTTTTTTTTTCTTCCCTTTTTGTCCTGCAGGTGTGCAGAGTAGGGAAAGATTAGTCCTTATCCCAGGTCTTGTTGCTATTCCAATATCTGGTTTTGAAACTGCGATAAGAAACAAAATCATTAAGGAATAAAAAATGTCTGTTTTGCAGTCTCCTCTCAAAATGTAAATATTGCCTATTTTTCTGATGCAAGAGAAGTAGAGCTTTATTTTCTCCATCTAAATTTCAAAGTAAGGCATTCTAAGATGATGTGAAGGAGATTGCCAAAGTTATACTTGTAATCTTTTATAAATTGCCCCTCTCTTTTATTATTATTATTATTATTCAACTAACAGTGATCAGTATTTTATTCTTCCAAATAGTACATATTCCATGTTACCTAAAAAGGGTTGAATCCAGGAGGATACAAGGGGTTTTTTGTGGCTGAAGTGTCTAAATTCTTTGTCTGAATAGTTCCGCTTCCAGTATGATATTTGATCAGCTATTTCACCGAATCAGAATCACACAATCACAGAATGGTTTGGGTTGGAAGGGACCTCTGGAGGTCATCTAGTCCAACCCCCCTGCAGTGGGCAGGAACATCCCCAACTAAACCCCTAAGGCAACCCGGTGTTCTGGTCTCCCATCCAAGTACTAACCAGGCCCAAGCCTGCTTAACTTCCTGCTTAACTTCCATGATCAGGCCTTCTCAGGGTGGTATGGGCGCTTTTTTTGAGGAAGATACTGCAGCAGTTCAGCTTTCCTCACTTTGCTGTGAACAAGGAACAGACTGAAGTAACAAACAGAGAGAGTAGTACAAAGCAGAGCTGGCTGGGCCTTAATCCTTGCAGAAGATGTTCCCAAAATAATCATGGAGCTAGTGATATTACTGTCCGTGACATCCACTTTCCCTTTGTTTCCATACAAGAATCTCAGTTCATCTGCTTATGTGACTTATTAATCCATTTTCCATGAGAAATCATCTCCTTTTGCTTTGTATAGCAATTACACTGATAGAGAAACCACCAGGTGATTCAACCTGTGATACATTTCCTGTGGACTTGGTAGACTCTCATGTGGAAAGGAGGGCTGCCACTGGTTAGGCTAAGGCATTAACTGAGAGGAGGAGGTCTTACCCTTAATTCTGGTTTTATTACCTGTCACTACATAATTGGGGGATGAAAACTCACATGGTGAAACTCTGAGATTTTCAAAATGTGTTAGTTAAGATTTTACAGCTTTGAACTTCCTAAGGAAGTTTTTTGAATGCCTTTTTAATTTGATTTTTGTTTCTTTTTAATGCAGCTTACTGTCTGTAATTGTGATTGACTTTATTACTGGAGAAAACAACAAATGGGAATCTTTTACAAATTATTTACTACTGTTTAGATTAAAGACAGCCCTTAAAGATTTACAGTTTATCCCCTCAAACACTACAGGTCTTTTGGCACACTACAGTTCTGACAATTTATGCATTTCTGTTTTGAATTTTCATTAGGTATTGCAGAACTTCATGAAATGAAAAAGCTTTAGTTCTTATATTATCAAAGGCATTGTGCTGTCAACAGCTAGCTTGTTTTTCTCAGTGAAATGGTTGTGTTTCTGATGAGCATCATAGCAGAAGTCCCACAGTCCTTCGCTGTCACACTTGCAGGAGACCCCCAAGGAAGTTCTAATACAGATGAATGTAACTAGATATTTTCCCTTTAGCCTTTACCTTTTAACCAAGGGTTACTGCAACTTAATCACTCTCCTGCCATATTTGCAGTGCTCAGAAATAACAGATAAGATGAAGGAGACTTGAGTCACAGAGGACTGCGCTGTTGTCACAAGCGTGAGCATAGTGTAGAAGTGACCCTTTTGCACTAAGAAGTAGTTAAGTGACTTTCTTTTCAATATTTGGAGAGGAATATTTCTCATTGCTTTCTGTAGATACTCTGTATTAGAGGAAATATAGAAATGTGGATCATCGAGAAGTATGCTGGCAGGATAACAGCTTGCTGTCTCTGGGCTTCAGCACAACTTTGGGGATGAGGGTGCAAGGGGTTGCAGAAAACATGTCTCATTCTTATCCATCAGAGCTGCCTGGCATGTTCCTTCTCCTGACAGAGATGCCTTGAACTGTGGGCTCAAAGTGAGCAAACTTCATGTAAATGGGAGTAAAGTAGTTGGGAACCCAGCTCTTCTCTCTCTGCCAGGGCTGAGGCAGAATGTCTGACGGAGCCAGGGATGTGGTGCCTTCCTGCCTGGCTGCTGTCTGCCGGTAAGGATTTACAGACAGGGAACGTTTCCAGGCTTGAGCATCCCTGAGGAATGCACAGTGCAGTCTGCCAGTACGATTGGAGAGTGGGCTGCACGCAGGACTGGGGGGATGGGAAACCCCCAGGAATTGTTTCCATGGAAATAAGTTGCAGTATTTTGTCCTGGCTGGAAGTGGCTGAATCAGAAACTAAGAGGAGGTGGATAAGCACAAAGTAAGCTGCAAAAGGACATACTACTGGGTCAGCCAGCAGACAGAAAGAAAAAAGGGGGAGGTTTCACAGGAGACTCAGAAACACCTCCTTGGAGTCAGTGAGCTAAAACTGTTTGCAATGAGAAATTGTGTTAGAGTGGATGTTAGAGCAGCTGGGTTAAACTGCAGCTACATCTTAAACCAGTACAGTGTTCAAGGAGGAGAGTCTGTCTTTTGTGTGTTTGCTTTTGTAGCTGTAGGTACAGCTTTCAGGACAGTGTTTGCATTCAACATAGAGCACCCTGAAGCAAATGCATCATATGAGCTCTCAGAGCAATTTTTCTCTCTCTCCTGTAGCATTTACCATATGTTTGGCTTGTTGGCAATTTAATCAGTCTGAATAATCTTGTTTAGTGACAAACCTCCTAAATCACAAAGGAGTGATGCAGTTTGTATGGGTGAAATATGCTCCATGGAGATATTTCAAGTTGGAGAATAAAAATGAGAATTAGACAATACAGGACTCCTTGAAAGCAAGTTTTGCAGCTGCTCTGATTTCCCACAATTTAATTTGTGTGCCATAAAAAGCAACTTGGAGGCTTCTAATAAGATGGTAGAACTATGGGTGAGGCTAAACAAAAGATCTAAAATGTACTGAATGCATGGCAGTCCCATACAGTAAAAACGTCTCCTAGGACCAAGCAGAGGCAGTGTAATATCCTAGTAAATTGGACTATTAAATAAAACTGTGAAGTCATAAAGCTGTAGCATTACCCTGAAATTAAAGCATTGTCACCTTTGAATTATGGAATAATTTAGCAAGCATTTAGGAAGTCTGCTTTTCAAGGCTGCATTTAACTATTCCAGGTTATGCAGTAGAAGATGTGGCTGAACTCTCCTACTGGGTTTTGAATGACTTTAAGCTTTTTGTGTGTGTGGTTTGAAATTTTACCAAGCTGAGAAAGTAATAAAATAATAAAGTAGAATAATAGAAGGTATAAATAAAAAGTGACCTTTGCCTGGAGAATAGCTTTTTCATTCTCATTGCAAATTCACAAGTGAGGGAGAGCTCATTAAATTGTGTAAACAGGAAAAAAACAGAGATGTAGAGACATAAAAAGATAATGATAACTTCTTTGTTGAAATAAAGGAAAAGAGAGCCATACCTGCCTAACTGAACAGTTTCCAGATATGGAAATTGCCAGAAGGAGCTAATGGCACTCATCTTGGGGTGTATCCGTGACACCAGTGTCACTGCCTAAAAGTATAATGGAAAGAAAATCAGAATAAAAATATTTCAGGTGTTTTGTTTTATTTGTTTTTTCTTTTAAATAATCTTCATATTGTAAGAAAGGAGGACTATTTGAAGCAGCATTTTCAAAAGCCATAGGCATAATCCATGCAGAGGTATGCCTCTGCAAAGGCATCTGCAAGTCATAGAGCTAAGATGCAGACAGCTGTTGCACTGCTTTTTATCTCTAGTGATCTGTGTGCACATTCAGATTGCAGCTACATTTCTTACATAGGTCCTGAAGCATGCCTGAAATGCAGGCTCACAGATTGTTGTTAATGGGCTTCAGAGTACAGTCATCAAGGTGAGAGTATAATTCCTTGACCTCAGTCCAAGGCAGGCAGCTGTATTCATAGGATCATAGAAAGGTTAGAGTTGGAACGAACCTTTAGAGGTCATCTAGTCCAATTCCCCTGCAGAGACTAGGGGCACCTAAAACTAGATCAAGTTGCTCAGAACCCTGTCCAACCTGACCTGGAATGTTTCCAGGGATGAGGCACCCACAACCTCTCTAGGCAACCTGTTCCAGTGCTTCACCACCCTCATTGTGAAAACGCTTCTTCCTTATATCCCATCTAAGTCTTCCCTCCTTTAGTTTAAAGCCATTAGCCCTTGTCCTATCACAACAGGCCTTGCTAAAAAGACTGTCTCCATCTTTCTTGTAGGTTCCCTTTAAGTACTGATAGTCCACAATAAGGTCTACCTAGAGCCTTCTCTTCTCCAGGGTGAACAACTCTAACTCTCTCAGCCTGTCCTCACAGGAGATGTGTTCCAACTCTCTGATCATTTCTGTGGCCCTCCTCTAGACCGGCTCCAACAGGTTTATGTCCTTCTTATGCTGAGGACTCCAGAGCTGGACACAGTACTCCAGGTGAGGTCTCACCAGAGCAGAGTAGAGGCAGAATCACCTCCCTTGATCTACTGGCCATGCTTCTTTTGATACAGCCCAGGATTTGGTTAGCCTTCTGGGCTGTGAGCACACATTGTCAGCTCATGTCAAGCTTTTCACCCACCAGTACCTCCATCTCTCTCTGCAGAGCTACTCTCAATCATATCACCTCCCAGCCTGTATTAATACTGAGGATTACCCTGTCCCAGCTGCAGGACCTTGCATTTGGCCTTGTTGAACCTCACGAGTTTCACACAGCCCCACTTCTCCAGCTTGTCCAGGTCCCTCTGGATGGCATCCAGTCCCTCAGGTATGTCAACTGCACCACTCAGCTTGGTGTCATCTGCAAACTTGCTGAGGGTGCACTCAATCTCAC
This sequence comes from Bucco capensis, assembly GCA_013396975.1. NCBI lineage: Eukaryota > Metazoa > Chordata > Aves > Piciformes > Bucconidae > Bucco > Bucco capensis. The sequence goes on from VWZO01010887.1 coordinate 73,401, forward strand.
TGCCCATGTCATTGATGAAGATACTAAACAACACTGGTCTCTGTATGGACCCCTGAGGGAGTATTCTAGGAGCAGCCCTAGCTAAAATTTGGATGTGAATTATAGAAAATAGTATGATCTTTTTCTAAATGCTGCCATATTTTAGATGGAGAAAATGGTACTTGAATAAAGTCTAGGAGTTGACCTGAAGGGTGAGGGTCTTCAGAAGAGACTGGCAGTATTTTGTGTGGTTTTCTGATCTACAGACACAGATACACACGGTCTAGCTTTTGTCTTGGAACGGTTCAAGAATTTACTGCCCTCTGGCTTTTAGTTACTTCAGTCTCAGTCAGCTGAGATGCAGAAGAGAGCAGTGTCAGCTCTCCCACTCTGTTTTTCTAGGCTCATTTGCTGCATGAAAACAAATGGGTGTCTTTTTGAAAGAAGGAACTTCCTCTGGTTTGTTGTTGGTTTGGTTTTTTTTATGACATAAATGTTACCCAGCCCCTCTACTCCTCACACCTCTCCTACTAAAATGGAAGTATTTCTTCTTTCTTTGGGAAGCACAAAGAAGCATGGCTGAGATAGTTGAATTCATCTCTCCTCCTTTTCCTTCTCTAACATTGTTGTCACCAGCTCTTTTGTCTTGTATCTTTGGTGTGTTGGGCCTTCCTTCTAATCTGAAAGCTTCTTTTCAGAATCCTGAGACTTTAAAGCCTCTTTCATTGACTTTTTTGATCTTTTCTTTTTCTGTGTTTTGGTTTGGTTTGTTTGGTTTTGTTGTTGTTTTGGGTTGTTTTTATTGATGGTGGTGGTGTTTTTTTCATTTTCCTAAGGTAGCAGAGGATGTGGGGTTTTGTGCTGTTTTTATGCACATTGTGCATAGGGGGGAAAAAAAACAACTTTTGAATGATGGTAGCTTTTGCTTTCCCAGAAATATGCTTTCTGATGGCTGTGACTTCCCTTTCACTAGATCAGTGAGACAGAAGTATATATATATATATTTTAAAAGGCTGTACTGATGGTTACCTTTGTTTCAAAGATAGAGCATAGAGGGAATCTTTGAAGTGACTAGTAAAGCACAGATAATCTGTGAAAGTAATAAACATAACAGATCAGGCAACTGTAGATTAGGAAACAGCTGAAATGTGACTCTGGAATTCTTACTTTTACATCTCTCTGCTCTAACATGGAGAGATTCTTGTGGAGAAAAGCAGTTCTTGAGCTGAATGAGCTGTAATGATGGTCTTGACCAGTGAAAATTAATGAACAGTCGAAGAGGAAAATAAAGAGAAAGATGTGTTGCATTGTCCAACAAGGTGGACAACAATTGTCCAACAAATGGCCATCTAACACCCTTGTTAATTCGTGCTTGTCACTAATGGTATGTTTACTGATATCTTGTCCACCCTCATTTCAAATACATCAATTGATTACATTTCCAACACTTCTTGGGAAGACTGTTGTGTGCCATGCTACTTTTAAGAAGTTTTTTTCCTAGTAATCCTTCCTTGCTTCTAAGTTACTGGATCTTGATGCTTTTGGCTTTTCAGGTACCTACACAGCATCTTTGCTGGTGTACAAGTACACAGCCTGGAAAACACAGTAGTGTTAGCCACTCTGAAACTCCAGCATTAGTCTGTTGTTCTTCCTGAGCAGCACTGTAGCCACTATTGTAAGAATGGATTTTATTGCAATTTCTTAACAGAACTCTGGATGGGGAAGAGCTTATAATTTCAGCAACTAGCTCATCTCTTGGTTCTACATTTTGCTTACAGTATCAGCAGCTTGATGTTTGTCGTCTTAGTAGATTTTTCAGTGAAGGCAGGGTTAGCTCACCCTCAACTTCTTCTGAAAAATCCACTCTGTTCATGTCAATGTTTGGGAGAACAAAAAGAAAAACAGAGACTCTGGCTGATAAGAATCATTGCTTTCAGATGTACAAGATGTGTGTTATGAAGTCTTTGAATTATATTGTGCTGAAAGCAATATATGTGCGGGACTGTGCAGGGTATTGTGCTACAGTGCTGACTATGCTAACAGCCACCGGGGTAAGTTTTACAAGCAATAGATTTGTAATATTTCTTTAGATTTTAATCTAACTATTGTGTATCACACATTGCAGCAGTGTTTCTTTGAGCTTCAACTCAAAAGATCCACAGGCGGCATCCTGAACTCAGTAAGAAACACAGAAAGACAAATGTATGAACAAACTCTTTCTGTCTACCATCACAGAAATGATGTTGTGAGTGTATGTTTTTTTGAGCATAAACTGTCCTTACAGTTAATATCATACAGTACTGGGAAAGCAATTTCTCTATAACTTGCAGCCAGGTCCTGGAACAGACCTTTTTAAATAGTCTCCAGATGGTTGTTGTTACTTGCCTGTCATCTGACTGCCTCCATAATGACAATCCATTAAATTATCTGAGTGTCTTTGCACAGATAACCCATTAGGATTTTTATACCCCTATTAGAGTTCTGTTGAAGTAATCTGTGGAATATTTGTAGTTCAACAAAAAATACTTCTACTGTAGTGCGTTGCAGTGGCCACAAAGCTACTAGGCTCATCATGCCAGTGTATTGGGAAGCAACTGGAAAGCTCATGCTCTGCAAGAACTCAGACCAGGTAATCTAGTAAAACCATCTAAATACTCAAAAGCAGAGTTTTTAAGATTTGTTTAGAAAGGTCCAGTTCAGCATTATCCAGGATTTCACTGTTGAAGCATGAATAACAAAACAGAAATCTCTTGTCTAGGTCTTGCCACGTCCTCTTTAACTGTCCATAGGTTTCTGCATTTGAGATTGAAATCTTTCATCAAATGATGAGAATTTACTTCCTCAAATTTTTGCCCCTTTCAGTGTCTTGTATCCTTCCTAGACAAGCAGAGTCTTTGATAAAGCACGAATATGCTGGTTATGACTCAATAAGATCACGGAGCATGTGTAGGGCTCAGTCCAACGAATTTTATTAAAGAGTTTGCCTTTTACTCTGGGTCAGCTTGGCAGACTGGCTGTTCAGGTTATCCCCCCTTGTCATCGTGCCCATTGCTCTGTCACCAGAACCAGCTGGTAAACAGCCTCCTTGCTAGGCTAATTGCTTCAAATTGTGATGTTCTCATTTTCACACCAATCCCAATGCTGGTCATGAGCAGGGTTGTTACAATGCAGGTTGTACTTAAGCCTAGATTCTGCTTTCTCTCACCTATGAAACCCCTTGCTCTGCCAGTAAATGCAATGAAGAAGATAAGAATGGAAAAAGCATCAATATTTACAGTTAACTACAGATACTGAGTCATATGTTGTTCTGTTCCATCAACCAAGCAGGGCATCATTCAACTTGTAGAAAATTCTAAGTCCTGAGTAAAATGAGTGATCTGACTTCTATCTAGGAGGTAAGAACATACCCTCAGTTTTTGGTTTCTGGCAAGAGGTTTTTTTTGTTTGTGCAAGCTCACCAGTCATAGTTCTCTGCTACCATTTCTTTTTATAAGAGTGTGAGCTGTGCTTTCAGCTGCAGCTATATTTGCAAAAGATGAGTGTTGCTCCCATGAGCTATATTACTGTGTTTCTTCTCTCAGAGCCAAAGCCAGCTGAAAGATATCTGATTTTCTTCAGATACTTGCCAATAGAAGATACTGAAGGTCTTCCCTGGGAAGCCTGTAGTTTCTCTCTTGCTCAGCAGGCTCTGTAGTGTTTGTTTGAGCTGGTTCAGGGAGAAACATCTTTGTGGGCTGCACTGACCTGTAATAGGACCTCATCACAGAGTGACCATTTCAGAGCCCAGGGTCCCACTGATACTCTCTCCAATGCAATAAAATGTTAGATTTCCTTTGGGGTTTTGTTCCCTGCTTGTTGAAAGGTTTTTTTTTGCTATTAACTTCCCACCCAACCCTTTTTCATTGAACAGGAGATAAGATCTGGACTGCAGTGCAGCACAACAACACAGGGCTAACCAGAGTCCAAGGAGCTGATCCAGAGAAGCCATACACAATGTCCTTTAACTACAACAGCACTGCAGAGCAGCTTGAAGCCGTGATAATGAGTGCAGAATACTGTGAACAGGAGGCAGCCTACCACTGCAAAAAATCACGTCTCCTCAACACTCCCAGTAAGTGCCATGATCCTAAATCTTTCCTTGTTAACTCTTACTGATTGTAGAGCAGATACAGACCATATTGTGACTGAGGAGAAAAAAGACAAAAACAAAACATAGAAAAGGGAATAGTAGCAATAGAGTGAGAAGACCTTTACCTTTATATGGGGTTTGCACAGCAAGGTTTTGGTAGAGGGGTTCTACAGAGGTGGTTTCTGAGAGAATCGGCTAGAAGCTTCCCATGTGTCCAATAGTGCTAATACCAGCCAGCTCCAAGACAGACTGCTGAGGCTGAGCCCATCTGTAATTGTGGTAATTGAGGTTAGTGGTGGAGTAGATATACACCTGCAGCCCCATGCAGGAGCAGGTGGATGCCCAAAGGAGACTGTAACCCCATGAGAAGCCTGTGCTTCCATCCTGTGGACCCCTGGAGAGAAGACCCCACTCTGGAGCAGTTTTGGTGGCAGGATTTGTTACCTTGTGGAGGACCCATGCAGTCTGTTCCTGAAGGACTACATCCTGTGGAAGGAACCCAGGACCCACGTTGGAGTAGTTCATGAAGAACTGTAGCCTGTGGGAAGGACTCATGCTGGAGAAGTTCATGGAGAACTGTCTCCCAAAGGAGGAACCCCATGGTGGAGCAGGGGAGGAGTGTGGAGTCATCCCCCTGGGAGTGGCAGAGACAATATATGATGAACTGGCCACAACCCCCATTCCCTGTCCCACTGTGCTGCTGGGTGGGAGAAGGTAGAGAAATTTGAAGTAAAGTAGAGCCCAGGAAGAAGGCAGAGGTAGAGAGAAAGTGTTTAAAGATTTGTTTTTATTTTCTCATTACCCTACTCAACTTGATTTGCAACCAATTAATATGATTTTTCCCCAAGTCAAGTGTGTTTTGCCTATGATGGCAACTGGTGAGTGATCTCTCCCTGTCCCTATCTTGAGTTGTGAGACTTTAATTATATTTTCCTCTCCTGTGTCCAACTGAGAAAGGGGAGTGATAGAACAGCTTTGATGGGCATCTGGCATCTAGCCAGGGTCATCCCTCACAACCTTCTTGGATACTACTGTGCAGTGCCTGTCCTCTGATGCAAGAAGGTCGGAGCTCTGCTTAGGAGTTTCCATTCTGTAAGTTCACACATACAAAGGCACTGAAAGCTCCTACAATGGAAAGTGCTACTTAGAAACCACAAAAGCTGTATGTAGCTGATGGTAAATTAATGTATTTATTTAAGTTTTTAACTATATATTAAAGATAGAAAATATCCATATTGCTTCAGACTCTTAGGATGTTTTTGGAGAGGAGGATATGCACTTTTCTGAGTCCCACAGCTCTGAATATTGTGTTTAAGGTGCTTGGCAGTTTCTGTGGTAAAACTGATTTTCCCCTTGTGATAGGAGGAGAGTAAGTTTTTGCCCTAACTTAATGGAGCAGCAACAAGAAAGCAGAGTGTCTAATCAGTTTACGTCTCTCTGCAGCACCAAATTTCCAGTGGCTACTCAGGATGCCTGCCTCCACTCTCTCTTGGAGTTGAGATTTCACATTTGCTTTTCCAGAGAGATGAATGACATTGGCCCAGGTTGCCCAGAGAGGTCGTGGCAGCCCCATCCCTGGCAGTTTTGCAGGCCAGGCTGGCTGGGGGTCTGAGTAACCTGATCTAGTGGGGAAGTGCCCCTGCCCATGGCAGGGGGGGTGGAACTAGATGACCTTTAAGGTCCCTTCCAATCCTGACAATTCTATGTCTATCTGGGAAATGGTCCTCAAGGATAAGAAAGCAGAACAGAGCTGGCAGATCTTTAAGGACACTTTCCATAGAGCACAAGAGCTCTCAATCCCCAGGTGTAAGAAATCTGGTAAGAAAGGGAAGAGACCTGCATGGCTGCATCAAGACCTGCTGGTCAAATTAAAAAGCAAGAGGAGATATACAGGCAGTGGAAGCAGGGACAAGGATCTTGGGAGGAGTATAGGGATGTTGCCCGATGGTGTAGAGATGAATTCAGGAAGGCTAAAGCACAGCTAGAACTCAACTTAGCAAAGGATGGAAAGAATAACAAGAAGGGATTCTACAGGTCCATCAATGAAAAAAG
>VWZO01010890.1:0-10027 GCA_013396975.1 Bucco capensis
TGCCTTGCTCCATCTTGGATATGACCATAGTGTCCCTGAATTTCAGCTCTTGCCTTGCTCCATCTTGGATCTGACCATGGTGTCCCTCATTTTAGCTCTTGCCTTGCTCCATCTTGGATGTGACTGTGGTGTCCCTGAATTTCAGCTCTTCCCTTGCTCCATCTTGGATGTGACCAAGGTGTCCCTGAATCTCAGCTCTTGCCTTGCTCCATCTTGGATGTGACCATTGTGTCCCTGAATCTCAGCTTTTGCCTTGCTCCATCTTGGATGTGACCATGATGTCCCTCATTTTAGCTCTTGCCTTGCTCCATCTTGGATGTGACCAAGGTGCTCAGCAATGGCCTGAGTTTTGGAGCACATCTCTAATATTATGCATGACCCAACTTTGGCTTTCCCAATCCTGAAAAGGAGAGGTTTCTCCCATTTTAACTCATTAACTTGAGCTCCTTCCATGTGAAGCATGGAAAGAAGAGGAGAAGGAAAGAAGAAGCTGTTGAAAGCATCATCCTCATCATCATTTCTCTGGCTCTCCAGAGAGGAACTCAAGGGCTTCACTTAGGAAGAGATCTTTCTGAGGGCATTCCCAGTGGATGGAAGTCTCTTGTTCACAGGCTCCTGACTTAATGACACATAAACAGCTAAACAAAACAGAACATGGGCTCATTACAACCACTTATAAAATATTAAGGGTCTTCAAAATTCATTATTCACAGGCACCTTCCACTGGAGGGAAGGAGGAGGCAGAGGCTCCAGCAGGATACCTGCACTACAGAAAGAGAAAGAGGGATGGGAAACTCCTCTGTGTGTTGGCTTGGGTGCTGTGTTATCCTTGGGAGGTCAATGGGNAACCCACAACTGGAGCCAGGAGTGCAGCTCCATCCTGACAAGGGCAGAGTAGATGTGGAGGAGAACCTCCCTGGCCCTGCTGCTCACACTCTTCTTCATGCACCCCTCAGACCTTTGGCCTTCTTGGCTCCAAGAGCGTGTTGCAAAGAAATGCAAGAGACATGAAAAAAAAATAAGGAGAAATGCACAAAATATCAATACCCACTCCCCAAAAATCCTCTTCCAGCCCCACATGGACTGAAGCTCCTACAGGACCCCCCAGGAGCTGCTGATGCAGTACACAGAGCATTTGGTACTGGGGGTAGGAGGCAGGGAATGTAATTCCAACGTTGCAGAACTTAGCCTAAGAAGGTAATGGGATTGCAGTGGCTTTCCAGTAAATGTCATTGCTGTAATTAGGAGAACAATTATTGTCAAGCAGCAGAATTGTCCCCTATCTGTCATTCCAGCAGGCAGAGGCAGAGCCACAATTAACAGCTGCCCAGGTGAGGCTCCCAGCTCAGACCTTGCTAAATGGGAGCAGCCAGGGCAGAGCAGCACCTGCTGCTGGCTGCAGATGCTGGGGGGACTGGGATTTTGGGGGGGATCCATCCCCACCCCTCACTCCTACTCCTGCTTGACTCCAGCCCTGCACAAGACAAAGTCTTACCTCTTGGCTCAACAGATTCAAGCAAACNCCTCTAGCATCCTCCATCCAGGTGAGGGGCTAAGAAATGCAGAATAAGAATCCCTGAATCCCAGCATGGAGAGGGTTGGAAGGGATCTCTGGGGAGCATCTAATCCTACTCCCCTGCTCCAGCAGCTCACCCCCAGCAGCTTGCCCAGCATCACCTCCAGCTGCCTTGGCAATCTCTNCAGTACACAGAGCATTTGGTACTGGGGGTAGGAGGCAGGGAATGTAATTCCAACGTTGCAGAACTTAGCCTAAGAAGGTAATGGGATTGCAGTGGCTTTCCAGTAAATGTCATTGCTGTAATTAGGAGAACAATTATTGTCAAGCAGCAGAATTGTCCCCTATCTGTCATTCCAGCAGGCAGAGGCAGAGCCACAATTAACAGCTGCCCAGGTGAGGCTCCCAGCTCAGACCTTGCTAAATGGGAGCAGCCAGGGCAGAGCAGCACCTGCTGCTGGCTGCAGATGCTGGGGGGACTGGGATTTTGGGGGAGATCAATCCCAACCCCTCACTCCTACTCCTGGGTGACTCCAGCCCTGCACAAGGCAAAGTCTTACCTCTTGGCTCAACAGATTCAAGCAAATGTTTCTACCTCCCCATGCCCCCCCAAAGGAGGAGGCACATCCCTCAGGAGCCATTTCCATCCCACCTGCCAAGCCAGCACAGTTCCTCCCTTTCCCCTCTAGAAGCTCACAGATAGACATCTGTCACCCACACAGAACCTTTTGGGTTGTCAGCTGCAAGCCTGCTGCTGTAGATCTCCCAGCCCTGCTCTGAGGTTGTCACTCAGCTGCAGTTTCCTCTGTTGAATCAAGAGCTGAGACCTTGCCTTGTGCTTGTAGAGCATCAGCCTGGTGCTCTGCTCTGGGACAGGAAGGTCAGAGAATCCTAGCCTGGTTTGGGTTGGAAGGGAGCTCTGGAGCTCATCTAGTCCAACCCCCCTGCAGTGGCCAGGGACATCCCCAACTAGAGCAGCTTGCCCAGAGCCCTGGCAAGCCTCACCTGCAATGCCTCCAGGGATGGCAACTCAACCACCTCCCTGGGCAACCTGGGCCAGTGTTCCACCACCCTCGTGGGGAGCAACTTCTTTCTAATATCCAGTTGAAATCTCCTCTTCTCCAATTTCAAACCATTGCCCCTTGTCCTTTCCCTGCAGGCCTTTGCAAACAGGCCCTCTGCAGCCTGCTTGCAAGTTCCCTTTAGGTCCTGCAAGGTCACTAGTAGTTCCCCTGAAGCCTTCTCTTGTCCAGGCTGAACAATCCCAGCTCCCTCAGCCTGTCCTCAGAGCAGAGGTGTTGCAGCCCCTGAGCATTCTCGTGGCCTCCTCTGCACCTGCTCCAGCAGCTCCATGGCCTTTGTGTGTTGAGGGCTCCAGAGCTGGACACAGTATTGCAGAGGAGGTGTGAGCAGAGCAGAGTGCAGTGGCAGAATCACCCCAGAGTGATTGTTCAACTGAGGAATAAACCATCATCTGCTGAACTGATTTACAAATTGGAGACTTGGGAGGCCAAACTTGCCTCCACCTCCAGCAGCAGGAAGCTGAAGAAGCTCCAGGGAGAAGGAGGAGGGTGCCCCAGTGATGAAGGTAGCCCAGGAACACATAGGTCATCTCCATCTTCCCTCCCATCTGCTGATTTTCTCAGTGAGGAGGTTGCCACAAGTGCAGTAGGACTGCTGAGTGAAAAAGAAGTTGCTATGATGTTAGAAAGGAGGTGGCTGCAGCTGGAACCTATGCTTGATGGCACCCAGGTTGGAAAAGACCCTTGGGATCATCCAGTCCAACATTAACCCTACTCTGAGAAGGCTTCCCTCAGCTTGAGCTCCACCTCCCCCAGCCCCATGCTCCCAAATCTCCCTCTCCTGCTGCACAAACATCCTTGATGGGTGAGGATAGGACCAGTGTCTGCTCAGTGGTGCCCAGGGACAGGCCAAGAGGTAGAAGACACAAGCAAGTTCCATCTAAACATGAGGAGGAATTTGTTTGTTTGTTGTGAGGAGCAGAGCCCTGGCCCAGGCTGCCCAGAGAGGTGCTGGATTCTCCATCTCTGGAGACATTCCAAACCCCCCTGGAGATGATGCTGAGCAAGCTGCTGTGGGTAACTCTGCTCTGACAGGAGATAACCTCCAGAGCTCCCTCCCAATCTGTGATCCTCAGCTCCATGAAGGAATCACCACCAGAGAAGCCAACCCCATATTTCCTTTCCAGCTTGGCTAGGGAAGCATCTCCTGCTCCAAAGCACAGGAGGGAAGAAGGAAGGAGCAGGGAGGGGAATCACATCCCCAGAAAGCATTTGCAGCATCTTTGCAGCCTGCCACAATTAAGCATGGCCAGAGTGCATTAGCAGCCTGCTAGAATGATTAACAAGCTCTCTTAATAGCTGTTTTGAAACCTGCTTTCCAAAAGAAAAGAAGGAAAAAAAACAAGCTGGAGCAGAGCTGGAAGGGGGTGGGGAGACCTGGTGGTATCTCCAAGGAAACCAGCAACCAAATGGGCTTGGGCACATGGCAGAACTGGGCAAGGAAGCAAAGATTACAACCAGTTTTAATTTAAGGTTAATTATTGTTTACTCTCTGGAGGCCTCCCTGTTGGAAAGCAGCAGTTGGGTTGACCTTCAGCAGCTCGTGGTGGGCAACCTCTGGTTCAGCTCCCAATGGGAGAGGAGATGGATGGAGAAAGGGAGGGGGTGGGAAGGAAACAGGAGCTGAGAGAGGGAGGAATCCATGCAGGAGGACAGGGAAAGGAAAGGGAGATGGAAGCATCTAATGCTGAGGTGGATCCTGGCCCAGCTGCAGGCTCAGGAGCTTCATTCCAACTCCCTGCAAGGAGGTTGGAGTGTGATGGGGGTTGGTCTCTTCTCCAGGGTTAACAGGGAGGGGACAAGAGGAAATGACCTCAAGTTGCACCAGGGGAGGTTTAGATTGGATATAAGGAGGAATTTCTTCCCTAAAAGGGTTGTTAAGTCTTGGCCCAGGCTGCCCAGGGAGGTGCTGCAGTCACCATCCCTGGAGGGGGTTAACAAACATCTAGCTGCTCTCCTTAGGGCCATGGGTTAGTGGTATGGGAGTAATAGGGATGCTTGGACTTGATGAGCTTAGAGGTCTCTTCCAAGCTTTATGATTGTGTGATTCAGCTTGCTTTGAGTGGTTGTCCCCACTGGAGATGTGGCTAATGAGTATTGCATTCCCACTGATTCCCCACTCAGTGCAATCCCAGGGGCAGTGGCACACAAAACCAGCTCCATTGATATCAATGAATGTGCTGCCTGTGGAGATGTCTTCTCCTGGGGAAGCCATGGCCAGGTCATGGATGCTTGCTCAGGGATGGGACAGTCTGCCTGGGGATGGGGCTAGGAGGGTTCTGAGCAGGACTGAACAGGCACCAGCATAGCCCCTAGCTCCTCTCAAAGCTTACCCAGCAGGTGGACAAGGTTGCCTCCTTCTCCCTGATGTCTCTAGATACAGATCAAAGAATCCTAGAATCCTAGAGTGGTTTGGGTTGGAAGGGAGCTCTGGAGCTCATCTAGTCCAACCCCCCTGCAGTGGCCAGGGACATCCCCAACTAGAGCAGCTTGCCCAGAGCCCTGGCAAGCCTCACCTGCAATGCCTCCAGGGATGGCAACTCAACCACCTCCCTGGGCAACCTGGGCCAGTGTTCCACCACCTTCGTGCTGAGCAACTTTTTCCTAGTATCCATTCTAAATCTACTTCTCTCCAACTNCTGATGTCTCTAGATATAGATCATAGAATCCTAGAATCCTAGAATGGTTTGGGTTGGAAGGGAGCTCTGGAGCTCATCTAGTCCAACCCCCCTGCAGTGGCCAGGGACATCCCCAACTAGAGCAGCTTGCCCAGAGCCCTGGCAAGCCTCACCTGCAATGCCTCCAGGGATGGCAACTCAACCACCTCCCTGGGCAACCTGGGCCAGTGTTCCACCACCTTCGTGCTGAGCAACTTTTTCCTAGTATCCGTTCTAAATCTACTTCTCTCCAACTTAAAACCATTGCCCCTTGTCCTTTCCCTGCAGGCCTTTGCAAACAGGCCCTCTGCAGCCTGCTTGCAAGTTCCCTTTAGGTCCTGCAAGGTCACTAGTAGTTCCCCTGAAGCCTTCTCTTCTCCAGACTGAACAATCCCAGCTCCCTCAGCCTGGATGAGCAGGGTCTGCTTCTCAGCACTCCACACGCACACATCCCCATCCCTTTTTTCCTCCTTAGCACCCAAAGATGCCCACAAGCCCAACTCCAGCTGTCAAACCCAACCTGACTCCTGCTCCCACACCTCCTCTCTCTCCTCCAGGCTGGAACCAGCCAGCTTTGAACAAAGACACAGGCCATTTCTCCAAGTCTCTCCTGGAAGATGCTTTCTTTCCCCCTGCTACAAAGCCATTTCAGTGCTGCCCTGACAGCACTGCTGAGGAATGGCAGTGGAGATTAAGGCTGGTGACAACTCCCTGAAGCTGTCCTCCCTTTGCTGGGAGACAGACATCTTTAATTATGACAGAGAAGAGCTCCTGGTGCAAGCTGCAAATGCTCAGGGTGATTTGAAGCGTGAAGCTGCATACGCTTGGTGAGATTTAAGTTCCTGAGCTGTTTGGGCTTCTTTAGACACTCTCTCCTGCTTATTCCCTCTCTTATTCCTTGTGTTTTTAGACACTTTCTAGCAGGCAGGGACTTTCAGAAAGACAAGGATGCCATTGCAGAAAGGTTTTGATAAGTTAATTCTCCATTTGACACTTGGGCTGAAGGCCAGGGAGGAGCTGCTGGGCTTGGCTGAGGAGGGCACAGCTAGCACAGGAAGCATCATTTCTTTCCAGGAGCAGTTTTCAGTCTCTCCCTTTAGGATTCATCCATCCCTCACTCACTCAGCACTTTGCTGTGGCTCCATAGGGGTTTGTGGAGCTCTTTGTAACTAGGTGTGTGTTGGATAGAGGGGAAGAAAGAGAAGGATGATCCCTCGAGGTGAGACCTGTCTGCTGTCCTCTCCCATGGGACAAACCTGGGGCTGGATGCTGTGCTGTCAGCAGAAACAGAAACTCAGGGTGCAGTGAACCTCTCCTTCTGCTGCACTCCTGACAGATGGAGATCCAGCAGAAAGCATCTCTTGGAAGTCAGCATGGACCTTGGGCAGCTTGTTGTCCTCCAACCCAATGAGTTCACATGTGGATCCTGGAGAGCTAGGGCTTGTTTGGGATCTCCCACCCTATGTCCCTTTGCTTTTGATCCTGGCAGGAAGTGATGGATAGCAGATCTCAGACCTGGATAAGGAGAGGTTTCATTCCTGCCTGGTTGGAAACCCTGCAGCTATTTGGAGAAAAGAAAAGGAATGCCTTTCCACTGTTAATATTTACCAGGCAGATCAAGTGATTAAACTCTAATCTCCTCAGAACTTTTCTTCTATTAAGTTGCCTTTGGAAGCAATTCTCACACTTCCCTTCTGCAGCATTGCTATCCCTGCAGTGACCCTGATGCCCTCCCAGCCCAAGGAGACATAGAATCCTAGAATGGTTTGGGTTGGAAGGGAGCTCTGGAGCTCATCTAGTCCAACCCCCCTGCAGTGGCCAGGGACATCCCCAACTAGAGCAGCTTGCCCAGAGCCCTGCCAAGCCTCACCTGCAATGCCTCCAGGGATGGGAACTCAACCACCTCCCTGGGCAACCTGGGCCAGTGTTCCACCACCCTCGTGGGGAGCAACTTCTTTCTAATGTCCAGTCTAAATCTCCTCTTCTCCNCATCTCATCCCCAGCCTGGATTGCTAGTGGGGATTGTTCTGACCCAGGGGCAGGACCCTGCACTTGGTCTTGTTGAAGCTCCTGAGGTTCCCCTGGGCTCACCTCTCCAGCTTGTCCAGGTCCTTCTGGATGACATGCTCAATGCCTGGGCCAGGGCTCTGCACCCTCACACCAAACAACTTGCTCCTGCTGCTCCCATGGAACCTGCTGGCTTCCAGTGTGTGCCCATTGCCCCTTGGGCTGGCCCTGGGCACCACTGAGCAGAGTGTGGCCCCAGCCTCTTGCCCCCTGCACCCTTGAGCTCTTGCTGAGCCTTAAGCAGCTCTCTCCCAAGGAGGTTCTTGTCTCTCCTGATCTGGGGAGCCCAGAATATGAGCCAGGACTCCATCTGTGGCCTGACTAGGGCACAATAACCTCCTTGGCCCTGCTGCTCACACTGCAGTTAATGCAGCCCAGCAGAGCCATGCTTCAGGCACAAAGCATTCCCCTTCCATGCTGATGGATGCTCTGGCTCCTATACTCACTTTGTCTCTGTGCTGCCTTCATTTCCAAAGTTGCACTCAATTAAACACAAGCTCTCTGTAGTCACTTCCCAGAAGCAGGTTTTAAGCTACTCAGATGCACATAATTGAACCTTACAGATCCTCCAGCATTTCTGCAGCCCCAGTTCCTCCAGGAGCCCTGCTGCAGTTCCCTCCAGGACCATTCCCATGGGCACCCATGGGGCTTTGTCCCCATTAAATACTGCAAATGTCTCTCAGGATTTCCTTCCCAGGGACTTGCTGTGATTCTTAGAGAGTGACTGCTCCCAGTTTAATCTCTCTTGCTCCAGCTCCTAGTGCAGCCCTCAGGAAGGGCTAAGGGATGGAGCATCTTACCCTACCTGAACCCCTCAGGAATGGCTGAGGGATGGAGCATCTTACCCTACCTGAATCCCTCAGGAAGGGCTGAGGGATGGAGCAGTGGCTCAAGGCATTTCCTACCTCTATGCTGAGGAAGGTGCAAACATGGAGCTACAAATCAGCTCTTTTGGTTAATATACTCCCAAGAGAACCTGCTTGAGCTATGAGCTGGGCAGGTGGGCACAGAGGGGCTGTGGGATGTCACCTCTGGAGCACAGGATGTCTCCTGGCAGCACTGGATCCTGATCAGGTAGGAGGGAAGGAATCATAGAATCCTAGAGTGGTTTGGGTTGGAAGGGAGCTCTGGAGCTCATCTAGTCCAACCCCCCTGCACTGGCCAGGGACATCCCCAACTAGAGCAGCTTGCCCAGAGCCCTGGCAAGCCTCACCTGCAATGCCTCCAGGGATGGCAACTCAACCACCTCCCTGGGCAACCTGGGCCAGTGTTCCACCACCCTCATGGGGAGCAACTTCTTTCTAATATCCAGTCTAAATCTCCTCTTCTCCAATTTAAAACCATTGCCCCTTGTCCTTTCCCTCCAGGCCTTTGCAAACAGGCCCTCTGCAGCCTGCTTGGAAGTTCCCTTTAGGTCCTGGAAGGTCACTAGTAGTTCCCCTGAAGCCTTCTCTTNCTGAGCACTGAGCTGAGCTGGGCCAGCACTCCCCTAGCACAGCTGGAGCACAAACAGGGTGACCAAGGCAGCTCAGAAGCTGCAGCAAGCCTCAGAGCAGAGCAAGGAGCAAGCCTAGTGCCCTAGGCCAGGGCTCAGAGCTTGCCTGCAAACAGGGACACACACTGTCCCCTTGCCCAGGAGCTCCTTGGCTACCCCATTTCTGCAGGCCCTAGCTAGCTCCTGGCTGCTTCTCCAGCAGCCTGCAGATGCCCTTCCAGCTCTGCAACACTTTACAATCCAGTTGGGAGCAGCAGCTCCAGAAAACCAGCACCTTCCCCTTTCCTCCAGGGCTAACACACCAAGGAGGTGACCCAGGCACTGCCTTCTCCTCCATCTCATCTTCCCATTCCTGTTGCTGCTCACGTGAAGGCACTGAGGGATGTGAGAGTCCACATTTAACCACATTCTTTTCCTCACAGTTGCTCCCAGTGGCTCCATTTCCATCTCAAATCCATGCTGTCCTTCTCCCTGTTACCTTGAGCCCTTCTCTTCATTGTTCTGCCTGTCTCCTCTCCACAGTGTGATTTTCTCTCTTTAGAGCAGTACTGGACTGGCTCTGCTTTGTTTTACTTTTGTGGGGCTTTTTCTTCTAAGTTCTCTTCATCTGGGCAACACTTTATCAGCCAGGGGAAGCTGAAGGAAGCTATCTTTCATCCTTATCAAGATTCCTCTCCTTTCATTATCTCCAGTGGTGCTCCAGAGCATCAAAAGGGCATCTTTGTTCTTGCAATCTAACGTCATTTTGAATACAGCAATTCAAGCCTTTGGAGGGAATTAGGGATGCTAACACACATCCATTAGCACTCCTTATCCCTCCCTGAAACACTCCCAAGGGAGCCCCAAGGCTCTTTGGGGGCTCTCTGCTCCTAAGGGGTGTGAGGTGGAGAAAATGGACATTTTTAGGAGGATTAGGATGAGCCAGTGTGGGTCTTGAGCATCTCTGCTCCTGCTGCCATCCCATGGGTGTGAGAAGGGGACTGGGGAGCAGTGGGACCTGTCAGGAGCTGGTAGCAGGCAGTGTTTTCCCCTGCTGATGTTCCCATGCTTGGCTGGAAGTGCTGCTCCATGCCAGATGCCTGGGAGATGCTCCAGATGTTTCCTTCTGGCTCCAGCTGTGGCAGAGCCATCTGCAGTCATCGATCTCATCACTTCCCCACACACAGAGGGTGAAAGGGACAGGGTGAGCTGGAGGAGGCATTAGCAGTGG
>VWZO01010894.1:6137-24453 GCA_013396975.1 Bucco capensis
GTCTTGTCGAAGCTCATGAGGTTCACCTGGGCCCACCTCTCCAGCTT
The DNA here is from genome assembly GCA_013396975.1 of Bucco capensis. Lineage (NCBI taxonomy): Eukaryota > Metazoa > Chordata > Aves > Piciformes > Bucconidae > Bucco > Bucco capensis. The sequence goes on from VWZO01010894.1 coordinate 6,185, forward strand.
GTCCAGGTCCTTCTGCATGACATCTCGCCCCTCCAATTTATCAACAGCACCCCATAGCTTGGTGTCATCTGCAAACTTGCTGATGGTGCACTCAATGCTGCTGTTGATATCATTTATAAAAATATTAAACAGTACAGGCCCCAGTACAGAGCCCTGAGGGACACCACTTGTCACTGATCTCCAGCTGGACTTCGAGCCATTAACCACTACCCTCTGGATGCGATCATCCAGCCAGTTCCTTATCCACTGAACAGTCCACCCATCAAATCTGTAGCTCTCTAACTTGGCCAGTAGAATGTTGTGGGGGACCGTGTCAAAGGCCTTGCAGAAGTCCAGGTAGATCACATCCACAGGTTGTCCCTTGTCCACTGAGGTAGCCACAGTATTGTAGAACCACCCTATTTAAGAAATATGTCACTACATGAATATAGTCTGACACATAGAAATATTTCACAGTGATTAATAAAAGGTTGACATATAAAGAATAAATATTTTGTGTGCTAGAACCAGCCTCTACTTTAGACACACCTGAGTTCACATCTTTTAAATGGGACATGTCAGCACTGTGTATCCTGACCAAATCAGAGAGACCACACACCTGTTGTTGACTTAACTGGGCAAGAGACATGACTTGTGCTCAGGACTTCAGCCAGAAATGCAATTATCTGTCAGTAAGAAAACTATGCTTAAAGAATTAAGTTTAGCAGAGACATTTTACCTTTGTTCATCCATCTCTTATAAAGAGGCCATTTTATTTGTTTGATGTGATAAAGCAAGTTTAGTTATGCTTGAGGAAACAACTTAAATACCAAGAAGGAATTTCTTCTGGTATAATTCTATACTTTCAGGTACTTATTTTATTAATCCATCACAGATAGCAAATACTGTCCATTACTGCAATAAATGAAGGATGGCATCGTGAATTAGCAAGAGTATACAATTTTCAGTGCTACTGCTACACTGTGTGAAAAGTTAATATTTCACAGCTCTACTCTAGGATTATTTCTAGGGCATGACACCTAAATCTTAACAGTGCCATATCCAGCTTCCAAGTATATATGGTACAACACATTCTCCTTAGATGGATTTAGCACAAAAGGCTATTTGAAAGAGTTTTCTTCATAATAAAAAACTCTCCAACCATAATTTTCTCACACTTTGCCTTGAGATACATATATAGTTTAGAGTGTGTTAGCTTCCTCTCTTCCCCTCCAAAAAAATGCAATTCATCCATTTCACATAGCAAATACAGCATTATATATCCAGCTGTCCTGTGTGTCCTCCTTCTCCATCAGGAAATTTTGCTGGTATAGAATTTGAGGACTTTTTGCTTTTTGACCAGAACCATAGGCAGGTTTCAGTAAGTCCATAAAACCCAGAGGTGTCTCCACTGAAGTACAAAAATCGGTGCTCTTACATGCTCAGTACATTAACTTCTTTCCAGAAGCATTAGTTAACTTTCTAATGCAGTACATAGAGCAGATACACATTTCTTCCTTTCTGAGAAATTCCAGACAAAAAGCAGAAACCCTTAACCACTATAAGGCCTCATCTACTCTGGGCTGCTCAGTGACACAAGTCTGATCTGTACTTGTAATTCTTCAAGAATGTTGTTTTGTAATAACATGGTTGCTTCCTGGTCAATTTAAGTTATTACACTTTGAAAAAAAACAGATTAAGCTAAACTGGAAAAGACATTCATTATGGCCTAAGAACACTCATAGAAAAAAAAAATAATCAAGAATATAACTATATAAATACAACTAGGCAAAAATTTGCATTTTACTATTTCCTAGATAAATTACTGTAGTGCAGAGCACTACAGTAAACAAATGTTTTAAGTGTGAAGGGCTTTCCATTTCAGTCTGTAACAGACTCAAATTCTGATTAAACACCTCTTAGTAATTCATTTCAAATCAACCCAACTATTTATTCTAGTCAAACTTCTCAGAGGAGAAAGGTTAACTCCAATAATTTGCTCCCAGCATCAGATGTAGCCTTCAATCTCATATGCCATAATGAGTTGAGAAAATTAAATTACAATATCAAGAATCAGGAAGACACATCACGTACTCAAAAAAGATGTTATAAGGCTGTACTAATACTTGTAAAGCATTTCCCAGATAAAAGCAGATATACACACATGAACTATTACTGCTAATGAATGCTACAGAGTTATTTCTCAAGGCCCTGCTCTAGCTGTAACAACACTTGCATGCTCTTGGCTCTCATTCAGTCAGCCCCCAACACTTGAGAAACTCTTTGGGGCTCCTTGCACTAAAATAAGACACAAAAAGACATAGAAACAAACCAGAACATGATGTCAGAGTGGAAATCAACAAAAAAGCCTGAGGAAGGGGTGAGATTGCTCTTGGGACTTTTGGCATGGGAAGAGAAAAGGGAGAGTGCTGGCACAAGAAGGAGAATGTGAGACACAAAAAAACCTCAGCTCTTGGTACAAGGGGAAACAAAGGCCCAGAGAACTCCCAGAGTCCTCAAGGACAAAAAAAAAGAAGGGAAAAGATTAAAGGCAGAAAGATCTGGCACAGAGAAAAATGGTTCAACAGGTTTGAAAAATGGGCAAATTGTCAGGTGTGGACAGAAACATGCATAGAGCTGCCTGTATAATGAGTTTGGCCCACTGTGAAACCACAAGCAGCCCTAAGTGTATACACACAGACAACAGACAACCCATTCCTAGAGTAATGCCTCAGTGTTTGGGGTTTTTTGTTTTGGGATTTTTTTGTTATTGTTGTTTTGTTGGGTTTTTCAACCTGTCAAAAATTATATTACAATATCCTTTTGCAGTATTTTCTTTTGCAACATAAACACAAGACAACAAAAACACTTTAGCAACCTGTTCCAGTAGTGAGAGATAGCATAAGAGAGACACTAGCAAGAGATCATCTGCTACTTTTGAGTTCTGAATGGCAAGTTACCATTGTTAAGGAAAGAAAAATCTCCCCATGCCCTTCTAGCTTTTCCCTGTATGAGAAAAATCAACAAGGGCTGGATAGATGACATGCACTTCAGCATCCAGAATATTTCTAGGCATCTATATTTAATTCTGGAAGACTCCATTAGTATTTCTTTGTATTTGCTTTTTAAATTCTGGGTATGATTTGTGCAACATTAGAACATGAAACATTCAGAACAAACATTAAAATCCCCCACACAATTCATGAGGAGATGGTTAGGGACCTACTGCTCCACGTTGACATCCAGAAATCTATGTGGACAGATGGGATTCATCCTAGAATCCTGAGAGAGCTGGCAAGGGTGCTCACCAGACCACTCTCCAGACCACTCAGCAGTCCTGGCTGACTGGAGAGGTCCCAGCTGATTGGAAAAGAGCAAATATAACTCCTATCTATAAGAAAGGAAGGAAGGAGGATCCTGGAAATTACAGGCCTGTCAGTTTAACTTCAGTCCCAGGGAAGCTGATGGAGCAGATCATCCTGAGTTCCATTATGTAGCACATGCAGAACAACCAGATGATCAGACCCAGTCAGCATGGCTTTATGAAAGGCAGATCCTGGTTAACATNATAACTACCTGAAGGGAGGTTGTAGAGAGGCAGGGACTGGTCTGTTCACCCTAGTGGAGAGTGATAGGACAAGGGGAAGTGGATGTAAATTGTGCCAGGGGAGGTTCAGGTTACATATTAGGAAGAATTTCTTTCCTGAAAGGGTTGTCAGTCATTGGAACAGGCTTCCCAGGGAGGTGGTTGAGTCACCATCCCTAGAGGTGTTTAAGAGATGAGTAGATGTTGCATTGGGGGGCATCATTTAATAAGTTGATAGGGCTAGGACAAAGGCTGGACTCTATGATCTTCAAGGTCTCTTCCAGCTGTAACTGTTCTATGATTCTATGATTAGGTTCTCGAATTGTTAGAAGCAAAGCACACAAACAGTGGGATAAAAGGGGAGCTAATCTCTAATGCAAAGATTTGTTCCAACTGATAGCCTTGATTCTACAGGCACACCCATGGGTTCAGACCCCTTCCTTCTTTCACAGAGAAACAACAACAGGATCAAAGTCAAAGACTACTGAAGACAGAAGCCCTTTCGTTGTATTCAGATTCAAAACAGAACAGCCTACATCAGAGAAGATAAAAAGAAAACATCCCAAATAAACAAGGCAGGGTTGGGTTACTCTCTCAGACTCCTGTGGGTTCAGGCATGTAACTTGCCAAAGAATATTTTGAAACACAAACAGATGTGTTTCTCTTCATTCCCAAACAGTGGTCAAGACAAACTAAGTCTTAAAAGTTCAAGTATTCACAACACCAGTATGAGTTAGAATGGAATCCCCTCAATCTCGGCCTGTTAAAGTATGCATACAAGGGAGAATACTGTGCCACACAAATTTAAGACTAGCTTGTTTTGAATGGCTAAAGCACAATTTCTGTAACAATTCCACTCTGCTCTGATCTTCAGCTTGATAGTCTGTGTCTTATTTGCATTACAAACTTTCTTAGCAAGTCACTACAGCTCAGAATGAAACTTGACATAACAGTTTGTACTCACACACTGCTAAGCTGCTTTTCTGGGGAAAAGCTTACAGAACTGCAATCTGCTCCTCAACAACAGCTGCTCCTCAGTAGATTCTGTTCAGTTGCAGCTAGCCATCCTAGTAGAACTTGCAGGAGAGCTCTCCATGCCTCAAAGCAAATCAGGTAGCCTAAGCCACTTTATCACAAACAGAAGAATTGATAGGGTGTATAGGCACTGTCTTCCCCAGCCCAGCCAAAAACACCTCTCAAGAACACATGAAAAGGACAGTACAAATCCAATGATCTCTGAAGAGACACTGTTCCATTATGTATTTGTGCTATTAAAAAAAACCCAAGGCATCATTAAGGGAAAAGTATTTTTTAACTTGACAGTTCCGTATGGTCTTATGTCAGATTTGCAGTCCAAGTTGTGTTTGTACTACTCAGTTGTTGTTGCTAAATACCATGTATTGGTAAAGTATGTTTCAGATGAAAAGGTATTACTTACTTCTCCCACTATAGAATGTAATTTGTAAGATAAATTGAGCATGCTTTTTTGAGATTTAATCTGGAAGTAAAAGCTAGCAATGTGCACATTAAACATCTAATACTATCTGCTCAAAGGTGACCTGTTGGAGACCAGCAAATAAAATCAAAGGTAAAAAACTGCTCCCTTCAGGATGTATCCTGTTGTTAAAATATCATTATTTGCATAATAAAAAAACCTTAATGTCTTTAACCTTTGGCGTAAATATTGTAAATTATATTTCTTTTTTTCTGATAATTAAACTTAGTGTGCAAAGGTGTGACAATTAGTTATAAAATCTCATTTACATTTATGATCCATACTGCTTTTAGAATGAATGATAATGCTTTTAACCATCTTCAGTTGAGAAATATAGTTTCTAATAGAAAACAGTTTTATACCTGGACACTTCAATGAATCACTGAAATTGCTATTTGTTAGACTACTCACAGAAAGAATCCCACTGAAGCCCAGGAGATCTGCTCTAACAAGTACACAGCAATATGAGTATGGGCTGCATAATTAGGTCCTCTGTGATCCTTCCTAATATTACCTAGAGGCAAAAGCATAGCATTTCCACATCAGGATCTCTGTTGTTACTTCTTCGGGCATTAAATAAGTTAGGTCCAGATCTTTTTTACAGGAGCTGTCTGTGGTAAGCTTGCTCATGACCTGTAGACAGTCAGCTACAGTTTTGTCCTTGTGTAACTCTGATTTATTCTCTGGCACATCCTTAATTTTTTGCCTTTGTCCATCTGCCACAACGTTGGTAGGACTCTGACTTGTTACCCTCGGACATATGTCTAGCTAGTACAATTACCATTTATAAGAGCAAGTAGTGAATATTTATTTTCTGACTACTATTCCATCATGTTTGTATTTCAAGTGAGTTTTGCCACACACATACAGCATAGAATAAGCCTCTTATATGATCTGCAATACTCTTTACATGAACTCTTAGATAATTACGAAAAGGTTGCTATAATTGGAATAAGAAAACAAGAACCACTGCCTTAAGACAAGCACATGAATTTCCTTGCCTTACGATGACTTTTCTCAGAACTCTATTAGAAAGTGCCATGACATAATTTCATTTTGTAATGTCCCATTTTCAAGCTCCATTCTCATACAAGTCCTAAAATGTGCTAATTGGAAATCCTCGCTGTATACAGAACACTGCTTTCAAAATGACAACTGTTCCTCTTTTATCAGAGTACTCAAATAGCAGGAGAAAAATAATTTTCAAAATTCAAAGCATTTTGATCTGGTTCTGTCAAAACGCTCTGTGTTTTTGGTTGGTAATCTCTCTTCAGTCAAAACATGACTTTTTTCAGGGTGGTGGCTTTTCTGAATATGATCATCTCCAAAAGTTGAGAAAATAGAAATGCTGAAAGAAAAAAAAATTGAATATTGCTACTTTGCCATACTACCTGCCAGGAATCTTAGCGAGAACCTGTGCAAACATTTCAATATAAATTTAGAACATTTAAGAAAGAAAAAGTCTAGTCACAAAGAGACAGAGTATGGTTTCTTCCATTAAATAGGCATCCATTAAGCACTAGGATTATTTTAGGTAGAAGAAAGAGGTATCAGTAGCAAAGAGCAATTATCAATTAATTTGTGGGTAATAATGAGCTGCTGTTTACCAGCTTCAATACTACTTCAAAAATACTAGTACCTCCCAGACTTCTTCCATAATAGCTAGCTATATCATATAAAGAATATTTTGGATGCTTTTCCCTATCACAAGTCACAGCTTGTAAGGGACACTCTGGAGATCACCTAGTACAAATTCTACACAGAATGGGGCCAAACCAGACATCAGATCACTTTTCTGACACCTCCTGCCAGTGTCTACAACATTACTTAAAAAGATAAGTTAATTTGTGGAATTATTCAGCCATTATTAGGTGCTCTGCTGGTGGTTTCTGTTTCCATTTATGCTTCATACAACATTGGTGCCTAACAGTAAATGCAAGCAAGCTGGCAGCTCCTCCTCATTCCCAACTGTTATTCCAGACATCTAGCCTCCTTTATGCAGTGAAAGCACTAGACATCTGTAGAAGCAGTAGGCAGCAAAGTGAAAGAGCCAGGACTGAACAAGTTGCCAGATGCATACAGACAACAAGTTGTCTGCAGCCTGAAGTCTGAGAATCAGCATTATAAGAACCATGCTCACTTTAATCCAGGAGAATATTAGAAGAAAGACTTCAAACTAAAGTGGCGAACAGTTTTGCTCGTAACAAAAGAGCAGATTGCTGACACAATGGGGTCTCTCTCAAGTACGCAGAATTGTCTCAAATGGAGCAGAAGACTGGCTAGTGGGTTGCTACATTCAGGACTCCATGTAAAAGGTGGTACTCTGCGTACCTAAACGTGCCAGGCTGTTTGCCCTGACAACAAGCCAAACTCACCACTGAGTTACTGCTGCTAGGCTAGGCCTGACATTACATGAAGGGAATTTATAAAACCCTGGCCAACACACGGGTCCCCCTCACTATTAGTAGCATAAACCCCTTGAAGTAAAAAACCCTTAACAAAGTTGCAGTGAAATCACATATGGCAGCAGATATCCCAGCTTTAACCACAATAGTTAAACAAGTATGAATCCATTAAACAATATGAAAGCTGTGATTCTGACTTTACTGACCTTAGGTACTCCTGACGAAATCAAACATTTGCAGTCATTTAAGGGTGCTGCAATTGCCACCACCACCATCAAATTTCTTTCTCTCACTTTTGCCAAAGCAGTAATTCTCAGCAGCATACAGTGCTTAAACTCTTCATCCCTACCCATCACCATGTATTCCTAAGTAGGTGCCAAAAGAGGCAAGAAGTATTCTTCCTTTCCATATGTGCACAAATAGGACTTGCCATCACAAATTTGCTTTAAACGGCATACACTTGCACTATTGGAAACAATAGAAGGCTCTCAGAAGGATCAGGTATCACAGTATCACAGTATGTAAGGGGTTGGAAGGGACCTAGAAAGATCATCTAGTCCAACCCTCCCTGCCAGAGCAGGATCACCTAGATGAGGTCACACAGGAATGCGTCCAGGCAGCTCTGGAATGTCTCCAGAGAAGGAGACTCCACAGCCCTCCTGGGCAGCCTGTTCCAGTGCTCTGTCACCCTTACTGGAAAGAAGTTCTTCCTCATGTTAATACTAAACCTCCTGTGATCCAACTTACTCCCATTCCCTCTTGTCCTAACATTGGATGACATTGAGAAGAGCCTGGCTCTCTTGTCCTGACACTCGCCCTAACATATTTGTAAACATTAATGAGGTCCCCTCTCAGTCTCCTCCAGGCTCAAGAAACCCAGCTCTCTCAGCCTGTCCTTAGGCAGATGTTCCACTCCTTTCATGATCTTGGTGGCCCTGTGCTGGACTCTCTCCAGCAGCTCCCTATCCTTCTGGAGCTGAGGGGCCCACAACTGGACACAGGATTCCAGGGGAGGCCTCCCCAGGCCAGAGGAGAGGGGAGAAGAACCTCTCTGGCTCTGCTGGCCACGCTCCTCTTAATGCATCCTAGGATGCCATTGGCCCTCTTGGCCACAAGGGCACATTGCTGGCTCATGGTCATCCTCCTATCCACCAGGACTCCTAGATCTTTTTCCCCAGGGCTGTTTTCCAACAGATCAATTCCTAACCTGTACTGATACATGGGGTTGTTCTTTCCCAGATGCAGTACTTTACACTTACCCTTGTTAAATTGCATTAAGTTTCTCCCTGCCCATCTCTCTAGCCTGTCCAGGTCACACTGGATGGCAGCACAGCCTTCTAGTGTGCCAGCCACTCCTCCAAGCTTGGTATCATCTGCAAACTTGCTGAGGATACACTCTACCCCTTTATCCAGATCACTGATGAATATATTGAACATTACTGAACCCCGCACTGACCTCTGGGGGACACCACTAGTCCAAGGCCTCCAGTTAGACTCTGCTCCACCGACCACAACTCTCTGGGCTCTGTCCTTCAGCCAGTTCCCAATCCATTTCACAGCACAGTCTCCCAGTCCATACTTCTGAAGTTTGGCTATTAGGATACCATGGGAGACAGTATTGAAAGCTTTGCTAAAGTCAAGAAAAAACACATCCACTGCCTTCCCCTCATCTCTCCATCTAGTTATGCCATCATAAAAGGCTATCAGATTAGTCTAGCAGGACTTCCTCCTGCAGAATCCATGTTGACTACTCGTGATAAGCCTACTTTCCTCCAAATGATTGGAGATGGTGGCAAGAACAAGATGTACCATCACCTTTCCAGGGATGGAGGTGAGGCTGAATGGCCTATAGTTACTCAGGTCATCCTTCTTGCCCTTTTTGAAGATTGGGATAATATTGGCCTTCCTCCAGACCTCAGGCACCTCTTCTGTTCTCCAGGACCTCTCAAAGATTATGGAGAGTGGCCTAGCAATGACCTCTGCCATCTCCCTCAGTATTCGCAGGTGCATCCCATCCAGGCCCATGGACTTGTGGATGTCCAGTTTGCTCAACTGATCTCTGACCCAAACCTCATCAACTGAGGTAAAAAGTACCTTCCTCCCATCTTCCTCTGCAGTTTTGAACTTCTGTGACTCCTGGTAGTTGGCATTAGTAGTAAAGGTAACTCTGTTAAGAAAGTTATCTAGTCTTAACTATAAACAGTTGCAACACAGTGTGGTTCCAGACATCTTTCACAGGGGATACCTTAGACATCACAGTTTAAAAGAACAGCTCTCCAGGAGGCTTCCAGCATCTATAGGACAAGCACCAGCAATCCCTTACTGCCATTATGCAAGGGGTGATGAAACTGAATGACCAATGGTGCTGGTGTGTAACTTAAATGATGTGGAAAAATGGTGAGAGGATGGACTCAGGATTAGCTTTTATGATACCATTTCTTATTTTCCCACTCAAGTGTCCTGCCACAGGTTAGTCTTCTTAGTTGCAACAATTCGAGTTTAAGATGGATCAGCAAAACAACCTGAGTTAAAAAAGACATGTATATATTGAGAGAAAGGATTTTTAGAGTGCAGATCATAAACAACATAAATGCAATAAGGGCAGGAGATAGGATCAGATACCTTAATCTGGCTTCATCACTTGTAAATGATGACTTTGATATAAACATTAACCTAAACACAATGTGAATGCCAGAAGTGAAGCAACTACTCCTTAGATTTCATGAGGTGGACTGAGCCAACCTACGCTATCAAAACCAGAAAAGGTCCTCCTCACAAACAGCTGTTATCACTGCAAATCCTGCTATTTATGCTGAGCAGCAAACCTACTGGAAAGCAGCTCTGCAGAGAAGGACCTGGGGGTCCTGGTGGGCAAGAAGTTGAATGTGAGCCAGCAACATGCCCTTGCAGCAGAGGCCCATAAGATCTGGGACTGCATTAGAAGCATTGCCAGCAGGTTGAGTGAGATGACCCTTCCCCTTTGCTCAGCAGTGGAGGCCACATCCAGAGTGTTGGGTCCAGTTCTGAGAGAGATATGGACATAGTGGAGCAAGTCCAGTGAAGCACCACAAAGATGATTAAGGAACAGAAGCATCTTTCATATAAGAAGAGACAGAGCTGAGACTGTTCAGCCTGGAGAAGGGAAGGCACAGGGGGGAATCTTATCAATGTGTATAAACACATACAGACACAGAAGAAAACCAAAACCAAACACTAACAGAAATCCACCACACAAGCTGTGCCACAAAATTTAAGTAGTTTTTGTATTTGAAAGCTAGTTGGAAACCCACAAGTCTCTGCTCTTCATTTTCCTGATGGCTACCTTCTCACAAAGACAGTGCGAGGTACAAAACAGACAGAAGGAAAGCATGAGGCAGGAATAAAAACCCCTGTGGAGTTGCAGTGGCTCTGATATAGATCAAATTCCCACGTTATGACTTACTCTTTGCCTCAAGAAAGAAGACATCAGTGATTTCACAAAAAAATATTTGTATCACTATATGATAGAATACACTTTGTCATTGATATGACATGGTTGAAGAAATACTAATGAAGATAATTATGAATTCATAAGCTACATTCCTTCCTTCCAACACTTTCAGAGTTCATTTACTCCACAGGAAATCAAGTAAGGCCACACTGTCACTACCACTTTACTCAGCTGGGCTTTTCAAGGTGACAAATATGCTAGTAAGTGTGGCTATAAGTTTCAAGTATGGAGATCACACTAAAGTCTGTTGTGTAAAACAAGAAGAAAGTAAGATTATGTTTCAGATAATAACTCTTAACATCTCCCTTACTGTTTCCTATTTTAATAGTGAACTTCAAATATCACAAAACTTGTCAAAATGAATACAGTTAAGGACTCTGCTGTGAAAAACTACCAGAAAACTCATTTTCATTCCATTAATAAGGTTTTCCTCTAACTTTAGAGCAAATGAAATGTAGTGTGAGGTGATGTCTTATTTTATTAATCTAGGTATCTTTAATGATATTAAGTGTCTGATACCATGTATCAATTTCATTTTTTAACATCTTATGGCAAAGACCTATTGCTGGTCTAATTAGACACCAGAACACTAATAGTCCTTAAAACACCCAACCAAACCAAACCAAACAACCAACCAAACCAAACAAACAAGGGGAGGGTCATTGTCTTAAGCCATGACTAACTTTATGAGCTGAATTGTGCCTGTAAAATGTGAATAACCTCAAGCAATGATATTCTACCCTCCCCATTTAGTATCTCCTAATTTCAAGTGAAATCACTTAACCACTTCAGAAACTAGGCATTAGCAAATATGAAGGTATTACAATCCAATCCTGATAATAATGTATCTTGGAAAATTTCAAGAGGGAAAGACCTGAAAAAGCCAGCTTAACTGATTCTGGGGAAAAAAAAAAAAAAAGAATTAACAAAATCCTGATAATTCATCATCACACTTGAACAAGTTCCTGTATTTGAAACATTGGAGGATTTTATCTTCATATCTTCTACCTTCCAATATGATTCCCTTGTGCCAAAAATACAACCTTGAAATTGCTATAGTTTTAAAAATGTGAATGTCTTTTAAATATAGAAAAAGAAGGCTTTCCTTCAGTATAGAAGATCATGCCTTCATCAAATGAATAATTTAAACCCCTCAAGTCATCACATATTCCATTAATCTTTCTGTTCAATACACGTATTAGCACTGAGACATTGTTGTGAAATCTTCAGTAGAGATCCAATTCAAACAAACAAACATGTTTTTACACTTATTTCTACAAAATGTTGCCTAGATTAAATAGATCCATCTTTAAAATTAAATAGCAGGTTGTAAAAAGTGCATTTACCATATTGTGAGCCTGTTTGGAATCATCACAAATACAGGTATATTAGATTTTTCATGTATAGCAGATCAAAGTGCATTACATTAGTTCAAAGACACTGCATTATGCCTCTTGCTGTCTACAGTATACTATATGAATTCTTGTCATTATATCAATTTAATCCACTGCCATTTTTTAGGCTACTGTTTGTCTAACCGAATGAAGAGCAGAATAGCTGGCATTTAATGTGACTACATCGCTTTTTCCAACCCGCCTACTTTAAAGAAGAAGTTTGTTGAGTGCATGCAATTCACTTTACAGATCATTTGAAATGCATAAATAATTCCAAATGCAAAAATAACAAAAACAATAATTTGTCATTTTGAAATGCTGAGATGCTGGGAGGAAGATTTGAATATAGTACACTCTTTTGTTTGTAAGCATGGTGATTTGCCAAGCTACACCTCACAGTGCACTAACCCTAGGGCATTCCAGTCACAAACACACTTTGATCTGCTGTGCTTTTGGATTCTCTCTCCCAGGGCTCTACCTTTCTTGACAATCCCAGAGGGAAAATGCAGGCTTGCATTCTTTCCCAAGTACCACTCCAGAACGAACACTCCATATGCTTGCTGCTAGTTCAGCCTTGCACTGTTTTTCCACAAGCTTGTTTGTATAATAACGACAGCTGCAGGATTCTTCAGCTTCAAGTTGTGAATTGAATTAAAAAAAAAAAAAAAAAGCAGCAGCCTACAGAGATTACATGATAAATGAGAACTATAGAAACAATATTAATTCTGCATGGTCTTAATATGTACAGTGAGAAATAGAATGCAGCCACTGTTTTGTACTGATATATCTGAGCATTCTTTATTAAAGGGGACTACATATAGTTAATATTTACTTTGCGATACTAACAGTCAAGAGTCAAACGTCAACGTGTAAGAAAGTCACAAGTCAGTAGCTTGTAACTGTAGAATTAAACTTCCATTTCTACTGAGATCGGCTGAGAAAGAATAAATATTACAAAAGAGTAAACAGTGATACAGATCTATTACAGAATATATCTGTATGTGTTAAAAAAAATAGATAGTTGTAGCAGTTTAGGGGGGGTTGGTGAAAATATCTACTTTGATCTGGTTAAAAATACCCTGACAACATACAGAATCAAGCAGCAGCTTGATCTGACACTATGTAACCTAGCATGAATTCACATGCCTGGGGGGTGGGAGGGAGAGAGACCACAAAAGCAGCAGCCCTTAGGTCTTTTGTCTATAGTACTCTTACAGAGTTTATAACTGGTTGTTCTTACCTTCCTGTTCTTCATCATTTTAGACAGAGCATTTCCAGAGCATTCTGTTGGCATATTTCACTCAAGTCTTCTACTATGATAAAGAAAGTAAAATCTGAGGGGACTGAACAGCACACCATAAATCAATCTGAATTTAAGCAACCCTTCCCTCCCTCATTTATTCCTCTATCTCTTGGTGATAGTAAGTAATTGTACTACTGTGAAGGAGGGGACAGCTAGTATCAGAGCTCATCTCTGGACAGTTCCAGAAAAGTCGTGTGATTTCCTGAATTACTCACATGGCAGCCTTCAAATTCCTTCTTCCACAGTGAATATTAGAGTGGAACACACAAGGGTAACAAGGGAAGAAATGGCAGATATGCTGATTTTCACATTCACCAGGAAAGCCTTGTATTGTTCATGAGAGGCAGGTCCTGCTTGACTAACCTGATCTCCTTTTATGATGAGGTAACACGTCTAGTGGACAAAGGGCAAGTAATAGATGTCATTTACTTGGATTTTAGCAAGGTCTTTGATTCTGTCTCACACCACATTCTCCTGGAGAAGCTGGCAGCACATGGTTTAGACAGGTTTACTCTTGGCTGGGTAAGGAATTGGCTGCAGGGCCAACCCCAGAGAGCAGTGGTCAATGGCCTTCATTCTAGTTGGCAGCTGGTCACCAGTAGTGTTCCCCAGNGTGGACAAAGGGCAAGTAATAGATGTCATTTACTTGGATTTTAGCAAGGTCTTTGACTCTGTCTCACACCACATTCTCCTGGAGAAGCTGGCAGCACATGGTTTAGACAGGTTTACTCTTGGCTGGGTAAGGAATTGGCTGCAGGGCCAACCCCAGAGAGCAGTGGTCAATGGCGTTCATTCTAGTTGTCAGCTGGTCACCAGTAGTGTTCCCCAGGGCTCAGTGTTGGGGCTCAGCTCTGTTCAATGTCTTTATCAATGATCTGGATGAGGGGATTGAGTGCACCCTCAGTAAATTCGCAGATTATAAAAATATAGGAGGGAGAGTCAATCTGCTTGAGGGCTCTGCAGAGGGACCTGGATAGCCAGGTCCTACACTTCAGTCACAATAATCCCATGCAATACTATAGGCTTGGGGCAGAGTTGTTGGATTGCTGCCTGGCAGAGAAGGACCTAGGGATGCTGGTCGATAGTTGACAGAACACGAGCCAGCAGAGTGCCCAGGTGGCCAAGAAAGTTAACAGCATCTTGGCCTGGATCAGAAACAGTGCAACCAGTAGGACCAGAGAAGTGATCATCCTCCTGTACTCAGTGCTGGTGAGGCCACACCTAGAATACTGTGTTTGGTTTTGGGCCCCTCAGTCCAAGAAGAACACAGAGACATTAGAGTGCCCAGAGAAGGACAATAAGGCTAGTGAGGAGTCTGGAGCCCAAGTCTTAAAAGGGGCAGCTGAGGGAACTGGGGTTGGTTAGTCTGGAGAAGAGGAGACTCAGACCTTATCACTCTCTACAGCTATCTGAAAGGAGGTTGGAGTGAGATGGGGGTAGGTCTCTTCCCCAGGGTTAACTGTGAGAGGACAAGAGGAAATGGCTTCAAGTTGCAGGAGGGGAGGTTTAGATTAGATATAAGGAGAAATTTCCTTACTGAAAGGGTTGTTAAATCTCAGAATAGGCTGCCCAGGGAGGTGGTGGAGTCACTGTCCCTGGAGGGGTTTAAGAAACATATATGTGGTATTGAGTGCCATGGTTTAGTGGTATGTTAGTGATAGGTATGGTTGGACTTGATGATCATAGAAGTCTCTTCCAACCTTAATGATGTTTCATGGTCCGATAAGTACACAAGAAATTGCTTAGTAAAAAACTAAAAAAAAATATACATATATAAAAAATAATACTATCAGCACTTTTCTAGAGTTGTCAGTTTGGCTGTTGATGCTTCAAGTCTTTTCCACTAACCACTAACAAATAAACACCATGCAATTAAAGCTTTGTTATAGATACTTCACAAAATTTTCCATCTGCCAAAATATCTTTAAAGAAAACGAACCAACCAAACTAAAAAACCCTCAAGAATTAGAGATAAAATCTAAGGCAGGGTGTAATGTTGAACCATGTTATTTGGTACCATTTCTAAAAAAAATCTCTGTTCTTAAGATTTCAGTGTATTGATTCACTGGACAAACTTGAATACAAACTTATCTAGATTATATGTAATCCTGTACATACACAAAAGGAGCACCTTTCCATATACAGTTACTTCATAGTCTCTCTAAAAATAAACCACTCCAGAGCAAATCAAAACATTATATCACATTCCATAAATATAGCATTTAGGAACATTAAAGACCAACAACTAGATACAGATAAATGCTAACTGTTTCACTTTTCAAAATCTAAGAGCAGCCACTTTGCTTCCTCGCCTTAGTGTGCAAGCCAGATAATTATATTCTTTATTTAAAAGTGATCTTGCAAAACATACTAATACTCCCATCTACAATAGCATTAGCAGCATAACTTTACTAATGTAGCTATAAATTAATGTGCTTAGTTTTTAATACTATCTAATGGAGAGGTGGAAAGAAGAAAAAACCCCTCTCAAACATATGAGAAAGAAAAATCGAACGCTTGAAAATTGAAAAGCACAAGATGCCAAAAGAGATTCTTCAATGTCTCAGCCATTTACTGTAGAGATCTTTTCTCATTTGCTGATGACTTTGGCAGACTTGGTTTTGTCACCAGTCACTCTGTACTTTGGTTAATTACGCAGTACACCAACAGAAATTTTCTTTCTGATTGCATAAATCACAGTGCTTTGACATCAACCTCAACAGGGGCTGCTAGAACAATACAGTGAGAGCTATTGACTCCATCTCTCAAGTCCACAAGGTGTATCATTTAGCCAAGAGTGATAATTAGACACAGAATATACTGAAAACTGTCAATAGGCATGTCAATAGGAGGACTCTTAGCATCTAGCATCCAGTGAATCAATGCTGGTATTCAGCTATAAAATCAAGAAAATGATAGCTTTCAAATGAATGGTGGAAAGGAAACATGAGGCTCCTTAGGGAGGAATAAAACAGCTCAATTTTCCCTCACTGAGTGGCTCTCCAACTGCCTCACTCAATGGAAAAGGTCACAGAACATTACAGCAAAATACCTCTGAAACAAGATGTACAACAATGCTGGGACATGACATGAAGTACAAGCACACTACAAAGGCCCATATATCTCTGACCTGACAGAATTAAAGCATGGGTCAGCAGATGCCAGACAAGACAGGAATTGAAAGACAATGATTGATCTGTGTAGAAGAAAATATGACTGCCTGTCCATATCAAATATGTATGCATGCATGAACATGATTATATGTACAATATGCCCACTCCTCTCACAACAGTTTTAAAGCCACAGTCCTGCTTTCTTTTTATTTTTTTAATGTATGTCATTTCCAGTTGAAGTCCAAGACATAAAGCTGATAGTTTTGATCTATAACCTTGTGTTGACATGTTCCTGCCAAAAAAAATACCTGAATTAAACTGATCCTGAAATACCCTTTGCACATATCTTTTAAGCAAAAAGAGATAATGTAAAGCCAAAGTTTAAGTACAATTCTGAATATTAGAGGAGTGGTAATAGGAAGCCATTTCCATTTACTCTGAACTCTTTCAAGTAAATGTTTTAGTAGGCATAAAGGGACAAAGGATTCCAATGGCATATAACACAAAGCCTGTTCTGATAACCAGCACATCTCTTACAAAGCCTGGTTTACAACTGCAGCTCTGAAGTAATCATAGCCTTTGTACCATGGTTACTTGAAATGGTTAGAAATGAAATTGTAAACAAGAGAGAACTACAGTGCTGACAGAACAGAGGAGGGGAATCTGAACACCAGCAAGTCAGCAAAGAGTTTCAAAATTGCCACAAATCATTCTATTTTCCTTTGGACCCTAAAGGAAAATGCCTTTTAAAAGGTAGCTTAAAGGGTAGCTCATTAGTACTTGTAAGACTTCATATGTTACCTATTGTTGGACACCCGATGCATTGTTTACTCCAGAAAACCATACTATGAAAGTATAAATGCCCCCTTAGAAGCAAATGCTAAGCATCCCCATGGCATTCCCATGGTCCTTAACTCTTCACTAATTACCAGATTAGTTTTAGTGGTAGTTGATAGCCATGCAAAGCGATCCTAGGATCTGAAAAAGTCAAGCTCTATTTTCTGTACTCGTATCGGCTGAAGTATAAAACCACTCAAAATATAGACTCTGCCTCATGCTCTTGCACATTTCTGAGCTCCACACAACTAAAAGGATTTAGAAGCAGCCACTGAGAGGCACATTCATGACACAAATATATACTAGATCTGCTGAATGAGTAGCTGCCATCTTTACACTCACTTTTACGTACTTGCACTTTAAATATCAGTGCATTTCTTTCAGTCTCTTAACCACTGGTATACAAAAACACAAAGACACAAGTAACATAAACCTTAACTTTTGCTGACAGAACTAACATAAAGTCGGTTCTCTTCTGCCTGCCTTTATTTGGAAGTTCTAGAACTGAATAAAAGAAGTCCAGAAGGTTTCTGGAATGTGTGGATGATAACTTCCTGATGCAACTGGTGAGAGAGTCTACCAGGGGCAGTGCTCTGCTAGATCTTCTGTTTACAAACGGGAAAGGCTGGTGGAAGATGTGGTGGTAGGAGGTCGTCTGGGGCATAGC
>VWZO01010894.1:24975-36288 GCA_013396975.1 Bucco capensis
AGGCAAATGATCATCTGTGTTGGTGTACCTGTGCCAGGCCTTGCATCCCTTCTATTGACTTCACTGGTCAGGAATCAGTTCTCATTTATTCTGCATGCATTTTGTAGGGATTTTCTGAACCAGCCAGAGCGTATCTTCTTCCAACAAGTGTGTTTGCAAAGCACTTGTGGCACGGAGTGGGTCCATTAAGTGACATGGCATTGCAGGTAGTGTGGGTGAGTGGGGCTGGGAGCTGTGCTGGGGAATTGTGTTTGTGCACTGGCCAGCTCCAGTTCTCATGCAGACCTCGCTGGGCATTAGGCATTACAACATGGGAAGAATTGGTTTGTGCTACAGGCTGCCAGAAAGAGATTCTTTCTCAAAGCCACGCTGCTTTTTAAGATTCACTTCCAAGATGTCAATGGCATCTTGGCCTGGATCAGGAATAGTGTGACCAGCAGGACTAGGGATGTGATCCTCCCCCTGTACTCTGCACTGGTGAGGCCTCACCTTGAGTACTGTGTCCAGTTCTGGGCCCCTCACTTCAAGAAGGATGTTGAGGTGCTGGAGAGGGTCCAGAGCAGAGCGACGAGACTCATGAAGGGGCTGGAGAGGAAGCCATATGAGGAAAGGCTGAGGGAACTGGGACTGTTTAGCCTGAAGAAGAGGAGACTCAGCGGGGACCTTATCACCCTCTACAACTACCTGAAGGGAAGTTGTAGTCAGGTAGGGGTTGGGCTTTTCTCCATGGCAGCTAGTGACAGGACAAGAGGCCATGGCTTGAAGCTGCAGCAGGGGAGGGTTAGACTGGACATTAGGAAGCACTTCCTCACGCAGAGGGTGATTGGGCTCTGGAATAGGCTGCCCAGGGAGGTGGTGGAGTCGCTGTCCCTGAAGGTGTTTAAGAAAAGATTGGACGTGGCACTGAGTGGCATGGTTTAGATGTTGTGGTGTATTGGGTCATAGGCTGGACTTGATGATCCTGGGGGTCTTTTCCAGCCTTGGTGATTCTGTGATTCTGTGATTAACATATTGCCTCCCCCCTTGCCCCAACAAATTGATATGAGAAAAATTCAGAGTTCAGTGTCAGATTGTTTCAATCTAAAGGTGCTAGCAGGGGAGAGAATCAAAGAATCATAGACTCTTCTGAGTTGGAAAGGACCCACAAAGGTCAAGCTCTATTTTCTGTACAGCTCCTGTCTCAGCACAGGACAACCCCAAAAATTACACCATGTGCCTGAGGGTATTGTCCAAATGTTTCTGTAATTAAGTCAGGCTTTGTGCCATGACTACTTCCCTAGGGAACCTGTGCCAGAGCTCGACCATCCCCTGGTTGAATAATCTTTTCCTAAATCTACCCTGGCACAGCTTCATGTCATTCCCATGGGTCATATGGCTGGTCACCAGAGAGAAGAAATCAACTCCTGCCGCTTTGCTTCCCCTTCTCAGGAAGCTAAGGACCACAATGAGGTCTCCCCTCAGTCTTCCCTTCTCCAGGCTGAACAAACCAAGTGACTGCAGCTGTTCCTCATACAGCTTCCCCTCTAGACCCTTCACCATCTTTGTGGCCCTCCTTTGGACATTCTCCTTCAGCTTAATATCTTTCTTACATTGTGGTGCCCAAAACTACACACAATAATTGAGGTGAGGCCACATCAGTCCAGAGTAAAGTGGGACTATCTCCTCCTTTGAGTGGCTAGCAGCACAGTGCTTGATGCAACCCCAGCACCAGACTGGCCCTTTTGGCTGCCAGGGTACACTGCTGACTCATATTCAATTTCCCATTGACCAGAACCCCCAGATCTCTTTCTATGGGGCTGCTCTCCAGCTTCTTGTTCTCCAATCTGTACATACATCCAGGGTTACCCCTGTTGCAGGTGCAGAATCTGGCACTTGCTCTTGTTAAGCTTCATAGGGTTGGTGACTGCCCACCCCTCTAATCTGTCCAGATCTCTCTGCAGGGCCTTTCTGCCTTCAAGGGTGTCAACAGCTCCAGACAATTTTGGATCAACGCAAACTTACCTGGTAAATCTTCACCTCCTGCATCCAAGTAATTTATTAAGATATTGAAGAGCATCTGACCTAAAACAGATCCCTGCAGAACCCCACTAGTGACTGGTCACTGGCCTGATGTAACCCCATTTATTATCACCCTTACAGCCTAACCCATCAGCCAGTTGTTCAACCCATTGCATGGTGTACTGATATAGCCATGTGCTGGATGTGTTCTCCAAAAGGATACTGTGTGAGACAGTATTAAAAGCTTTACTGAAATCTAAAAAGATTACGTCAACTGGTTTCCCTTGGTCAACTAGGTGGGTAATCTTGCTGCAAAACCAAATTAAGTTTGTCAGGCAGGACTTTTCCCTCATGAGCCTGTGGTGGCTGTGAGCAATGATTGTGTTGTCTTTCATGTGTTTTCCAATACCTCCCAGAATGATTTTTTCCATAATTTTACCGGGCATGGAAGTAAGACTAACAGGCCTGTAGTTACGAGGGTCATCCCTGTTACCCTTCTTGAAAGCTGGGACAATGTTTGCCAGCTTTCAGTCAACTAGGACCTCTTCAGATTCCCAAGAGAGTTGAAAAAAACATTGAGAGGTCTCACAAGGACATCAGCCAGCTCTTTAAGTTCCCTTGGATGAATCCCATCAGGCCACAGAGACTTAATAGGGATCCACAGGTGGAGCAGCAAGTCTCAGGCAAGTTTAGAGCTGGCTGGGAGTTTATCACAGTCATGGTTCTCTAGCTCAGGGGGGTCCCAGAGCCCATCATCAGTGTTGAAGATCGAGGCAAAGAAAGCATTAAACATCTCTGGTTTGTCTGTGTCTCTTTATGAGGTGACCATCCTCATCAAGTAACAGACCAATGTTATCCAGTGGTAGCAGTAGCACTTCGCAGCCAGGGAAAATAGTTAGAATTGCTCCTTTGGCAACGCACAACTGGCATTCAAGAGATCCTGTCATAGACAAAATGTGACTACTCATCTGTTAAAAATACACCTTTAAGCATAAGCCCCTAGAATGGTTTATATTACTTCATTCTAGCAAGCTAACAAGCCTTCCTTATAACATCGGACTAGCAAAAAACACTACAATAGGAATAAAACCAGGATTCAGTATTGATGCTTCAAACAGAATATAATCTCAGGGAAATATCTCTTATTAAGTATAAAAGGACAAGATTTCTCCTTAATGTAGATAATTTATAAAATCTCCCTTCATTCACTTTCTCAAACCTTGACAACTTAAAAGTAATTTTCATAACACACAGCTACACACCTTAAAGAAACACAGTTAAGGAATCTAATTTACCCTAAGAAAGGTAAATCCTAGGTATTTTAACAGTGTGAGTAATCTTGTGTAAATACTTGGGTGAGAAGTGTTCCAAGAAGGGAGAGAAAAAAATTCAAACCAAAACTAGCAATTAAAAAAACAAACACAAATCACAACTGCATCACATAGGAAGAACCATCTACGTTTTCTAAACACTCTCCCAGAACAGTGCATGTCATGTAATCCATTTCCATGGATTTTAAAACCACAGATTCCCCCCAACCTTTAAATGGTTACATCTACAAATCTCCAAGTAGTACTTTTACAATTACCAACATAGATATCATTTTTAACAAAACACATTTGATTGACAAGGTTTGGGAAAAGCTTAGTAGAGTAGAAGATGACTAAGAGTGCAGATCAAAGTATTTGAAACAGCATCTGCTGCAGAAGTTAGATCATCAGTAAGGTGCTAAAAGCCACTAGAATTTAGGGAACAGTTACAGGGATGTAACATTCTTGTTGGTAAACCTACTTATGAATTTCTTCCTCTTCCTCCCCAACCTTTTATTCTCGGTCTCACATCTTTATCTTCTCCTATACCTTTTTGCAGAACTGTATTATAAACTCAGTTACTGAAGTGACACAGGTTTTACAAAGCCTTTTGTTGTTAAGCCATAGCATTACTTTAACTGGAGAAAATCCAGCATTTTGCAGCAGTAGGCCAGTGGCTTAGAGGAAAATACAGTCCTTTCCACCCTGCCCTCAAAAAGTAGAATTGAAGGAAATAAACCCAACTTTGCAACTTGGGATCTATTATCTAGAGGTAACATCTTTGCCTCAAAATAGCCCTCAGAGAGAAAATTCCCCCATTGCCAAGATTGCCTGGTAAAACAAGCCTATAAAACCATATTGTTCTTTATTACTGTTCCTGTTACTTTTTGTTTCTCTTTTTAGATCAGTAGAAATCAAAATTAAAAACATAGTATAAATAAGGAGATAACTCAGCATTTTAACCATCCTCAACTCAAACAAATGTTCTTTATTTTAATTTCTGAGTTGCTCATAATTTTACCTAAAATCTTATATCATGTCTACACAAAATGTGGAAAACTGGCTGTTCCTATGGTCTCCTCTGCTTCTCTCTGTGAGATCTGCTGAAAGACAGACACTTTATCAATGCACAGGCATGTTTCATGACAATTACCAAATAAAGCAACAGCAGTTTCAAAAAATCAAAGAATGTTCCTTTGGGACAGCATTATTTGCATGTTCATAATGAATACTTAACTACACATCTGTGCAACCCTTTAGGTTTTTTGGTAGGAAGTGATCTTTTAAGAGGACTTTGGCAACTTCCAGCAAACACTCCACCTTTGCTGGGCTGAATGAAAGCAAGCTTATCAGTTAGCTTACAACCTTATTTCAAACAGTTTATAAAAAGCCATGTGATAAATTACTGACTGAAGTGACTAGATTGTTTGGCCAGGAACTGCTTTAAAATCAGAGGGTCACTATGAACAGGAATTTTAAGTGGTACAGTTTTACTGGTTTGAATTCACCTGCTAAACCCTGAAGTATCCAAAATTAGTATTGCATGTACTACTACACTTAAACAACAAACAGGTTGACTTGTTCAGAAAACTGTTCTCTTACTGTTCAATAATTATATGATCTATAGTTAATGAAAAGAACAATGAAGGTAAGAATATAGGCATGCATACACACAAAAATATCTCCTGATATGGCACTTAAATTCACTATGTTAAAAAAAAAGATTCAAAGAAGGTATGGTATAAGCAATTTCCCACTACAATCTGTCACAACTCATAGATCAATGACTATAAAAATATATCTTTTATAATATATATTATATTTCTATTCAAAATACAAAAATAGTGTTTTGAAGTGTACCATGGCTATCACACACACCATACAATTTACATCATGCTCAAATTTTGCCTTACTGTACAGACATCTACACACACATGCATATTCATGTTCTAAATCAAGAAATGGGAACACAAAGATTCCAAGAAAGAATCTCATCCTGTGTTACACAGAAGTATCATCAATAAAGTTATCAGTTGTTTTTCTTGCTAATAGGTAAAACACAATGCTGTGATGACACAGGTAAGCGGAGCTTTTGCATGTGGTAGAGCTGATCAAACCTCCCACAAAAAAAGCCAATGTCAACACTTGGGTGGATGAAAGGAAAAGAAAACCACCACCACAAGATATCCATACTTGGTCAGAAACACACAAATGAGTATGAAGGTTAGTCCAGAAGAGCTAACTCGCAGAAGAACCATTTAAGAACAGGAGAAAAAGTAGGCAGAGTGGCTATAGTCTCTCCTTTTAGAAGATTAGACACATACATACACACAATTGCAGCACTGCTGCTTCTGGTACACAGAAGTGAAGAGCCATTGCACCACGAGGCACAGCAAATAAAAAGTCTCAATCCATTAGGATCGAATAAGCAGCAATGGAGAGTAGAGATATTAAAAGATATTCTCCAAATACATAAACAAATAAAGCCATTCTATGATTCTTCCCAAGCCAGTTGGCTTCTTCACTGCTAATGATTAAATGCACTTTTAGAGCTGGGTTTTCCTATCCTATCCTTCCATGCAATTCTCATGAAGTTGCAAAGCTGTGTGAGCATCTGAAGGCAGAACTTATGCAGCTCAGAACCTCTAAAGGCTCTACACCACAGACAGATTTCACCAGAAAAGGAGCTTAACATCAGTTCTACCTCTCCGTTCACGCTGCCTACTTGTCTTATTCTTGCATCTCAGTCAAGTTGCTGTGCAATACTCTCCTCCCAATCACCCTTACTACATCCATTCATTTTGAAACTTTTTTTTCTTTAAATTCTTTGTGTGCAAGAGAAAGATTGTTCAGCAACTTCACTGCTTTAAATGCTTGATAAAATCTAATGGCAATATACCCCCAAAGAATAACAGCAAACCCATTACAGAGGCAGGGCACATTGCATAAATTCAACCACCAAAACTGAATAGAAAGGTTCAAGAGAGTAACAGAACCAAGGAAGGGTATTTACCATTATCTTTCACTCTTTTTTAAATTAGGAAGAGTCAGACTTGCAGGACCAGGAGTGGAAGAAAGAAGCTGTGGTAAATCTTGGATTAATTACAAGAAGCCTTAAGTTTACATTTTGTCACTGAGCTCTCTTCATCGATTCTAGATAAAGACATACAATCAAGGTTCAACAAATAACTGATAAGAGAGAAGTGATAGGATTAACAGGTTGAGCAGCATTTAGCAGGATACTGGCAAGAATAGCTACTAGTTAAAGGCACAAACACATTAACTGATCAAGTATAAACAGAAGTTGTAGCATTTAAGTACTTCGGCAATCTAGTAACTATTCAGTAAACTATTGCATTGTTTTCTGAAGATGAAGTAACATCTCAGATAAAGTTTAGTATAACAAAAGTCCATTGTGGACATGTAAACAAAGCTAAATCACAGAATAACAAGATTGCTGCTGTCATTTGGATTACGAGTCTAGTCAACAGCAAGATATGGAGCAAAACTGGATGTTCTGCCTTTTAATTATAAATACAGTAAGAGAATAAAAAAGCTATGTACTCGAACAGCAACAGTATCAAGCTTTGCTAAGAGGAATACAAATAAATTAAGAACAATAGGGAAAAATAGTAATTTTGCAATGACACATTCAGTTGCCTACCATTCAGTGACAATTACTCCAAACTGCATTTTAAATATATCCGTCTTGCAAAAGAAACTCAAAATAAACAAACAGGTCTATATAAATGAAGCAACACCACAGACAGGATGGATTCTCTCTAGCTAATTTCACACCAGCAACACCCATAATCACTTGTATCTCTCTGCAGCAAGTGTGAAAATCAAGAGAATAACGTGTGTATGGTTAATCAAAGCCTCTATCTGCTATGAAGCATAGATCCCAAAATGAATGCAGAAACTGCAAAAATTCCAGTGGCACAAGAAAGATTTGGCAAGCCTCAAAGAATATGCTTAATATAAATTACAACTACAAGTGATGCCCACGCATGTACTTTATAATGTACGTACACTTGATTTCATTACTACTGTACATTCAGATACTTGAGAACACATTGCCAGGAATGAGGCAATTGTACACATCCAAATTCCATTCCTACCTAGCCAGATGTATATCTAGTTATCCAAGAATGCTAGCTGGGAATTACCTTTGAGAAATGTAAATGTTTCAATTTAAATAGGTCAGCAATGTCCTTTTAAACAATTTATTTGATATATCTGGCAGACAGGCAGTGCATGAAGACATATAAAGTACATTTTCAAACACTTTGATACTTAATCAATAAAATTAGGTTTTCAAATGGGCAGGGGGGGGAAGGAAGGGAAGAAGAGAAACCTTTTTTGTGTGTGTTGATTGTATCTCTCAGTCCTGCCGGCTCAGGTCCTGTGATAAGGTGTTGGGGGAGAGAGTGAAGGGAGGGGACATGGCAGCAGTAATTCACATAATGTTACTAGAAGTTTTTAGAAATACAGATTAAAAAGCTGAAAACTAATTGATGAGCCTCACAGATGCAGATTTCTCTGAAACAGATCTTTTGCAGTGTACATAGATGTATATATACGGTTTGTCGAATAGGTCCTTGCACACAGAAGAGTCACTCAGCTGATCATCAGGAACCTCTGGGGACAGCCTGGAGGTGTGTATGGGGGTGTTATTTCACAGGTTTTTTGAACACCCACTATAAAACTAATCTGAAGATAGGTAGAAAAATGTAACTTACTGATATTTTGAACTGTATGTGGAGTAGGCAAAATTTCCTAGCCATGAAACCAAGCTTAGTTTCTTAGTGACCCAAACTTGTATTTATGAAGATATTTCTAAAGCACAAAAATTAGCTAGGTGTGATTTGCATCTTTCAAAGTCTCCTTCACTTCGCAACTTTAATTCAAATTAATAGTAGGGAAAAGGTGCTGAACTGCTGCTGCTGTCAATAGAAGTAGTACATGCTGGACAGCATCACAAAAGTCTAGTTATGCGTGCCCCAGACATTCCTGAAAACAAAGGGGAAAAAAAGAGTAAAAAGCAGTGAAATTAAAGCAGACAAACTAACAGAGAATACACTTTACTGTAATAATAAAATCTCCTGTATGTGAGTTTTTCCAATACTTGGGGAAATTACCTATATTGTTATTTTTAAAGCAAGTAACATGATTAAAACCTCAAGCTTATATTTCTAAATCACACTCCTTATTTCTGTCTTTCAAATAAAAAGCTTCTGCAAATTTAACTCAATGATACAGCTTCCTCCTAATTCCTTTCCTAACAGTATTTCTCTTGCAGCTCATAAAATCTGTTACACGTTCAACTTTTGAATTTAATTTGCATGGTAATTGCAATAACAATAATACTTCATCATTAGGATAATATAGGCTAAGATCCTATGTGATTTTCACTTTTTAATGGAAACTCAGAGACGAAGGACACAGCTAA
This sequence comes from Bucco capensis, assembly GCA_013396975.1. Taxonomy (NCBI): domain Eukaryota; kingdom Metazoa; phylum Chordata; class Aves; order Piciformes; family Bucconidae; genus Bucco; species Bucco capensis. The sequence goes on from VWZO01010894.1 coordinate 33,736, forward strand.
AATATTACATATTAATTTCAATATAGCTAATACCCCCCAAAATCCCACCAATTTACTTTTCACTGACAGTGTTAAAAGAAAATGATTTATGCAGATCAATCACCTAGCTCATCAAGTCATTCACTGACAGCCAGCCTTCATCATTGCTATTTAAAAGGCACTGCTGACAGAAAAGACCGACTCTTTGATTAAGGGCTCTGTCTGGCTAACCTTTTATTTGAAGAATGATTGCTGCTGAGTGACAAATACTTTCCCATTCATTTCAAGGAAAAGATATTGACATTCAAATTCTTGACGTCTACACTGAGCAGATGCCACTGTTGGCAAGTGGCTTGATAGCAACAGCAGGTACACTACTACTCTGGAGGATGAAAAACAACACCACTGGCTCAAGTTAAAGGTTCTCAACAAGTGAAAGCTACAGATCTCTCAGCCAAATCCTCTCTTTTCAACAGTTATCATCAAACAACATCTGTTTGTTGTTTCTCCCTAGTCCTCTTCTTGAAAGTGTCCTAGCCTCACCTTGACCCCACTTTCAATTGTATTGGATGTTATTACTAAAAATAAAGAGAACTCAGCAGTCAAGTGACCCTTTGCTTGAGAAAGACGTCCTCCCTTACACAACATCCCTGAACGCCAGGCAGGAAAATCCCAAAGCAAGAGCTGCTGCTTCCGTACTAATGTCATTTCTCTTGACTGGAATGTAAAATGGAAGTTGCTTTTGCAGTATCACATACAAAATCAAAGCCAGTGTGTTTGTTACTTTAAGATGTTCCTGCTGTCACTTCCCACTTTATTACTTTATAAAAAGTAAAAAAGGAGGGAGAGGGGGAAAGAGGAGATGAAAGCTGGCCAAAAGCAGCTGCCAGATAATGCACAAAAAGCAGTGAATCCTTAGTTCCTGCTTTGGTAAAAATGCACATCTAATAAGTGCCATAAAACCCCCAATTATTTATTTTTCCAAATAAAAATAAGACATCAAGATATGTACACCATTGTGACAACTCTCAATACTAATTGTTTTCAGAAACAAATCACACACAAGCTATTTTACTTGCACATTCCATAGATCATCAGTGAGATTCAGTGTGCGGATGCACAAAACAGTGTACAGATACACTGAACAAATGCTTTTTGATGCTATTGATGACTTTCCCAAATTCTATATTACAAACAATAATGTATACAGTGATGTTAAAATGAATCGCAGCTAATAAAGTAACATGAACAATTCACCCTGCAAGTGCACCATTTCTCCCCAATTTATTTTTTTTTTGCCCAGAAGGGAGAATTAATATTATTAATACACTACCATATAACATATCTCAATGTTTTCCTGCTACTAAGACTCAGTGTTGTCTTCTGGTGTACCACAGAACTTCTGTTTTATCATTGTATTAGGCAGTCATATGAAGCCATCAAAAAAAAAAAAAAAAGATCACTCACAACAACAAAGACATTTCTTCCAGAGTTTTCTAATCAAGTGCCTAACCTCTAGCACATAACTTCACAACAACACAACATTTATTTAGTAAGGCAGGAGAGGAACAGAGCCAACATTAGTGCTGGAGAAAAGAAGGGCTTGGAGTAGGTATCTTTGCTTTTTCTGCTGTTCAAATATGATTTGCTCTCCAGCTTCTTCCTGTTTGTGAAACTCATAGCGCATGATCAGTAACAACAGAAATGGAGGTCATGCCTACCAGGGAGGGAAAATGAGGAAGCCTTGCAAAACCAGAGGGCAGACTGCATTATAGAGGTAAAAGGACAGTCTGTTAGCCTCTTTGTACAACAAAAAGGAAAGAGATAACAGGAGAAAGGATAGAATCATCATCCCCTTCAGAAGATGCCTGGCAAAGATGGGAGTGGGTATTTATGCACAGTATATATCTGTAGCATCACCAAGTTGATAATTATAATCTAACATTTCATTTTTAGTTGCCTACTGATAAGTAGTAAATTTCATGGTTGTGGAAAAGGTTCCATGGTTCTGGGAACTTGGCTCCTAATTCCCTCCTCTTACTTCTCCAAACTTACAGCTGAGGGGACTGAACATTTGGTTCCTCCTTCACAGTATCACAGTATGTCAAGGGTCGGAAGGGACCTAGAAAGATCATCTAGTCCAACCCCCCTGCCAGAGCAGGATCACCTAGACGAGCTCACACAGGAATGTGTCCAGGCAGCTCTTGAATGTCTGTTCCTCCTTGTGTTAATACTAAACCTCCTGTGGTCCAACTCGCTCCCATTCCCTCTTGTCCTAACATTGGATGACAATGAGAAGAGCTTGGCTCCCTCCTCCTGACATTCACCCTTAACATATTTATAAACATTAATGAGGTCCCCTCTCAGTCTCCTCTTCTCCAGGCTGAAGAGACCCATCTCTCTCAGCCTGTCCTCATAGGGCAGATGCTCCACTCCTTTCATGATCTTGGTGGCCCTGTGCTGGACTCTCTCCAGCAGCTCCCTATCCTTCTTGAGCTGGGGGGCCCAGAACTGGACACAGTATTCCAGGTGGGGCCAAACCAGGGCAGAGTAGAGGGGGAGAATAACCTCTCT
>VWZO01010896.1:0-11545 GCA_013396975.1 Bucco capensis
GGCAATTTTCACATTCACTATAACAGGCCCCTTTAAGTATTGTAAAGCTGCAGTAAGGTCCTCCTAGAGCTTTCTCTTCTCCAGGCTGAACAACCCCAATTCTTTCAGACTGTCCTCATAGAAGAGGTGCTCCAGCCCCCTGATCATAGCCCTCCTCTGGACCCACTTCAGCAGGTCTATGTCTTTTTTATGCTGGTAGGCCCAAATCTGAACACAATCCTCCAGATGGGGGCTAATGAAGAGTGGAGTGGAGCTCTTAAAGAGCAGTTTCCTGATTGTCTAAGGAAATAATATAGTCTGCAAATAATTCTTCCATTTTTCAAATTCAAAATAGTTTCTGAAATATAGATTAGCAAGAACTGGAGAATTTTAATAAATATTCTAAAAGTTATTACCATTCATGTAAATTTAGAAATATTTAAACTGTCTCTCTTAATTCTCTCTTTCTGTCATCTCTCCTCAGGTTATCTGTTGTACATTTCTCATTTTCAATTTACTGCATCATAACAGTGAACAAATGTGTCATTAATGTTTTTTACTTACATTATTTCCATCTGAATCCTAGCCTCTACTTAAAATTAACTGAAATGTTTACCTTTATGTATACTTCAGACTAGGTTTATTCAAAGCTAGAAATACTGGACACTATAATGACTTTGATTAGGCAATAAAATATTCACTTTGAATTAAAAATGATATCTTCAAATTACCCTTATAAAGTAATTTGAGATAACCACACTAGATGCGGAATTTTGGAGATTCAACATATATTAAAAAAACAATCAAACAAACAAACAAAGCACCACAGAATTTCTCTTACTTGTTATTTTTCCTCCTTTGCCTTCCAGTAATTACTTTCCAATTTCAGTAGTTTTGAGTTCTCCTAGGCTGTTTTTTTCCACTCTTGCATTGTGCATTTTCTGCGAAGGACAGCATTTGCTTGTTCAGCAGCTACAGTAGACATGCAGCTACATTGCATTGTGCTGAAATGAGACCTAGAGTCTTGGAGTCTGTTCTCCGAACCTTTTATTCGCCTTAGCAAAGTTGAATCTTCTTTACTTAAATTCCACTATTCCAGGTTATAAGTCAATAAAACAGTACAAAGGATTGAAAGTCCCTGGATATCTCTGAATATTTGAATTTAAGGGAGGGATAAAAGGAGGTCTGCCTGAAATATGTGAAGGTCATGTGATGCCATTTTGAGTTCCTTAATATGTGCCTGTGCATCACAAGGTCACTATTGTTCTGTATCTGCATAACATTTGGGACTGTGAATTTTAAACCAAATTTTAATTTGTGGTTTGAATTTGCAGTAAAACTATATCCTTCATTAGAAAAATGAATGCCTATTTGAAAGGCTTCGAACAATTGCTCAATGATTTGTTACTGATTAGATGATATCTTCCAAAGCTTATATCTTCCAAATTTTTGCAATTTTTATCCAAGTCAGATTTCCACTCATTTTAGTTTCCTTTCAAAAGAAAATAGTGTTTCATTTTTTCATGTGCTGTTACCCATTTTGATAACTTTCCTCTTTATGATTCTTAACTTTTGATTAGATATGTTTTTGACATTGATTTTTATATAAAGAAAATAAATTGCCTACAGAACACTTACTTGCATTTATATTTGTTGCTTTGGATTTCTTTCCTCCTTCTTTTGTCCTGAGATTAATCTTTTACAAAAGAAAAAGGTTTTCTTGGTGACTGTAGTTAGAGGCAAAGATTTTCAAAATGAAGTCAACAAAGTAAAATTTGAAAAATCTGTGCTTTATTTTCAGAAATACAATGAAATATAGTCAAACGACTTTGTGGAAGGGAAAAATCATTCTGTTGACAAGGGATTTACTCTTCCTTAGGCTTTGTAGGTGACTTAGTGCTTCTACAGTAGTTTTACTACTACTGCAAGGTTGCATTTTTTCTATTAGCCTACAGTGTAAAGTTTAAGCAATTATTTGATAACCCTATATGTACGAGGAATGTTTTCAATTTCTAGAAAGTTTACTTACTTCCTGGGTGATTAAGTCATTTGTTTTAAAATATTGAAGAGGCATTTCAGCTGAGCTGTGTAGATCATGAAGATATAAAATCCAAGGTGTTATATTCTTGCAAATACTTGCTTTGGAAATGAAGATGCAAACACTGATACTATTGTAACATAGATGTTTTATTGTACATGTACTAATGTAACAGTTTTCTACATAAAATTTCATAGATATATGTGCATGTATATAACCATCTTATTTTATGCATACATTTTTAATATATCATTGTTCTGGGAAATGTAAAAAAAATTGCCCGAGGTATCCATCTTTTCCCCCTTCACCCCCCCAACCGTTAATGTGTTTATTTGTAAACTTGGCGAGTGGTAGCCCTTTCCATCGGCTAAGTTGCATGGTCACACAGGTAGGAGTGGAGTCAGGGGCCGGCGAGTCGGCGGGGTGATCTCCGCCCCCGCCGGGTGGTCCCTGCCCAACGTGAAGACGGGTGGGCAGTAGCAGGGCAGCAGTACCTGCGGGGTTGTCCCGAGCCGTAAGCCGGTGCACACCCCACCACCGTCCGGACAGCAACACAGACCCTGCAGCAACGTGCAGCAAACAGTGGCAAACCACAGCGAGCAGCGGCAAGCCCCAGAGCAACAACAGCTTACGGCATCTGCAAGCTCCCCCGGAGCAGTGAAGAGTGACAATTTGCACCCGGGAACAGCTGTAAGCAGGAACAGAGGAACCGGCATCATAGCAGCGAAGTGACTACGGCACACCGGGAGGGGAGGAGCATTCGCAGCAAGGACTGGCACGAAATCGTGGTGCTTCTGGGAAGACGGAGGCGGAGCCTACTCCATATTCTTCTTGGCGTGCAGCGGCCGGGCCACCTTTTTCATCTCCTCACCATCACCATCCAGTACCCAGGCTTCCTTCACTTTTCACCTCATCTGCCACCTCATCTTCACCAGACTGTACCCTAGCAGGTTTTACTGCGAGTGAGGGGGTGGCCGGTGGCGTGAGGGGGGTGGGAACCGGGAGGGTGTGTAACACCTTGTATTTTTTCCACTGTTATATATATATTTTCCTATGTTAAATAGTTATTCTTTATAACTCAGTCTCCGTGTTCAGTAATTTCTTTCCTTTTTGGAAGGGGGAGGCTCTAAAGGGGCTTTCTTCTGAGTTTGTCCTCCCAAACCAGGACAGTCATGAACTAGAATCTTTGTAAGAGCTTGTGAATTACTGTGATTTCTTCTGTAAACTGCCAAAATTATACATAGCACGAAATATATTGTGTGCATATGTAATGACTTGAAAAGAGTAAAGAAATACTTTAAAAATGATGATGAATCTCCCCTGAACTGCTAAGGACAAATTCTATATGCAGCTACCTGTGTTTTCTTTTATTAAAAAAAGTATAGCTTGTTTGGAAACTTTATTTTACCTTTCACCTTGTCAATCACCTAAAAGGATTACTTTGGTCAAAAACATGTCACTTTCATTGCCGCAAAGCTTTGCGCTTATCTCAAGGTGCAGTACAGGGTGTACTTATCTTCAGTTCTTTACTGCATCCTGGTTTGTTTCAGTTTTTAAACTAGAAATTAGTTACTGTTCTGTGATATAATCATCCTGATCCAATATTGTGGTGTTGTTCTTTTTTAATTCTCCAGTCTTTCAGTTAAATTGTTGTCGTCATCGTCGTGGCTAGGCTTTGCGAACGAAGATCCAGGGAGGGCTCCACCCACGCTCCTCATCAGCGCCGTTTACAAGCGTGCTGATAAAAAGAGGATAGCGAATAGCACCCTCGAGCCTGAGCAATGGATTTTTTTAAGGTGAGACACAGCATGCGCAGAGCTGGACCCACCCTTTAGTCCTAAGGTTCATGTGCCAGGGCCAAGCCAGCTTGGATGCTGGCAGCGAAGTCCTTAGGATGGAGGTTTAACCTCTTAGATGGAAGGCCTTACAGGGCTAAATGAGCTCCATCTGCCCGGGTTTGGAATCAGAGTTGTCCCTCTCTTAGGATGACTGCCAGAAGGCTAATGAGCTCCTCCTACCCATACAAGGATTATGGGAACATGGGTATCACTCCCCACACTTGACTGTGGGCAATGAGTTTAGTGCTCCCTCTGCTGTTGGCGCAGTTATCGCACCAGGGGCCACAAGAGACCCCAAGTGATTTTCAGACTATGCCTGCAGTTAAATTGTAAGAGAAGGATAAGAATAAAACTTAATAAGAGTTTAAAAAAGAAAAAAACATTGTCATTCTCACACACACTTGCTTCCTTTTCCATTCTTGAGAGAAAACACTGCACTATACATCCTCTTAAGCAAAAAAAAATAGATATAGTGTCTGTATTGGTTTTCTGTGGAACGCACTGGTGTTAAAAAATACTTCACCATATTAATACAGTTTGTTTACCTTACTCTGAAGTGGGAGAAGAGGCTTTAGTACTTAGGTAGTCTCGCTCTAACCTATGGTATGTGTCTGCATGTGTCTGACTAGTAAATAGTTATAGTTATATAAAATCTCACAACTACAATAGTTTAACACAAACAATTTTATAAGTTTTTTTGCCACGTGGAAGCTCCCTTGATTGTGATTCATGTGAAAAAGTAACAGCAACTAAAATTAGAAAAACCATGTCATTATCCTGAAAGGTCCATCCATTCACACAAAAAAAATTAAGTTTGTGTTCCCTGGTTACTTGTCAACTTGCTTATACATTGCTACAGAGAGGTGGAATAATTTTTGCACACTTGCTTAAACTAAAAAAATAATTATATAATTTAGATTAAGATATTCCCTAAACTTGGATAAAATGCCAAAATTTGATCCTCCAATGTATTACAAAATATATCTCTTTGCTTCCCCCCCCCCCCCCCCCNTTCCCCCCCCCCCCCCCCCCCCTTGTAAATACAAATTCAAAAGATGTTTTGAAGTGTAGACTGAGGGGAGAGACTTTTCAGCCGATCAGATTGTAATATGACAAGGGGGAATGGTTACAAGCTTAAGGAGGGGAAATTTAGATTGTAGATTAGAAGGAAGTTCTTTACCCAGAGGGTGGTTAGGCACTGGAACAGGCTGCCCAGAGTGGTTGTGGATGCCCCATCCCTGGCAGTGTTCAAGGCCAGGCTGGTTGCAGCCCTGAGCAACCTGGTCTAGTGTGTGGCATCCCTGCCTAAGGCAGGGGGGTTGGAACTAGATGATCTCTAGGGTCGCTTCCAACCTGGTCATTCTATGATTCTATGATGGTTCTTCAGAAATGAACCAATCCATAGAATAGAGATAGTCATACTCAATTTAAGTACATAATGAAATAGTCTTTTTTAAGGATTAGCTTGCAGCTGGTTTTGCGAAGCCATATTCAAAGACAAAGAATGTTAAAGACATTTTTAGCTTGAAAATAAAGCTAGTGTAAATTTCAGAGTTTATCAATAAGGCTGAGATCAATACATTTTGAAATTGTTTTTTCTTTCCATCACAGTGTGTTCAAGGCTCCTTCTTGAAATCTTCCAATAAAAGTAAAGGGTTTTGTTGGGTTTGTTTGTTTGTTTGTTTGTTTTAAAAACACATTAGAGAGTGTAGAAAATCAAACAATGAAACAAAACACGTCTTGATAACAGCATTTCACTTATGTGTATATTCTCGGTATATCACAAGGAAAGTCAGGAGGTACATGACCTAAATGTAATATCTCTGTCACAGGACTTCGCAGTGACCTCAACTCTGTAGGCCAGAATGTTATGTTTTGATTTTTCTTTTCTTTCGGACAGTATGCCCTATATATATCTTTCTTGAAACAGTGAAAAGTTAACTGCTGCTCTCTGCAGGCACTGTTCCCATCTCTCTCTGAATAGGTTCTCACTGTGAAGTAAAAGACTGTTCTGGAAACATTCCTGGGTTCTGGGCAAAATCTTCTGACATTGCAGTCAGGGGGTGATGACCTTTCAAATTTGTCAAATTCACTGAAAAACTTATAATTATTTGTTCCAAAACCAAATAAAACAAAAATCTCAAAACTTTCTCATAAAAATATTGTATATGTTAATACCCTTTTTAGGAAGCATATACTTACTGTAAACTGTTATTGGTTATTGCTATTAACATCTAATTGCTTTCTAAAAAGGTGGTATTAATATTAGCATGAAATTTCTTACAGTTCTTGAGAAAAATCAATGAATAAAAAAATAATGAGATAAAATTATCATTTGGTAATATTTTCTGAAGTTATTTCATGTTCCTTAATGACAAATGAGGCATTACTTCCCATCATATTTCTGCCAATATTTTGTGGAAAGTAATTAGGAATTTGTGGATATGTGTAGCTAGAAACAAAAGTTTAATTGGTTAAAATCTAAATTTACTCAGTTACAAGAAAAAACACAGCATCATGTATGTTTCCAGACAAAATTAGCCAGCACTGCATGAGTTTCAGTGGAAAACAGTTTGTCAGCTGAGAAACTGAGTGATTAATTATGCAGAAGAAATGGAAGGAAACTGTAAATTTTTCATGAGCAATTTGCAAATTGGAAGTGAAATATATTCATTCTGTAATTAATATCTCCGTCATAATGATGAATACAGATAGGGTGAATAGAGATAAGATTGGTCAAAATTCACAAAACATGTTGATGATAAGATGGAGTAGAAATGATCATCTCTAGAACTTGCTATGTGTAGTTGCTACTACATTAGACAACTTCTATGGCTTACAGGCTATTATAACTATAGAAGGAATTTTCTTTTGTTACCATCTTCTTGCCACTCACATTTTTTACTGTAGCAATGTCTTTAATAGTGAGTGATGTCCCGTGAATCATTCTATAGCTGTCACAATTTATGTGCTGCAATTTACAAGTTTTAACTCATTCAAGTCATGCTGCCTTTTTTTATTTTTTTTTTTTTTTACTTAAATGCAAAACCTACTCAAGGACTATAGCATGTTGAAAACGTTATACAATAATATTCTGGTTTTCAGGGTTCTGTTCTTTTATGTGCATCTCTTAAATACTATTTCTGCATATGGTATTTATGACAAAATTAATGTTAAAAACTATTTCCTAGGTCCTAAAAACCTGTGCTAATAGTCTCCCATAGGCCTTCATTATACCTTATAACTTCATGTTATACTGCACAGAAACATAATTAAAAAATACCCAAACTTGGAAATCTTAAATACTTGCTTTGTTGGGAATAAGAATACAGAACAATAAATGGCCTAACAACAGAGTGTCCTCAAGCTTCTTGACTGATGTCCAGTTTGATGATAAGCTACAAAATGCTGTTAGGTATTTTGGATTGTTATAGATTGGATGAAATAATGAGACTTGTGGATTGGAAAAGGCTGAGTAAGTTTAACTATTTTAATAGAAAACAACGACAGCAGGCAAATATATACAAGCAAAGATACAGAGCCAGCACCAAGATCCAAACCTCCCACCTTCCCTCCCGGTTGCTGTATTACCGCAGCCGAACTCCCCTTGAGCGGGGGGGAGGGGGGGGGAAGAAAGGGAGGAAGCTGGACCCTGGAGGCCTGGACTCAGAAGCGCGGAAGCAGCAAAGCTGGGGCGCCAAGCAGGGCTGCCAGAGAGGCAAAGAAGAGCGAGAGAGAAGGGGGAACAGCCCCCCTAAATTATACCGAGCATGACGTGTATGAAATGGAATACTCAGTTAGTCAGTTTGGGGTCACCTGGCCTTGCCTGTCTCCTTCCTATAGGTGTACGCTCTCACCCTGCACATCCCCCCTGACTTCTCAGCAAAGCCACAGAAAAGTTGACATTCCAATTCTCAGGCTGTAACCCAAACATTCAGGCTTAAGCTATTAGAAGATGATAATGTGTTTTGAAAACATACTGCCAGCTTTCAGAGGAATACAGTCACTTTTAAAGGAACCCTGGCTAGAAGCAATACCATCTTAGCAGAATTAATTCTGCTCCAGACCAAACCAGGACAGGATCTTCCTTGTTTCACTTTTGGTGGTTTTGTTTTGTTCATTTGGGATTTTTTGTTTGGTCAGTTTTGGTTTTTTATTTGTTACATTTTATTTTATTTTTAATGATACTGCCCTGAGGCTAAAATTTTATGGGTTCTTAGAAAGCTGTATGCAAAATACATTCTATGCTATATTGTTGCATTTTTGAATGAAAAGAGAAAGCATTAGATAACAGAAGTGTGAATCATTGCTTATAGATTAATGTTACTATTCTAGTCATAAGAGTCATATTGTGATGAAGGTAAATTCACCTCCTATAACTTTCAAATCACTTCCTGACTCCTGTATAAAATTATCTCATTGAAGAGGAATATGTTTCTAGATAGATAAATGTTTTATTTTATTTAGAGTATATCCACTTAGGTATCAGTGTATTTTTCAAAGGAAAAGAAAGAGTTAGAAATATCACTGTAGTATAAAATATTTATATAAAGCCCAGAAAATTTTTATCTACTTTTGAAATAATATCAAGTAACAATTTCTAAACTTCAGGTAGTAATGAAAACAATATAATTCACAGCTAGTGTTATCAAAATATCTAACAAAACATTTGAGCCGTTCTAAACGATGTTGCTCTGGCTTCTACTCCTGCATAAGGATCATGTCGGGGAGAGAGTGCTGACCCTTTCGGAGTGCAGAAAACTGCAAGCAGGAGGCATAGAGCGAGAAGCTGTTGCAGCCCAGCTGTGGCCCCACTCCAAGTGAGTCACGAAGAGCCCCTAGCTCTGACTCAGCGGGCGGGACCAGCACTGAAGGTGGCAGATTTAAAAAGCCTCAGGCACCATCTTTTCAGCCATTTTAAGCAAGGTTGCCCTGACATGTACATCTACCTAAGGATTGCATAGGGGAGACAGCTTATTGGTAAGTGGAGACCCAGATGGAGCTCCAGCATGAAAAAGCAGCCACCCAGGTGTCTGGCTGTAGGGAGCACCAGAGCCTGTCGCTGATTACAGAATGTTGCTGTGTAAGGTGTGAGCAACTAGATGACCTACCCAGCCTGGTGGAAGATCTGAAGGAGGAAGTGGAGAGATTATGAACAATCAGGGAGTATGCGAGAGAGATAGCCTGGTGTAGTCACTCACTGACATTCCCAGGGCGCTCTCAGCAGGAGGTCTCACCTTGTGAAAGGATGAACCCTTTACCCTCTCACCACCAGGCAGAAGGAGGAGGATAAGATGACAGGGGAAAATGGAAACAGGTCACGGCTCGGCACGGCAGCAGCACTCTCCCGGCCTGTCTCACCTTCGTGGGTGCCTATGTACAATAGGTATGAGGCCCTGAAACTAGATGAGAAGACACAGGATGAAGGGGATGTAAGTCCTTCTGGGTTGGAAGGGTTGCCCAGGGCAGGACAGCTTGCCTCTTGCATTAGTACTGCCTCTGTTAAGAAGAAAAGTTATTGTCATTGGTGACTCCACTCCGAGAGGAATGCAGGGCCCAATATGCCGACTGGACCTAACCCACAGGGAAGACTGCTGCCTCTCTAGGTCCTTGGTAGGGGATACTACTAGTAAACTTCTCAGCATGGTGCAGAACTCAGATTATTATCCTCTTTTAGTTATCCAAATTGGCTCTGATGAGATGGAGGTGAGTAATCCAAGGGCCATTAAAAAAGAATTCAGGGCCTTAGGTTGCTTAGTGCTTGGGAGCACAGGTAACATTTTCCTCGCTTCCCATGGTAGCTGAGGAAAATAATTATAGGAATAGGAGGACAATATATGTCAATATATGGCTGCCAAACTGGTGTCGTCATTGGAACTTTGGCTTCTTTGATCATGGGAGGGTTTATTCATCTCCTGGTCTGTTGGCATATAATGGGACGCAACTTTCTCACAGGGGCAGAAGGCTCATATCTGACGAGCTGGCAGGGTTGATAAACAGGGCTTTAAACTAGGTTGGAAGAGGGAATAGGATAGAACGAGACATGACAGAGATGAGGGGTGGGTTGGCTTCCCAAGGACTGAGGGGTTGAGTGCTGTGGAGATACTTTTGCCTGACTCAAGGGATGTTGAGTATTAAGAGTCACTCTTGAAATGTTTTTATACCAATGCGTGCAGCATGAGGAAATAGCAAGAGGAGCTTCAAATATTGGCGTGGTCTCAGAGTTATGATGTTATTGGTCTAAGTGAAAGATGGTGGATGAGTCCTGTGACTGATGTGCTATGATGGACGGTTATAAGGTCTTCAGGAAAGACAGGCAAGGGCAGAAGAGGCGGTGCAGTGGTGCTGTATGTAACAGAGGGACTGCAATGCACCCAGCTCGCTACTGAAAGTGACAAATTTGCAAATCTTTTGGAGGTGGGAGGGAATGAGGGAAACAAGAACACATACTTGAAAAACATTCTACTATTCTTAAACAAATCCTCTATTTCAATCCTTTCTTAGAGCACTTTCCCAAAAATCATATTCCAATTCCTCTACAGTAGTGACAGAGTTGAGAGTCTCTGGGTAAGGATTAAGGGACAAACAAATAAAGCCAATGTGGTTGTGGGAGTCTACTGCAGATTGCCCAGTCAAGGTGAAGATATTGATGAACTATTCTTTGAGGAGCTAAGGGATGCTTGTAAATCATCTGCCCTTGTCCTTATAGGTTGTCATAGGGTGACTAAAATTGAAGAGAAAGGGACATCAGGGATCCTTTTGACATTTGTACATCATTTCCCCTTTGAAGAGATCAGGCTTGTCTGTCTCTAAACCGACAAGGGACAGAGACGTTTTCTTTTTAAGAAAACACCGTGCCATCGCCCTTTTAAGAGGGAAGAAGAAACTGATTGGCTGGTCTTTTTCCCCCTCCTTCCTTTGCCCGCGAAAGAATTTACCNGTATCTTTGTTTATATAAGGAAGTGACGAGAAAGATCCCTTTTTCCGGGTTCTGCCTTCCTTTCCTTGCGCCTCAGGTTATCACCTCTGATTGCTGGGCCATAAATCGATAAGTANTAAGTTGGAACTGTGCCCTGAGGGGCCCAAGGCTGTGACCCGGAACATCATACAGGGGGACAAATCAACGAACAGCCGATTGTCACATGAAAAATAACGTATCTTTGTTTATATAAGGAAGTGACGAGAAAGATCCCTTTTTCCGGGTTCTGCCTTCCTTTCCTTGCGCCTCAGGTTATCACCTCTGATTGCTGGGCCATAAATCGATAAGTATATTGCTTTAATCTTTTGGCCGGCTGGGTTAACTTCTAGTTCTCCTCCCCGGGGTGGGAGTGAAGAACTTGTTTTTGGTAAAGAGCGGGAGGTTCTGATAAGGAGTGGTGATTGATAGGCCTAAGGCCTCTGTCGATTGCCGGACCCTGTGTGACTCAGCAACTATAGGGAGCCTGAAGCCATTTCCAGCTAACAAACTTTTCCTTTCCTATCATTTCTCTTTTCATATTGTTGTAGCATTTAAATATAGATAAAGCTATTCTTATAATTCACTATCTGTGGGCCCAGTGTTTTATTTTATTTTGCTGTCCCCATTTGGGGAGAGGGGGCACCTGGGAGGTCCTCTCAAAGAGATTGTTCTTTTGACCCTANGCTGAAGCCATTTCCAGCTAACAAACATTTCCTTTCCTATCATTTCTCT
>VWZO01010901.1:0-29430 GCA_013396975.1 Bucco capensis
CCACGCTCCTCTTAATGCATCCTAGGATCCCTTTGGCCCTCTTGGACAAGAGCACATTGCTGGCTCATGGTCATCCTCCTATCCACCAGGACTCCTAGATCTTTTTCCTCAGAGCTACTCTCCAACAGATCAGTTCCCAGTCTGTACTGATCCATGGGGTTGTTCTTTCCCAGATGCAGTACTTTACACTTACCCTTGTTAAATTGCACTAAGTTTCTCCCTGCCCATCTCTCTAGCCTGTCCAGATCACGCTGGATGGCAGCACAGCCTTCTGGTGTGTCAGCCACTCCTCCAAGCTTGGGATCATCTGCAAACTTGCTGAGAGGGAGCTTTATGCCTGTTCTTCATCAGCATGTGTCTTTGGACACAGCCTGGAGTAGACATCACTTGATAAAAGGAGGTGAAGGTATAGGTAGGGTTCTTTTCCAAAGGACCCAGGGAGAAATTGCTATTGCTACAGGTGCTGCTCTTGGCTCCTCAATAAACTAAGCTTGTCAGCACAGATTTTAGAGTACACCTGTGTTGATATTTGGTCTATGCTTTTTGCTATCAATAGAATCCCTAAACTACCATTTATTTTTGTGGAAGCTTTACTGTTGGATTAAATCTTTCAAAGGGGCCCTGCTTTTCAGTCTTGTGCAAGAAATTAAATTCCAGGACTTTATGTCCTTTCAGCTCTGCTCTGCAAGTTCGATTTTGCAGTAACTCTGGGTAACTGTATTTGCAGAGCAGCACTCTTTCAAAGGCTTTACTTTTTTGGGTTTTACTCTGTGTAATCTTCTTAACCCTCACAAAGTTTGGCAGAAATGCACATTTTGAATCCTAGCCCAGCATTCTAGGGATAGTGGTAGCCCAGAAGAGCAATTCTCAGAGTTACCATGCTAATGTAACTGCTGTCAGCACTCAGTTTCTACTGAGGTTGCTGGCATCAATCTCATTGGCTTTTTAATTAAAGGCACAGGTCAGTGTAGAACAAGTTTTGACCACAAGCCAGCCTTTTGGAGTATGGCTTAATATCACTGGGTTAGAGCAATACAACCCATACAACTACAGCAGTAGAAGAAGTGGGCTAAGAAAAATCATTTTAAAAATAGCATAATGTCACAGAAGAGTTTCCAAACCCTGAAGCACCTTAGATGGTGGTGTAAAAATCAATAATGGAACTAGAAATGCTAGATTTGTGTGAAACTGAACCAGAAAATGTACTTCAAAACTTGCTAAAGGGAGCAGTCCAACAATAATGGAGAAACATGGGTGGATGGAAAAGGCTTCCCATGTCTCTTTTGTATATTTCTCTATCAAAATGACAAAAGACCAATTGTCTCAAAGTTATAGAAGTTGCATGCTTGGAAATCATTAAAAAACAATCAGTCTTATTGAGATGGGTATGTATGTAAAATGTGGTGTTTGTGCTTTAATTGTCCCCCTCTACTCAGCACTGGTAAGGCCACAGCTCGAATGCTGTGTTCAGTTCTCGGTCCCTCCCTACAAGAAGGACATTGAAGTGCTGGAGCATGTCCACAGAAGGGCAACAAGGCTGGTGAAGGGTCTGCAGAACAAGTCTTATGAGGAGCAGCTCAGAGAACTGGTGTTGTTTAGTGTGAAGAACAGGAGGCTCAGGGGAGACCTTATCTCTCGGTACAACTACCTGGAAGGAGGTTGTAGCAAGGTGAGGCTCAGTCTCTTCTCCCAAGTAACAAATATTAGGACAAGAGGAAATGGCCTCAAGTTGCATCAGGGGAGTTTCTGATTGGGCATTAGGAAAAATTTCTTCACTGAAAGAGTTGTCAAGCCCTGGAATACACTGGCCAGGAAAGTGGTGGAATCACCATCCCTGGAAGTATTTCAAAGACATGTACATGTGGTGTTGAGGAACACGGTTTAGTGGTGGAGTCAGCAGTGTTAGGTTTACAATTGAACTTGATGATCTTTTAAGATCCTTTCCAACCTAAATCATTCTATGATTCTATGATTGTGTGTTTATATCTGTCTGTCCCTCCTCGGAATACATACTCAGACTCACTAGTGGCAGGACTTGGAGCCATGGAGCTGTAGCTCCCTCACCTGTCTTGGGCTACCAGATATTGGGCAACACTTAACATTGAGCTTGTCTTTTTCATCTTAAACATATGAGTTTGCCCAGTCTTTTTTTGTGCATGGCATCTCTGCTTGCATGCTGTAGAAGGTTTGCAGAAAGGAGTCAAACATGGAGTTTCAGCTCTGAATCATTTACAGAGGAGGAGAGAGAAATGTTTTGGGAGCCTCACAGCTGTGGACTTTGATTAGCCTATCCTTCTATGGCAAAGAAAATGGGTCATAAGCCTGTGCTGAAGTGAAACAAAAGCTTAAATTTAAACACTACCTGTCTGGGTTGGAAGCATGGTGAAGTTAGGGTTAAAGACTCTTTGTGGGTAACCACAGAGAGCTACATGCCATGTTCAGGTGACAGTTAATATCTACTCTGCAGTGAAGTCACTTTGGATTTTTTTTTTGTCCTAAAAGCTCCTCAAAATCCATAAATCTCTGTCATTTCAAGTATATTGATCCAGTGCTGACGTGTTGTTTATGAAGACTCAGGTAGGCACTGATGCTAGTCAAGATGGATCCATATTATGGCTTCACTCTTGTCCTGTGTGTAACATGTCAGCTGGCATGTGTTATGGTCATGTTGTAAAAATTCACCCTCTTTCCTAGGTCTGATGATGCTCCTTTGCTGATTATACACAGCTTCAGTGGGCACAAACAAGTAAGAGTGTTGTTACCTTCAGTCTTCTTTTTCACAGCTCTTTTCTCATGATGCTTTGGAGTTTTCTCAGAGCTGCTTTACTAGTGAAAGTCAAAAGAAAGACCTGGAATTCATCATAGCTGCTTAGACTCTTATGTAGGCAGTCCTGTATCCTTGATGCTGGGCTAGACTTTAAATACTATGGCAAAGCATGCAATATCTCTTGTACGGATAACTGTCAAACAGAAAACATCTTTTTTTCTTGAAAGTTACTAATGACTGGCTTACATTGTAAAATATAACAGGTGGCTATACCAGATTTGGATAGATGTAGATGCATTACATCTATTTAATGTTTAATGTAAGTTTGGTTAACACATGCACTAATTCATGAATGGAAATCAGGCAAGGATTTTGGAGAACAGCCTGTTTTTACCCACGTAATAGCTAACCAAATGGCCAACAATAGAGTTTTCAGACATATTTTCCAGAGAAGTAAAATGCTTTCAGTGGAACCAAACTTACTGAAGTATTTTTTTTTATTAGTAGTTACACACATTTCTGCATTTCTCTTGCAGAAACAAGAGCACATCAGGAGAAACCTGTCTTACTCAGGTCACTTCAGCCATCTTTTCACAACAAAGCACCTATGCTTAGTTTCCAAATACCCAACAGTTTCCTTCTCTCCCTCTTTGCATGGAAACAATTCCTCCTTCTCCCAAGAAACTATCAACTCCCCCACAAAAGAAAGCTAGCACCAAATAGTCAATAAAATGCAAACAAAAACGTGTGACTTATTACATTTTATGCTTCGTCCTGAAACCATTATAAAAGTTCTTACAGCATTTTGGCAGTCATTTCCAAAAAGCTGCTCTGTATCGGAGAGGGAGCATATGCACCATGTGATATGACATCTGCCACAGTGAGTAAGCTTTTAATTGAATATTTGAGGAAATAAACATGTAAAACCCATGTAACTTGATGTCAAATAAGTTATTGTTGCCTCAAGGCTTTCTTGATTTTTTCCATTTTTATTTTTGGCAGGAAAGTTTGAAATATTGTACATATTGGAGGCAGGAGCACTTCACATACAATTGTCCATCAGGACAGAAAACATAACATCATATTATTGCTGCTACAGCAGCCCCCCCAAAATCCTGGCAGTTATCAAAGTGGCATTTGGGATCTGAGATTAGCAATATCTCTGCTCACATCTAAATATATATATTGAGCACAGCAAGGAAGAAAGGGAATTGACACACATCCAATTGACTGCTGTACCAGTACTAACTAGAAACATCTTTCTTACATTACCTCTATGTTTCTTTTTACTACTGCAACCTTTCACAACAAGCAGTGTAGTGTTTTCTCTCTCCCTTTCTCTTACAAATAATGCAGATACAGGTACAGGAAGCTTGTGCAGCTCTGAAAGGAACAGCATTGATCCATCCCTCCCTAACCTCACCATCTTCCATTGCCCCTCCTCATTGCTTTCCCCTGTGCTGTATACTGGCTTGAGGTGGAGCATGTGAACAGAGCCAAAGATGAACTCCTCCGCAGGGTACATATCCCTATCGAAAGATCCTCCTAGCTCACTTTTCCACTCATCTGCTGTAGTTAGTTGCTTTTTATGTCCTCGGTGAGACACTTGCCAATGCCACATATTTCAGTCCTGCAGTAGGATAACAATTTAGTTTTTTTTCCCCACCCATTCAGTATCTGGTAATGCTGCAGATACCACATTGTCATTTGAGTAGCCCAGACTGGTGGCACCTGTGGGTCTCCTCAGGCACTGTGCCTCAATGGGAGTTCACTCTGCAGGATCAAGCTTTCTCTTTGACTCTTCTCCTATTTACTAGCAATGATGTCAAAAGTGGTGGTCTCTGCAGCTTCTTACAAGGTGATTCCCTGCATCATCACCACATTTATATCCATATGGCAAATGTGAATTGAATTAATTTAGTGGGTAAGATTTTGTGAGACCCAGGTGTTAGATGTTTACTAAAAATATCCCAGGCACTTGGTATTTTAAGTCTAATTCTCACTTCATATGGGCTGATCTTATTTTCTTGTAATTCATTTGGGCCACTTCCTCCTCTCACTGAAGAGTACTATAAACTTTGATTTCCACAAGCTCAGCTGCAAATGGAGTCAAAGCCTGAACCAATGTTGTTCCTCTTCATACTAATTATGCCTTTCTGCCGTAGAATTTCCTCACCTATGTTTGGCACGGATGTATCTTCTACAAGCCCATAACATTTATTGGTCATGAACCTAACATCTCTTAGTTGTTTAAAGAGTCTTCTCTAATTGTTACTTCATTTTTTCATTGAGCTCTGAAGCAAAAATAGCACTTTCAGGCATACACAGAAAATTAGTCCATAATGGCTCAGTAATACCAAAGAAACACAGATTCAGTGCAGACAAGACATGTTGAGCAGTTAGACCAATGGAAGGTGCACCCATCACTAAGAGTTCCCTGGAGCAAGGGCCTAGTCCTGCAGCAGGATAGCCTTCGAGTTCCGGGACTGTAGAAGAGAGCATAGAGGAACTGTCACAGCTTCAAGGAGGCTTAACAAGATGACTGACTTCAGTTTGAAAATTAGGAGCCTAGGCATTATGGTTTCCTCTGTAGTATTTAATTGGTTATGAAATTCCATCTGTTTTTCTTCACTTCACATTTTCAACTCAGCTGATAAAGATTATAGCAGGGACACATGTCTGTTCTGGAAAAGCAATTAGGAGGTCTAGAGAATGTGGTAACTGGGTAGGTGGAGCATGGGATGATTGTCATGGAGAATGGAGTTCTTCCTAGGAAAAGGCCATTATTGGGTTGCTAACCAGTCCTGTACTAAGACAGATACCTGATGTTAGGGTTTTAGACATGAATACTGATACTGGGTAAAATGAATGGCAGCCTATGCACTCACCACACCCACTGTTTCAGGTCCTTGTCTAATATAGGCAGCATCATTATGACTAAAACCAGTTGTAGTATGGGGTTTTTTGTTTCTTCACAGCAAGATGGGCTCAGAAATTGACTTTTCCTAAATGAGAGCATGTGACTGAGAAGCAGAGCTGTGCTGTGAGACATGGCCTTTGGCTGACAGTTATACCAGACTTCACCCTTGGGAGAGGAGACCTGTTCACAGGATGCTGTTCTCTCCTTCAAGCAATTTATACATTTCTCTTATTGAGGCTCTCTCTAACGACAGCAAGCCACTGCCTGTGAAAGAGGATAGGCACATCCACAACTAAGGGCCATTTATACTATCTATTTTGTGGGCAGTTGGGGAAGAGGTGCACTTACCTTCCCTAAATGCTTGAGGAAACACACACCTAAACCAGGCTTAGCTGCCTGATTAAGGAGAAGGTAATATTTTAGCCCAGACATGCACTTGGTCATTAGTGACCTTTGCAGTGATGGAGGCTAGTCTGGGGCAGTGTGCTGCTTTGGTGTAAAGTGTCAGTATGTGGCACTGGCTAGAACCACCACCTGGAGAGGCTGGAAAATGGGAAATGATGCTAGTGGAAGGCAGGCAGGAAGGAAGCAAGCAAGCAAGCAAACCCATTTATTTCCCTCGTGCTTTTGCTGAGCTAGGAACTCAGAGCTAATGTGTAGGTTGAAGCCACAGAGGGAAGAACACAATGAACTCAGCTTTCCTGTGGTTTATCTAGGGTCTCATGTGAAATGGTATTGATAACACTGACAGACATGTTGTATTTAGAGGTGTGTGCCTTTAGTTGTCTGATAGGTCCCTGCAATACAGATGTCTCATTACCAGAGACACCAGAAGGTGAGCCAAAAAAAATCTTGTCACAAGCCTTCAGGTTATTCCTGAGCTGAGTTATGGGAGAGGAGAGCCACTTTCCTGATGGGAGAAGTCTGACAATGAATGATAAAAGTCTATACTGGATATCATGGTGAGACTTTAATGGTAGCCTGCTCAAGGCACAAGGAAATCTAAGTGAAAAAAAAAAAGCAATTTTTTCTTGGATTTTATGATTAGCAAATCACAGAATTGGAATGTTTTTGGTTTTATGGCAGGTTTGTGTTGCTTTGCTTCTGAGAGACCATTGCTGATGATGGCTATGTTGAGTCTTTAAGGACTGTCTTATCTACTGTATCAGTCAGGGACTTGGCAAACATTTCAAATGCAAAAAGAAAAGGTTTCAAATGTGTTGATGCATTGTTTTGTCAAGTGTATATTTTACCAGGTTTATTTGGACCCTTGCATCTGTTTATTGATGGTTACTTCAAAGCAATCTATTTCTGCAGGACACAGTTGGCAGTGTCTAAGTGTATTGTCTGCTGCAAAGGAGAGAGATGTTAAGAGCATTAGTTTGTCATTGAGGAAAATGCTGAAATTAATGTATTTAAAAGTGAATACAGTTGATATAGTAGAAGTTGCTGATATCCTAACTACAGAATAAATAAAATGGACATGTACAGTACTGATAAGATTAAATATCCTCTCTCTTAAACACATGCAAATACACTTTTTACATGATGCAAATGTTTATATGCACTTGAATATCCTTATTTGCCCACTTAACATGCTGTGGAAGGCTGCAAAAGCCTCTGTGTAGCATAAGCAGACAAACAATAGCCTTATTCCTCTTTATTTTCAGGGGCAGTATTAAAATAAAAATCTCCTTGTCTGACCCAGTTACAGTTATTTGTCTTTCCAAAAATATTTTCCATATGGAGATCTCCAAGTCTGAGTACCATCTGTGAGGACTTCTTGGGTTTCTTTTACAGAGAAGTCTCTGGAGGAAGCCCAAGTGCAAGACTGGGCTATGCCGACAAGATTTTTTTTCAGTGAGAAACAAGGACACATGCATGCAGTGGATCCTACTTGCCAATCATTCAGTTTTGGGTAATTCCTTAGTCAGGACTGTATGGCTCATTGGAAATGCTGTGCTGCAGATGGATCTTGCACTTCTGTAGGAATATATGTAGCTATGCAGTTGCTCTGTGGTCTCTAGATTGGATTTTTTAAAATGGCAGTCAGGCTTTGAAGTGGGTCTCCCATGCAGTCACTCTGGTATAGCTTTCTTCTGTTCATCATCCCACTTTATTTTCTTGTATATGTTTCTGCCTTCTAAGTGGCAAAGTTACACAGGTGGAAATCCCTGAGCCTCCTAGAAAGCATCCTATTGTAAGGTGAGCAGAAAAGGTGTTGTTTAAAGAGGCACAGAGAGCTTTCTCTTAGCAAAAGGCACAGATACTAGTGTCTACCTTTTCACTAGCTTTGGAGAACACAAATTTTGTCCTAGTACTGAAGGGACTGCCCAGTTTGTGAGAAAGGCAGACTCAGAAATGGGCAATCTCATTAGTATAGCCTCTTCAAAAGGATTGTACTGCCCTGGATCCCAAGAAGTTCTTCTGACTCAGACTCCTACAGCATGAGATCAGTATCCCTGGAGGGGAGCAGGAAATTTCTGGCTAGCCAACCAGCTATATGGCAACTTCTAGTCACTGTGCTGGGCATGATTTAGGACTCACCTAAACAGGCAAATATGCAGGCAATGTTGAGCTCACTTAAATCCTGGTGTGAGCATTTGCTGTTGTTGCAGCATGGCTGTGCCTTTTCTGCTCTGCTGCTCTCTCCATGAAGGAAGGCTTGGAGATACAGGAATGCTGACATCTGCCTTTCTTACGCAAACTGAACTAGCCTCCAACTGTGCCCTCACATCCTTTGCACTACCTAAGCGTGTGACTTGGTCCCTTCCAAATGGCTTAGGTGCTCTCCTTGAATCATGACATCTCTGCATCTCTCCTGCTGCCAACTAATCTCTTCCAAGGCACATTCACAGCTGTAATAAATATTAATGAATTCAGATGGACAGAAATGCCACACTGATGTCAAGCACAATGAAAGGGACCCCAGAAATTTGCTGGGCTTTTTCTAAATAATTTTGTATGTGCTGTTTTGCACAAATTAAAGCACACTGGGGCCACACAAGAATAATGATTACACTTAATGAGGGGCAATTGAAAGGTATGAAGTAGTTCCTCCAAACAAGTTCTAATCGAAGCTGGAACCATACATACACTATGCTCAACAAGCTTTCCTATGAATAATGCACCTAATTACCATCTGCTTTTTTCATAACATGGATAAAAATGTGATCACACAGAAAATTCTCACTGTGTTTCCTAGGATACAAGGTGATCCTCATTTCAAACTAGCTTGAGAATGGCAAATGAGCAAACTTAATTTTAATAAAAATAAGGAAACTCACACATGTGAAATATAATCTGGGCACTTGTGATTTCATGAAGAAGGGTCTTTGTTTGCTTTTCATACAAAACCTAGTGAAGAACTTGGTAGTATAGCACAACAATGCACTTCACACCTGTGGTTTAGACAGTCCACATGGAGGATGGCAGCACTTCTCCTAATGGACAGTGTGAGGAAGTTTCTGTATTAAACAACAGACCAGTAAAGTCTACCAAAAGCTGATTTTTCAACAATGTGAGTCAAAAGACAAGCATAAATGATTCTCATGATGCAGCTTTTTTTAATTACCACCATAGCTAGCTAGCTTTTTATGTAGTGACACTAGTAAGTATCGTTGTGGCTAGGCTTCGNGGGGCCACAGGAGACCCCAAGTGATTTTCAGACTGTGCCTAGACTCTAGTAAGTATACTGCTTAGTCAAAACAGTGAAAGCTAAAATTATACTTATTTTATTTGCATCATCTTCACAGTGATGGGCTCCCATAACAGAATAAAGGTTTTAAAATAGTCTGATATCTGCAAGACACTCTGATCCTTATTCTATGTTAAAAGTGTGCATTAAGGACATCAACTGAGCATTTGCTCCAGCATTTGCTATGAAGCATAACACGTACTGTCCACCAAAATATTCCCATTATTTCAGTGATGTTCCTCAGATTAATTCAATGGGATGATTGAGAAGTTAAGATATTGCCTGCTTATCTCCTCGTGTTTACCAGAACAACTGTGGTATTTTATGACATGAGAAACTTAGGAGAGGGTTACAGCTTCTCAGTGTTCATAGCCTGTATGCAGTGTTAAAGGTTAAAAAACATCTCAAGACCTGTGTCTTCTCAGTACCATATTTGTTTATATAGTAGACAGTGAAGCTGTCCAGTGTGAGGGATGTTAGTAGCTTCAGACAACATGATCACTCCATTTCACTTTTCTCCATTACTTGAACCTGACAACACTGCAATTGGCTGGCTACTGTTATGCACTTTTGACTTCAAAAATATCCTAATTTGACATTAGTCTCATCTTACCAAACAAGACATAGTTGGATTCATCTGCTTTCTCCTGCTTTCAATTAACAGGAAGTTCAACCAAGGCATTCCCACACTGAAGACAGAGCTGCAGTCCTTACGGACTTCCACTGCTGCCTTGGGGCCAAATGGGAGCAGTGGGAAAGAAAGAATAAAGCAGAGCTTCGTTTTTGTAACACAAGAGATGCTAACTCTTGTGCTTTTCAGAGCTTAGGAAATGGTTCAAAATTCAGAGCTCCAGCTCAGAAGCCAACTGTTTCTGAGGCATCCCATGGGAAAACTCTTCCAATTCTTTCCACTCTCTCCATTCCCCAAGGTGGAGAGGGATGGAGGAAATGACAACAAGGCTGATGGAATTACATATTCTGCTGAAGGAGCTTGTGCATACTATAGGTGAAAGGCTCAGCAACAACTGTAACTGTGTATCTTTCAGGGAGATGTTGAAGATAATGCTGAGTCTGGTAGCCTTCCAGCTCTCCTCCTCCTCCCACATTCTTCTGCCCTAATAAGCCTGCCCTTCACCAGACATTCTGGAAGAGGGTTGAAGGTAGGGCTAGTCACAATGGTGAGTGTCAGTCCTGGATTTCTAGGACATCAGGGTCCTCTTTGCTCCCCTCTGACCCTTCCTACGTAAAACTCTGAGTCAGCCACAAGATTCATGTGCACAATTCTGTCCTCTTCACAACCTCTTCTTTGCCAAGGACTGTGTATTTGTTTTAGTTAAAGAAACTTGTGACTGAAAACAGCTGCGGACTGAGTGGAAAAATAACACCTAAAAATAGCCCCAGCTTGAGAGCACAATGTGCATTGATTTTACTATGAAGAGTACAAGAGCAGGGAGATGGTGACTAGGCTGGTATGTTCTAATATGTCTCACCCTGCCATATTTAGAGTGTATGTAGTAAGCCAGGCAGCCAAGTCAGTCCGTGTAGGTATTTGACTGCTTGGAAAGGTTCCCGGCAGAGCCACTCCAACTACAACAAATGAGTGTGGTATTTTTATAAGCTGACAGTGAGGAAATTACCCCACAATATTACCATGTTCTGCAGAGAACAGAGAATACGTAACTGCTGAATAAGGAAGACAGTTCTCTCACTGATTGTTTCCACTCAAAACATTTTCCTAGAATAAATTATCAAGTAGATAACATCATTTCCTCCTGTCTGCTGTATGCACCTGTATGGCACCTGAAGGAAAATCCAGTTCTAGGTGCAGATCACAGACCCAGATGCTTTAATTTCTCTTACAGTTTTGCCAACTTCAGCAAGTCAAGCCCATACAACAGCTTAGTAGAAATACCTGTTCAGATTCACTGCCACAGGCAACAGGGGTGCTAACAGAAAGCATGGCTCCATCAGACACATAGTTCTTTTGTTATGACAACTACAGCAAGACACTTAAGAGGTTGGTGTCAGGATCCTGTGCTGCCCTCTTAAGAGATGGCAGCTATAAAATAAGGACTTTTGTCAAAGAAGACACATTCCAGCATGAACCTGTCTGCTGCCTGCCCACCTCCAGGCCTTAAAGCCATGAGACCTGAGGGTGAGTGTTGAAGAACCATGTGTTTTTCAAGGCTAACCCAAGTAATGAAAGAAGCCCCAGTTTTAAAGATAGAAGCGATGTCAGTTCCTGCACCTGTGGTTGACAAGGGCTATAGTTCTGCCTTCACTCTTTTTTCTTAGGTTTGGAAATGTTACTAGCTCATTAACTGAGCAGTGCAAATCCACTCTGAGAGGCAAAAGAGTTCCCTGGCAGGAGTTTTCAAATTGTTTCTATGCCAACTACAGGTCTAATATCACCCTAACAGAGAGGACTGCTGACTGAAGAGTGAGGATACCAGTCCTAGAGGATGGGCCTGGGTGAGGAAGTTCAGTTCTGTGAAGTTTAGTGCTGTTAAACATCTTTAAAATCATTATGTTTTTTACATATTTTTCTTCAGATTTCAGAAAAATGGAGATTCAATCACTTGCAAGATAAGCTCCAGCACCTTGTAGGTGTTCTTGCTATGGCAAGATTTCTTTTCCTTTAAAGCAATTATCTTTAACTAAACTACCCCTCACAGTACATACACAGAAGATACTGCTCACTTGGTCTTCATGAGAACAGGAAGCTGAGAGAAGCCCAGCACATCATCTGTGACTGACAGACTGTCCTATACCAAAAGGATACTCAGAATAGTGCTTTCGGAGGGGCACCTCAAACTCCTTTCTGCAGTTGGCAAGAGAGGCATCTGGCTGAGTTTACAAACATCCAAGCTCATTTGTGACTTGCTCACAAGTAGACCAGGGCAGTTTTCCTGGTGTACTGCCTTCAGGGCAACCACTGAGGAAGCATTGCTACCCTTCTCCTGGGGAGTCAGTAGAGAAGAGTGAGGTGAATTAATACCACTGGTGGTCTTGCTCAAGGACAGCAGAGACAGATGTTAATCTTTTCTGAAGAGAGATACGCTTGGTTTCAGCCTGATATTGCCTGAACAAGTACCTATAGCTTGACCTTGACTTCACAGGACTTTTTTGAGGGAGAGTGGATATCTGAGACTCACACTTGGGAAGCACTGGATATTGAGTTTGATGTCACTCAGACTTTTTGTAGATACTCAAAATAGCCTTGTACACCGACGTTCGAAACAAGGCCTTGCTTCCCTGCTGCAGTGTTAGCATTCTCACAAGCTGAAAAAAAATAAACATGAATGAAAATGTTAACCAAACCAGAATCTATTTACCTGGAAAGACACATGTGGGTGTTTTTCTGTAAACATTCAGGGTCTGTCCACCTTACTGGCACTAGCATTTGTTTTTTCTAAGTGAAGAATGCTTGTGCAAGACGTGGCCCAGGGGTCTGAAACAAGGTGACCTGACCTAACTGACTAATTATAGAGTGAAGGAAATTAATTTCTGTTTAGGATATCTGTAATTAATCCATATATTAAGAAATGAATTAGTTAGAGTTGAAAAAGTATAAACAAATAATAATTAAGAAAAAAGTGCAATCTGGTCATAGATTTCCCAGGAGGAAAAGGAAGATAAAGTGTTTGATGTAAATTATTTACTCAGCTTTGCCATTTTGATAACACATGTTATTACGAAGAGCAAACCCAAGTGAAACAGAAATGACTGCATGGTTAACAAGTCAGACATAAATTATACTGTACTTATTGGAATAGCTGATTGTGAAAGATACACCAAAAATGGCAAAATGTGTGGACATAGGAGATAAAATGAAACCATGTGACAACATTTGTACTGTAGGAGAGAGCTTTAAGTGACATTGCTAAAGGTAAATTAAAACTTGTACAAATACTACAGATAAGACAAGACCTAAGGCTAAACCAAGACAAATGTAAGAGTATTATATATAGCCAGAAAGTTTTGCTGCATATGATTGACATGTATGCACATCCCTAGGATTTCCTACAAGGCTTGTAGATTACTTAAATTTAGAAACTATTGCTACAAACTGTTTTCTATGAAAATGTCATGAAGCCATTGGGTTCCTGTGGTCCTTGATAATGAAAGTAAGTAGTGGTTTCGGTTCTTGTGAAAAGACCAAGTCCCTGGAAAAAGGTTAATGAATCTAAGAAAAACTTTAACCATGATCTGAGTCTGTGGTGAAGCCCAAAGGCTTGTGAGTTTTACAGAATGCTAGACTTTATTTGTTAAGAACATCAGATGAACATCTCCAGGGAAGTAGCTTCAAAGGTAAGAACTAGGGACAAAAAAGCACAAGATACAGAGAAGAGGTTCATGAAACAAAGGAGAAATGCTGGTCCAGACAAGAAGGTGGAAAGAAACAGAGATAATGGGAGAGCTGCCAGCAGCATCAGAGGCAAGTTAGAGAAAGCTTCATCTATGAAATCTGAATTCAGTGCCTAAGCAAATGAACAGCAACTTCAAACTACTGAAGTCCTGATTTGAAGCCAATAATTACATTTTTAATATGAGAATAAGCTGATTTCCATCCATTTATCTGCAATAAATACAATATCAAATGTTTTCCTCACAATGCACTATAAACCACATTAACCTGATTATTGAATAACAAAGTTAATTGAATGTATATACAGCTTGAAAATCCCATGTTCTGAATGGTACTTAGTCCATTAAAGATTGAGCCTCTGGCAGTATTAATTGGGCACCTGAATTTGTAATCTGCCATTGCATTAGTCTGCATATAGTGTCTTGAAAAGGTCTTTTAGGGTCTTAATAGTCCTGATGCAAAAGGACAAAAATTGATTAAGAAATCCTCATAAAACAAAGCCTACAATCCCAGTGCATTAAAGAGGTTTTTTTCCTATTCTTTGTCACAGGACACAGCAGTTTGCTCCTTGGGAAACTTACCTTGTGTAGGGCTATGGGGAGTAGATCAAAGTCCTGTACATATCTATGCACTTTGTTCAAATACATGATATCCTATCTTGTTTGTCCCACTCTGCAGAACAAGCCCTGGGCTGGATAACTGTCCAGAGGGTGTTCCCATGCCATGGATTCAAAAGGATGTTCTCTAAAAATGAAAAAGGGCTTGGGTGATGGTGCTGGGATGCTGAAGGAAAGCCCTTCTTTGATTGCATCTATAAAAGCCAATTTTTTACAATTAATTTCCACAAACTAGTGACTTTAGAACAAGAATTACCCTGTACTCAGAGTTAGTCATCAAAGCATGCTACAAACTAATTGTTCTCCATGATACTTCCAGGCACACCTGCTCATGGTCATGCCCTGAACTCAAGCTGTGGACTGCAGCAGTGCTGTGAGACGCTGTTCCTTGACTAAGGTCCCTGGCACTGTGCTTCATCCACTGTGCAGGTGGAATGAACATCAAAATCTGATGGCAGGTCCTGTGAACTGAACACTGGCTTTGCTGATGTCGAAAATTCTGGAAAATAGGCACTAGGTTTTCCAGTGGCCCACCCCTGGTGGTCTTCAGCTCAGCCCCTTGGAGAGAGCCCATGTGGGGTTTGGCCCTCTTCTGTTGTTTTGTCTTCAGGGTATCTGCAAGTGGCTTCTTCAAAACACCATGTCCTTGGCAAGGCATGGGAAACTTCAAAACAGTCCCTTAGGAACAGGCCCAGTGGCTTCTAATATGTGAACAATTCAGGAAGCTTTATATGTCTCTAATAATCCTAGAAATCTACAGAATATACCCAAATCTTTAGGCATCATTGTCAACCTGGTTTAACTAGGGAATAGTCAATTTCTGGTCAAGTACTATGCCAATGCTTATTGCTCTGACTTACCAAGAAATAAATGTCCTGAATTTAGATTTTAAAAAAATCTGCATATTTTTTTTAATTTAGATTTAGCTTAGTCTGCCCTTTCCATTGGGTTAGCCCAGCTGATTAGCTTTTCACTAAGAGGAGCTGGCACAATTAGCCTAGACTACATGCTTAACTTTTGGCTGACTAGGTAAGGTTAAAAGGATTTCTGTCCCAATTAGTTTTCTTGTGATTTTTCTGAAGTGTTAAATAACAGCCATATACAGAAAGTGTTAGCATTTACAGGATGGGTGAAAGGATTAAAAATTCTAATTATCTAGATTTCAGATCTGTTTGGAATTAAAGGTACTATAACAGTAAAGTTATTGTTAGTCTTCCACTGAGCACACCCATTTTGCTTCAAAGCCTAACAGCCACCAGAAAAGACATTTGAGAACTCATTGTATTATTATTTATGATACATACAAAGCAAATAGAGAAGAAAGGCCACAATAATAATTTAAACATCCTCAGTTTTAGCTCAGAAATCAAGATCAAACTAATTAAATCTGTGTTATCACTTTCTATACAAACCACACACTGTCCTCATGTGCTGTAAATTGAAGTCTCATTAAATGAAGATCTGACTGTGTGTACATATGTATGTGTGCTTGAGAGGGGGGATGGAGGGAGAGGAGATGCAAAGAGTCCTTCTATCTCCTGGAACTTGTTACAAAACCTGTTAGGTCTGAGAAGCATTGGGGCAGGGACTTCCGTGCCTTTGTACACTGAACGCAAGAGTAGTAGCGGTGCTGTTGCTGTTGTTTCCTAAAAGAGGTCTGGTGAGATGGGGTAGGTGTGAGGTTATGAGTGATTAGGCACAGAGCATTCCTCTATGTTCTGCTCTGAATCTCCAACAGACATACTGGCTCAGCTTATCAGATTCCTTTAATAACACAGCTTCCAGGTGTACACATGCTGCTCCTCCTCTGCTCCATAGCCAACAGTGGTCATGTCTTGAGGCCACAGTCTAACACTGTGCCTCCAGAAAGAGTGTTGTTTTTAATGTCAATCCAATGTTGTTTTAAAAGAGAGACAAAGAATTAATGCATTTCCTGGGGTTCCCAGCTTTCCTGGATACTTTTCAAGCTGTTTCAGAAATCAGTATTTGCTGAAAGCTGTCAGTAAGTTTGTGGCAACACTGCAGCATCTGAAATGCAGCAGCTACAAAGCTAGTTGAAAGAAATGTGCTGAAGAATGCCAGCTTGCTGAACTTGAAATATTGCCTTCAGAGCACATGCCCTAATAGTTGGTATGATGATAGCCAGGCGTCAGCCATGACCATTTCCTTGTGAGTTTGCCCAACTGTTTGGGTTACTGAGAGCTGCTGCGCCCCTGGGAATGGACCAGACTGATCTTATTTGCATTCAATTGGGTGGCTGAGCAACTAGGTCTGAAAACACAAAAGGTAGAGGGCAAAAGAAGAGCTAAGGGAGTACCTTAAAATATTGTTTCTAAGTATTTGGTCAGAACAGTTTTGCTGGCTCGTTGTTCCTGACACAGTAATTTTCCTTGAATGTGATTTCAAGACATCACTGACAAAATTTACTGAAGCCAGTATGTTTTAAACCAGGAAAAAAACCCAACAATTTCTAGAACAGACAACTCTGATTCCAAGAAACATTTGCATCCAGTCAGGAAACAGGAGGAACTTATTAGACTAATAAATTGGGTATCAATGAGTTACTTGCATAACCAAAGTCATCCATCCACATATCTTGCAGCAGATTATGTAAAATGGGTAATTTTTCAAAAAACTTACCAAGATGTCATCCCTAGATAATTTGGAAACAAAATTAATACTGAAATGTGTTGAATTTTCTATTTACTAGAAGCAGCTCTCTCATTTATAGACATATTTCCTTTCCCCAAACTACACAGTAATAGTAGCAATGCAGGAAAACACTCATTTCCTTTAGCTGTGTACTTGATATGTTTCTGCAGTCCAGGGCAAATGACTGTTCAAGGCCAAAAATTCAGTTCTTCAGTATTAAAAAATACCAGTCCTTGCTATAGAGTTGATGATTCAGTGAGAATTATAATCAAAGTATAATAGGAATTTTGCACCCCTTATAATCACTGCCAAGAAACTATTTATCCAGCTAAAGAATTAAATCTTTGTTGGTAAGCTCTTTCTTGCTCACAATAGAAATAAGTGTGTGACTTGGCTCAAAAGCAGAGACCAGTCTGGCTATTTTACAAAGAGTGAAAAATAAGCCTTCATACAGAAAGACTTGTGGCACTTAAAACAATTTTTTTGTACATATGTGCCTTTATAAAACCCAATGTTTAGCTCCAATGAAGCTACTGATTGCTGTTTCCCTTTATTTCAGGTATATAACTCTGTGATATGCTGGATAAATCTGTGATATGCTGTATGTTGGATATTGCATGCATCTTTGACACAAGCAACTAAAAAAAAATACCCAAAATGAACAAACAATAAACACAAAAAAGAACCAAAACTAAAAGTGCTGCAGACAGACATGGTCAAAATCACTGTGGAAATGTTCTCATATGAACCAAGATAAAAAAGTTTGAAATTATTCAGGAAAAAAATCAACAAAGGAGGAAGTGCTGGAAGCCAAGAAAATAATAAAAGATACAGATAAACTGAGTCATTTTGCTTGCTCCCTTCAACTTTGTAAGAATGGTAAGGTTTCCTGAAACTACCCAGTGATCTTTCTCAAAGACATAAAGGGGAGTGAACATCACACACCAAATGCTTCTACTTCTCACAAGATGATACCCTAAGAAAAAAGACATATCACATAGCTGTAATCAACTTACATCATCAGGAGAAATAGTCTGACTCTGTAGAAACTGTCCACAGCTGCCTTTACTTCCATCTTCCCTAAATATGTAAATATGTGAGTAAGTTCAGCATACAGAGTGTTTCTATTTTAAGAATTCTGGGCAGCTTTATGGATGTAATGTCAGTATGTCTACTGGATGTAAAAGGCAAATCTTTCAAAAGAACGTTGCAAAGTAAGTTCTTTTCAACCCAAAGTCATTATTAAGACATTGTTTGTTGTCAGTTGGGGTTGGGATAATGGAAACCATAGCTCCATGAAAGGAGAAGACATCAATGAAGATAACATGAACATAAATGATGACCACAGCAAGGACCCTGGTGAGGCAGAGGACACCTTAGCACCTGTTTCATTTCACCATATCTGCTAGTAGCTATACTTTTCTAATTGGGTGGGATATCCTAGTTTAACTCAGATGGCTGTATATTCAGAGCAATCCAGCCCTCAAATTCATTCTTCATATTGAGGTAAGAGGCTATTGCATAAAGGATACCTCATATGATCCAGTCTTTTTCTGATGATTTTATTTAATCAGGAAAAGGAATGCAACAAATGATCATAACAGAGGCGCAAATATAAGTCAGTTAGGCTCTATCTATACAGTTACGTTTATCAGGGTAAACTTTCCTATTAGGGAGCCAAAGTTACAGAGCTTGGCCAGCTACTAAAAGAAAACAGTAATTTTCGGAGCAGCCTATACTTGTCCTTAGTCACATGTCCTTGTGTCTTGTATCATATGTGCTTTGTACAGAGGTAACTTATTTTAAAGTAACTAATTTTAAATATCCATACTAAGTGTTTGCATGAGTGACTGAGAATGTGCATTGTATATCCAGTTAAGAACAAAATGTAGCGACAAATAATGATTTGAAGTTATTTCTTATCCCAGAAAAATGAGGAATGCTATAAGGCTACTGTTTATTTTGAGCTGTCCTGCTGTCTGGGTCAGATGCTACATTGAGTCAGTAAGAATTGTCCCTTTAATTTCAAGAAGATCAAGATTGGGGCAGCCACAGTAGTCTTAATAAATGTAAATCTTATTAGAAATACCCTCTTTTATACCAAGTGCCAAGCTGTGCAAAGCTCCAGGCTACATTATCTTACAACATTGACTGAAATGGCAGAAGTTGTTACCATCCTCACTAATGAATTTTAGTAATTACTCTTTGCAAGGAAGGTGGTGCCAAAACTCTAGTGAGAAGCAAATTAATTCTTGAATTGAAATATGCTAGTAAGTCTTAAATCTTATTTTAAAAACTATTTTGTGGTCAGCACTGTTACTCCCTTAATCAATCTAGGAAATGCCAGATCTTTTTTTCTCATATTTTTATCAGTCATTGAGATTTGGGAAAAGGAGCCCTAATGCTTTTGGAGAAGATCTGCTTACCCATCACAGTCAATGACAGACATCAGTAATGAAAGCTTCTCCATACTATCAACTCTGCTTACCACCCCACTAGCTATGGATATGGTGACAGAAGATAAGTGTATAGGGATTCATGGGTGCTAAGGACCACGGCAGTGGTCTTTAACTTCACCTTTCCTTGGACTCTTGCTGAGAAATTAAGCTTCCAAGAGGCATTACATGCTTTAATCTTCCTGATGACCTCAAGAGATGTGCACCTATGAAAGTGGATGATACACACAGTAAAGGGTCTCCAGAGTAGTAAACTGGCTCAGGTATGAGGTGTAGACTATTGGCTCATTCAGTCTTAGGTCTGGCTTGGGAGACACTGTGGGGTCAAAATGATCACCAATATAAATGGCTTTCCAGACTGATGGTGCCTGTTCTTGAACAAGGGGCTAGCTGCTGGGAAGGTCATTGTGTGCAAATATTCACTGGCAGAGAAAACATTGAGAACTGAGCCAGAGGAACCGGCTTCTATCAGCCTCCCAATAGACATGTCCTAGAAAATTCAAGTATGCCCAGTTCCCTTAGAAAGAATGGTTGGCCATCTGGGAGACATATTTTTGCTAGGGAGATCTAATGAAGAGGGTTTTATACTCAAATGTGAAAGTTAATATGATACTTTCATCTTTAACAAAAAGGCAAGTAAGACAACGCAGGTTAATCAAGAATGAGACTAATTTTTTTCCCCAAATGTTGGAATTGTTAAGGTTTTAATTTCATTGATTTTCTTTTTTTTTTATTTCTGCTGAAAGAAACAAATATGGATGCAGAGTTCCTAAATTATTTACAGTCTGGTTAGAATAAACAAGTATCTATTTTCATTTACCTTCTCCTCTGAAAACATTCCGAGTCAACCAGTAAGTCTTTGAAGACTAATCTGTTTTCTAAAGAAAATAACGTTAGTTCAGCTGACTTGCTCCAAGCTAGCACTCATACATGCAAGAGCAGGAAATGTTCCAGTATTTTACAAAGATATACTAAATGTGTGGCTAAAGAAACAACCACTACTTAGGTAATTGGTTCAGCCATGACAGGTTCTCAGATTTTTTCCATGCTCCTATGACACACAACAGAGTACTTCTTTTGTCCAGACTTGAACAATGATCAGATACAGCTAATCGGTGAAATCACAAGCAGCTTCTAGAACCATAATAAGAGAGTAACAGAAGCAGAATTAATCCATGGAATAATATTTTCTCCTCTTTTAGTTCCATTAAATATATATATATATCTAAAACATTTTACATATCTCCAGAAAGGAGAGACCTGATTCAAACATCAGAATTAAAAAAACTTTGTATTTGGAAAGGTTTGGATATTTTATTTGCACTCATTTGTCCTTTTTTTCTGCCATGGCCCTAGATGATCTCTTTGACCTAAGGACTGCAACGCAGAGAACAAACCAGGGAAGGTCAGAACAGGATCCGCTCCTGGGAGTCTGGACTGGGCCCACACCACCACTTTTGTGGAGGGCGACTGGAGCTTAATGGTATAAGATTCACATCTACCATTTCAAGTACTGTGACATGAAAAGGAAGTAACAGAGGATGGTGTAATTTTTTAAAGCCTGATTATGGTCAGCTATAGAGCAGGTTTCCATGAGCATAACTGACCACAGAAGACCACAGCAATGGAGGGAACACCTGGATGGCCTACAGATTCCATCCTGGTTCCTGGGTGTGCTTTGCCTTGTGAAGAGCCATGCTAGGGGGAAATCTGCTGTTCCTGAGCCAGACCACAGCTTGAGAATGGAAGACATCCTGAAGGCTAATTTCTGGGGACCTCTCCTGTGCAGATACTCATGTGAGCACTCAGTGTCATGCTGTTGAGAAGGAAAAAGACACAGGAATGAAGCCACTAGCCATTCTTCAGACAAAGAATCATTTCAGAAACAGATGAGCATTACATGAGAGGGGCAGAAAAACTCTACCTGTGGCATGTACGCAACATCTACTAAAGAGACTAACATCTATTATTTAGGAAAATCCTGATTTTCAAGTGGCTTCCAATTTTGTTATCAAACCTATTTGAAAAATGAGACTGCAAAATCCACAATCAATCGTTAGGTAAAATAATGATGCTCTCTGTTCTTGATGCTGCTATTCTGACTGGGCTGTGTCTTGCTCTGCCAGAGAATGAACATTACCAAACAGAAGAGAACTTTGGTTTGTAAATGTAGAAATCTGAAACAGGAATTAAAGTGTGATGAATCACTAAAATCTGGAGAAAGAGATACTTGCTGAGATGAATAAAAGAGATATTTCAACAAAACTGCATACTAGGAGTCATTATCCCAATAAAATTATACAATAGGTTTCTCTACATAGTATCAGCAAAAGACTAACCTAATTCCAGCTCAGCAGAAGCAGCCAATCTAATCTTGCCCAATTTTACACATGATGACATTGTGAGTCATAAATACTGAGGAAAAGAGAACAAGAGATAATAACAGGACCATAAGGATTAGTGAGATTCTGAAAAATAACAGAAATAATTTTAAGTAGAAGATACAAACCTGTCTAATCATCCTTTAGGATGATCAGAGGGCTGGAGCATCTCTCCTATGAAGACAGGCTGAGTGAGTTTGGGTCGCTCAGCCTTCCAGCCCCACTCTCCAAACGGAACTCACAAGAAAGCTGAAGCAAAACTTTTTGTGAGGGCATGTAGTGATGGGACAAGGGATGGTGGCTTTAAACTATAAGAGAGATTTAAATTAGATATAAGGAAGAAATTATTCACTATGAGGGTAGTGAGACACTGGAATAGGTTGTCCAGAGAAGTTGTAGATGACCCATCCCTGGAAGTGTTCAAGGCCACGTTGGATGGGGCTTTGAGAAACCTGATCTTGTGAAAGGTGCCCCTGCCCATAGCAGGGAGGTTGGAACTAGATGATCTTCAAGGTCCCTTCCAACTCGAACCATTTTATGATTCTGTGATTATCTACTAACACATTTTTTTCATATCTCACCCTATACGTTGAATGTCAAGAACTCTGTCCTGAACAAAAGATCCCCATGCTTGAGATGAATAAGTGCTTAGGAGGTGGGAAACTTAAATTGCCCTTCATGGAATTGCCATATCATCTTGCTTAGATGCTGTAGGAAGAGAGAAGACCAGGGATTTAATTCCTCTATGCCAAGATACCTCTGGGAGGCTAACAAGCAGGCAGAGGCATCTGTAGAGAGCACTGAGACTTCAGTGAGCATCACCATGCTTCTCAGTACCCTCCCAGCACACTGGCTCTGCCTGCTACCCATTGCTCATAGACTCTCCAAGGCCAACAGAGAAAGCTATGTTGTTCACCACACAAACAGAAGATCCCAGAAATAAATGCAGTCTCAGTAACACTTTAAGCCCACTTCCAGTCTGCTCTGAGGAATAAGGGTCTGCTTGCACTCCTTTTCTCTTTACTCTTCCCTGAATTCTTATGGCTCTGGAAGGATCATCTGCCACTTGCACACAGGCACAGGGAAAGCTCAGCAGAGAGGAAAGGTTATGAAGAACTAGAGGTCTGCCAGAGACAGACAGACACTTGCATAATTCCCATCTTTCCCAGACAAATATCTGAGCTCTACAGAATATTCAGTATATACAATGTCTTGACCAATCTCCCTATATCATAATTACAGTGATTATTTCTGCTCATTCTGAATCTGAATGCAAAATGTTCATAAATAAAGGTACACATAGCAGGGTTCTGAGGTGACTATGCTTTACTAAATGAAAGTGGCATCGACAGTTCTTGGACTGTTTAATATATACAGCACTGTAAACAATCTGAAGGCTCTAGGAATTTTTGTGGGTAGTATTGTTGTATGTTACAGCATGTTTTTAAAAATAGGTTATGATTTATGCTGTTGGTCTTTTATCTCACTCCTGCCCTTTCCAGAATTTCTAATTTGTAAATGAAAAAATGCAAACTTTATATGATCAACTTTTCTTACTTTCAAACTTGTGCAGAGAAGTAAGTTAGCCTCTAAATAGACAAGTTTATTTGTTCATTTATTTATTTTTAAATTCTAATTAGAGAAAGGAAAAGGGTGTTAAGAGTCTTTAGTGATTCACATTTTAACAGCCAGGTTATAATTTATTAATTCCCAACTTATAAAATTTTCACAACCTCTTTCCACAGGAGTCCAAGAGCAACTCAAATTTATTTATTGTTTCTACGTAGGGTGTCATTAAATATTTGTTATCTCCTAAAGTTTGTTGGGAAACGGGATTATTTTCCACATCAAATCACACCAGTGCTAATGGGAAAAACATTAGATGTTGACCCAGCAAATTAAACTATAAAATATGAGGCTCGTTATTATTACATACAGACACATTTCTGTGCTCCTTATTAAAACCATCTTAATCAAACTCATTGTGTTTTAGTCATGTTTTCAAATAATTATGCCAGAATATAAAACACATGAATATATAAAGGGAACAAGTTCCATCTGAATATGCTCAATTTAAACTTTTTTTAAAGAATTTTCCAATTGGTCTCTTTTGACATTTAAATTGATCACCTACCAAGAAAACAAAAACAAAAACAACAACACACCGAGGGTTGCTTGTGCTTTTCTTAAAACTTCCTAAGATGTTGCTTCTATTGTATTTCCAACACAAGCAAAAAAGCAATTCTGCACATATGTAGCTCCTTTAAATAATTTTTCTGCAAAATCTTGTGTCTACTTCTTTATATTTTATTGTCATTGTTTTGGTAAGGAGGACAAAAGTATCTTGTGATAGGATTCAATGTTCTCTCCTTCTAGTGCTTATTCTTATCTGGAGAATTACTGAAGAAATTCTCCTTCTCCTCTAATTCCTTATGGATTTGCACTCCCCATAGTGTTTGCTACACTGGACACTGCCCTAATTCACAGAAGTCTTATTGGGGCAAGGTCATTTTTAATATTCTGAAAGTAGAAGTAGGATTCCTGATGTTGTCTCCAAAGTCCACTTGCTAGGTAGACTTCATGCATTCTTCCTTTATCATCAGTGGAGATAGTCAATAAAGAAATTGGAGTTTAGTGGACAATTCATCTGGCCAAGGATAGATATTTACCATAGGACAAGAAGGGATCATACCCTGCATTCTGCTGATTAGCTCTAAACTGGATTTAAAGAGATGTCGCAGGTCACCTGTGAGATCAGAACACATGTTCCATGTTGCTGTTGATTTCTCTCTTTGGCAAGTAGTGAGGGGTTGAGGGCTTTATCCCCTCTGCCTTTGTGATTAAAAAAATGATGACTGGAATGTTCTGCACCAAATGATTCTTAGTAGTTTTGTTTTAGGATCCACAGAGCAAATGACTACAGCAGATCCAGCTTGTTACTCATTGTAATCCCATTAGAAACACAGAGCTTTCCCAACATACCAATTCCTGATCAAAGGATATAAATGATTGACCTTTTATGTTAACTTACATTTAAAGAACACAAAGCCAAGAGGATGGATTTTATGCTTTAAGGTGCACCTCTTCATGTGAGGAAATGGATGGCAAGCTAATGAGCAGCACCACACTTCCTGATACCCAGCACACACTGCAGCTGGCAAATTGACTATCCACAGTACATCTGGCCTCTTTTCACTAGAGTAACACCACAGACTTGGCAGTGAGCTCTGCCTTCACTGCTCTGGGCTCACCCTGGTGTTGAGATGTCTCTTCATTTGCACATTCCTTCACAATTCTACAGATGCACAAACATCTCACTTCAAAACCAGGGCGTGAACTGTTTGCGCTCTAACACTGTTGAACATTTATTTGCTGCATTAAGGTGGCACTCCCATTCCTTTCTTACCAAATGCTTCATAGACTTGCTAAATTTTGTTAGATTGTTATATTTTCTTAAAAATGTAACACAGCTGTGCATTCTCACTGCTATTTGAAAGGAACAGTTTTGCAAGCCAGATGCTTAACTGTGACAAGGTGGAGGATTTGTTATGAATTTTGCGATAGGTTCTGAACTGAGCTCTTAATTCAAGGTTTGGTTCAGCAGTTCCTGACCAGGAGACCTCTGTGGGAGCCTGTGTCCTGCCTTCTTGACATATGAACTCCCTGCCCCCTTCCCAAGGAAAGGCAGCACTCTCCGTGTCTTTGGAGCTTTTTAAGTCAGCAAGAACTAGTAAGTTCTTCTGTAGTTTTCTATTAAGTAATTGACGTTGTTAAATTCAGAGATTCTACACAAAGGCTCTATGAACCCACATGTATGTATTTTTCACTAACAAGTGAAAATTCTTGAAGAATTAGCTGGAAATTGAATGTTAACCTTTCCAGTGGAAATAATGATACAAGAAAACATAAAAGAGTCAGCACTGGACCAAGTCTAACGAGTCAAACCCTGAGCTCTCAAAAGCAGGTGTTAGGGAGCAGGTAAAGGAAACAAAAGGGATATTTGCCTGCACTCTGTCCATACTCCATAAAAACTCAAGTGAAAGATCCAGTTTCTGGATCCTTACACAGCAGGCTGGTGGGCATCCAAGAGGTAAATCTAGGCCAGATTCTGTTATGTGGGGATAATTTCACACTCTGCTCTTAACTAGTAGCTGTATAATCCTTTGACCTTGACGGTAAAAGTTCCAGGAAAGCCCTCTGGAATTTAGCCACATGCATTCGCTGTTGTCATAGGAGTAATTTCTAGCCTGAACACTTGCAGCTGAGACACCACATGATTCTCCAATCAGGGGAGCAAATTATATCCTATTCCTACCCAAAGGCCTCAGATATGCTTAAAAATCACACACTGATTTGGAGAAAATGTGTCCAGAGAGGCTGTGTAATCTCTGGGTTTGGAGGTTTTCAGAACCTGACTCAATGAAGCCTGAGCAACCTGCTCTAACTCAGAGGCTAGCCCTGGTCTGAGCAGGAGGTTGGACTAGAAACCTCCAAAAGTTCCTTCTAATGTAATTTTTTCTGTTATTTTATGATTTCTATAATTTTACAGCTCTGTTTTGGGGGCTAAGGTTTTTTCTGCTGTACGAGACATTTTCCATTAAAGCCATTTCAACTTGTAAACTCTAATGTAATGAGGCATGCTACACATGCTACATTGCTCAGACCAGCAGTCCTGGTCTCAGTGCATGCATAGAAAAGCCACTTATTGGCATTTAACTAAGACGTTGAAAAGTACTTGAGTAGCTGCCTTGCAAATAGCACTTGCTGTAGTGACAGCAGCAATTTGACAAGGTATCAGAGAACATCACTCAGATAGCCTAGATCTTAAGAAACCTTTCCCAGAAAGGAGCCTTTTACCAAGAACTGGTTTGAGGTGGTGTAGGGTCGGTGACCAGGCAAGCCTGCCAAGGAATGCTTCTCCTGGTGACACAGGCTCCATGTGGGTCACATGTCCTGCTGGCTCATGTCACCATCCTGGCCATGGTCCCTTCTTCTGTCTGTCACTCAACAGTCCTTGGGCAGCAAGCACAGAGTGTACAGAGGTTTTAAAAAAAAAAAATCTCTTACAAAAATAGCTCGGGAGACTCCTCACACCAAAGCTGGAAATACCAGAGAAAACACCTCCCATGCTGGTTCAGAGGAGCCTGTGTGACGAGGAGGAACCTCTCCTTGCTACAGCTCCCAGTTGTCAGCTTGCATTTCAGCTAGGCTACTGCAAGCTTCCTGAAGCTGTAACTGGCACTGCACATGTACTAGCAATATAACAAGGTGATCCAATCAGCCATTTAATGCTCACAGCAAGCAGCGTAGGAAACAAGCATCACCATGTGCTTAATACCAGAGATAAACTGTTGAGGTGGAAGGAGACGGTTAGATGTTGTACTGAATCAGATGAAAAAAAAGCATGATGGAGAAGTCCTGGGAGGGAGGAAGGGGCTGGCTAAGAGTATGGGAAAGATTCATATGAAAGCAGATGCAAAGTCCTAGGCAATTTATTTCAGTGCATTTATTGAGAAAGAGCAGTATCTGCTGAAATTCAGAACCTACTCTAAATAGGAAACAGGTGTCCTCTCCAAATGTGCTATATACAAGCTTTCTAGTTCAACCTTGTGGTGCCCTAGAGAAACACTGTAATTTTTTTATATCTTAAATGAGAGGGGACAGAGTGGGTGGAGGGAGTGGGGAGAATAGAGGAATCAGGGCAAGAGGAGTAGAAAAATTTGTGTGCAGCTTACAAGGAAGAAGAATGTGGTTAGGAGGGATGTTTTCTTTTTAACCCCATAAGAGATTAGAGAGAATATTACTGGCTAAGGATTTTGCCAGAGGAGCTAAAGAATGCATTCCTAAGCCCAATTTTTTTTCTGTAGTTTCAGAAAATGTATCAAAGTGCCAGGGTATCTGATATTCAGCCCCTGCTTTGGCATCAAACAATACGAACGAGTGCCACACAGCACGGAATGAAGATTCAGAGAGAAAAAGCTGTTGGGGTTTGATAGTGTTTTGGATCTCAGAGAAATCTAAAAATACCAAATACAGCCAGCACATGTGCAGTGCTTCAGCAAGGCGAACATCTGGGAATATTCTCAGATGCTCCCCTTTTGTGTTGCTTGTTACGCTACTAGAGAGAGAGGAACAAAGTGTAAATGAAAACAGTGGATATTTGCAGTCCTTTTAAGTTGATACAAAGACATTAGAAACAATAATGGGGAAAATTAATATATGTCAGCATACAGCCCCCATTTATTCTAGTCTTAAAGGACACTTATGTGTGCTATACTGCATCTCTCTCTAGTTTTCTGGATGAACAGTTGC
The DNA here is from genome assembly GCA_013396975.1 of Bucco capensis. Classification (NCBI taxonomy): domain Eukaryota; kingdom Metazoa; phylum Chordata; class Aves; order Piciformes; family Bucconidae; genus Bucco; species Bucco capensis. The sequence continues at coordinate 28,172 of VWZO01010901.1, forward strand.
GCATATGCACTTTTAAAATGTGTACATAGATATTTCCCCTATGGTATGATTTAACTAAGACTTGTGGAACACTTTGCAAACTCAAAATGAACTTTGCATAATGAGGTAGAAATAGTAAACATGTTACCCACCATTCAAAGACATCACTTTTGTTAACACATTGCTTGCTTTTGGTACAGTGATATCAATGCAAAAAGCTTCTCTGTAACTCCAAAGTGGCAAAATAAAGGTCTAGATCTAAAATAAGTATGTCGGTTTTGCTATTCTATAGAAGTTTTGCTCTAGACTTCAGAAAGATGAGGATTTCACTCAGTCATTTGACTTTTTGTCATTGATTTATATTACACAATTTTATTGCATAAGACTAAGGGACTAAATACAACTGTATGTCTCTGGGTGCCATGCATGCTTAACAGACAGGGGTCAAAGAGTAGAGCATCTGCACAAGACTCTTTTCAATTCTTAGACAAATAGCATAATTTTGGAATCTTCTGGTTCAAATAGCAACTTTCTCAGATATGTGCATATTAGAAGCTTTTACCTGTTAAAAGGGAAATGGATTTTTTCCAGGACTGAAGAGCAACAGGGGACAAAGGGTGTGAAATCGTAGCAGCCAAGGCCAGAATATGACTTAGGGGACCTGAAGGTCATTCAAAATAAAAGGGAAAACCCCCACTTATTGTTGTCAGTTTTTTAATGCATCTTTCAAACTGTTCAGCCCCATGACTGAGATTTTTAAAAATATCAATATAGGCTCTATGATATACAATGCAACTTAAAAAAGAAAAAAAGAAATGGTTTCAGCTAACTGAGTGGATTTTTTTTTNTGAAGGTCATTCAAAATAAAAGGGAAAACCCCCACTTATTGTTGTCAGTTTTTTAATGCATCTTTCAAACTGTTCAGCCCCATGACTGAGATTTTTAGAAATATCAATATAGGCTCTATGATATACAATGCAACTTAAAAAAGAAAAAAAGAAATGGTTTCAGCTAACTGAGTGGATTTTTTTTTCTTTGGATTGTGCTGTTCTGCACATCCTCAGGCAGCAAGCAGTGCTATCTCTTGGAAAATAAACACTTATGGAAATAATACTCAGAGGACAGATCAGCACACCACCTCCCAAGTTCAAACTGTAAGTAAATACAGAGCTATGGGGAAGGCAAAACAATGACCTTCTGAACAGTCTCTGCTATGCACTTTGTTCAAAGAAATTACTTCAAATTTCAGAAGGATGAAGACAAGGTAAGAGCATGAAAGA
>VWZO01010901.1:30889-66626 GCA_013396975.1 Bucco capensis
GCAACTTTCTCAGATATGTGCATATTAGAAGCTTTTACCTGTTAAAAGGGAAATGGATTTTTTCCAGGACTGAAGAGCAACAGGGGACAAAGGGTGTGAAATCGTAGCAGCCAAGGCCAGAATATGACTTAGGGGACCTGAAGGTCATTCAAAATAAAAGGGAAAACCCCCACTTATTGTTGTCAGTTTTTTAATGCATCTTTCAAACTGTTCAGCCCCATGACTGAGATTTTTAGAAATATCAATATAGGCTCTATGATATACAATGCAACTTAAAAAAGAAAAAAAGAAATGGTTTCAGCTAACTGAGTGGATTTTTTTTTCTTTGGATTGTGCTGTTCTGCACATCCTCAGGCAGCAAGCAGTGCTATCTCTTGGAAAATAAACACTTATGGAAATAATACTCAGAGGACAGATCAGCACACCACCTCCCAAGTTCAAACTGTAAGTAAATACAGAGCTATGGGGAAGGCAAAACAATGACCTTCTGAACAGTCTCTGCTATGCACTTTGTTCAAAGAAATTACTTCAAATTTCAGAAGGATGAAGACAAGGTAAGAGCATGAAAGAAGATTCTGTTTATCAAGGGCTAAGCCCTTGATAAGGTGGCCAAAAGGTATTTTAAGAAATGCTGTCATCTTGTAACATGAAAAGAAACCATATTGGACAAAACTATATCAGTGAGTAGTGACCATATAAACTGACCTGACAAGATCTTTTCTGACTTACACAGAAAGCCCTGAGTTACAGAAAAAACACATACTAAAGTTATAACTACAATCATAGAATGGCCAGGTTGGAAGGAACNGCATACTAAAGTTATAACTACAATGATATATTCATTTTGCACCAACACCTTTCAAGTGCTTATAGACTTAAGAAAAAAATCCTATAATGCTTCTCCAGTGATGGATGCTCTGCTTTTTCAGGCTGGCCTGCTTAGACAGTCACTGTGAGACAAAGACACAGGAGACAGAGAGAATACTCATGTCCATACAACAAGGCAGATTTTGTAGTCAAAGACAATGCTTGTGTATACTTCTATGTTAAGTAATCAGAATCAGTGGGAAATTTGCACAGAAACTGTGAACCATCGCTTACAGAAATATAGAATGGAATCATAGAACAATTTAGATTGGAAAAGACTTTAAAGATCATCAAGTCCAACCATTAGTGAAGTACTGCTGAGTCCACTAGAACCGTGTCTACATATATTTTAAATATCTCCAGGGATGGTGACTCCACCACTTCCCAGGGCAGCCTATTCCAATGCTTGACAGCCCTTTCAATGAAGAAATTCTTCCTAATGCCCAATAAGAAACTCTTCTGATGCAACTCAAAGCCATTTCCTCTTGTCCTATCACTTGTTACTTAGGAGAACAGACCAACATTCACCTCACTACAGCCTCCTCCTTTCAGGTAGTTGTAGACAGCAGTAAGGTCTCCCCTGAGCCTCCTGTTTTCCAGACTAAACAACCCTAGTTCCCTAAGCTGCTCCTCATAAGACTTCTTCTCTAGACCCTTCAGTAGCTTTGTTGCCCTTCTCTGGACATGCTCCAATACCTCTATTTCCTTCTTGTAATGAGGGGTCTGAAACTGAACACAGTATCCTAGGTGCAATCCTCTCATCTAGATAATTGATAAAAGATATTAAACAGAACTGATCCCAATACTGAGCCCTGGGCAACACTACTTTTGATCAGCCACTACCTGGCTTAACTCAATTCACCACAGCTCTCTGGGTTCTGCCATCCAGACAATTTTTACCCATCAAAGCTAATACCCATCCAAGCCATGAAGAGCCAGTTTCTTCAGGAGAATGCTGTAAGAAACAGTGTCAAAGCTTTTACTAAAGTCAAGGTAGCCAAAATCCACAGCCTTTTCCTCATCCACTAAACAAGTCACCTTGTCACAGAAGGGGATCAGGTTAGTCAAGCAGGACCTGCCTTTTTATGAACACATGCAGGCTGCACCTGATCACCTGGTTGTCCTGTATGTGCTGCATGATTGCACTCAAGATGATCTGCTCCATGACCTTCCCTGGCACTGAGGTCAGTCTGACAGGATCTGCCAACCAGTTTCCTAAACAGACCAAAGTCTGGCCTCCAGAAGCCTAAAGTGGCAGTTCTACTGACTCCTTTCTTCCCCAAGAACCGCAAACTACCATTTTACTATCACTGTGCCCAAGAAGGTCTCCAACCATCACATCACTCACAAGTCCTTCTCTGTTCACAAACAAAAAGTCCAGCTGGGTGCCATCCCTAGTTAGCTTCCTCACTAATTGTGTCAGGAAGTTATCTTCCACACACTCCAGGAACCTCCTAGACTGTTTTCTCTCTGCTGTATTTTACTTCCAGGAGACATCTGCTAAATTGAAGTCCTGCACAAGAACAAGGGCTAGTGATTGTGAAACTTCTCCTAGATACTTATACAATATTTCATCTTTCATATTTCAGATTCCTACCACATTATCTCCCTTGTTGGCTTTCCTCCTGATTCTTACTCCCAGGCTTAAATCTAGTGAGCCTGGTTTTATCCCCTTCCACCTTCAAATCAAATATGTTGATTAGAACATGGTAACCCACAGAGTCAATATTTCTTGCAGCTCAAGTATTTCATAGTATTAGAGTCTCACAAAGGTTGAGCTAAGGAGACAGGTACCTCGTGCAGTTGGGTAGGTTATTTACGGCCAGACCCAGACTGCTGGTTGAACACATTCCCTGGCTCAGCGGAGCTTCTCTGCAGATCTGTATCAATATTTATAGCTGTTTTAATAACCTAAATCTAGCTGGGATGGACTTTCCAGTGTTATTTGCCATTGATTTATTTAAGAATTTTAATTAGGTAGTCATCAAACAGTAACTGCTTAGAAAAGTCACTAATTGTTTCTGTATGTTCATCCCCCTTAACATGGTGCTGTGGGCACCATTTACACCAGTCATTGTGTGCCACAGTCACTGGCAGATATCAAACTCAGACTCTGTGAATCAAAACTGCTGAATTTCTCCTACTGTCAAAAAGGAGGATGCTCTGCAGAACCATAAAGTATGCATCAGGTATTGCATCCTCACATAAAAAATGGTGGCCAGGGAGTTACAGTTTTTCTTTCTCAATCCCCTTTTTCTAAAATCAAATCAATCAAATTTTTTAATAAAAAAAATTTCTTACCCCTCTGCCCACATTGGGATCATTGGGGATCATTGCAAAACAAAGCAACAAATGGAATGAATATTTTGAGGGGATCAGGTGTTCTGCATCCAGATTACCTTTAAACCCTCAATAGAGAAAGTTACATGCAGGCTGCAAAAGCTGAAGAATGGCCAGATCACAGGATTTGTAATTAGAGTGAGTACATGGTGCTTCCCCACTGGAAAAAAAAAAAAAAGATGAGCAGCTGTCTCAGCAATATTAGAGTCAGTGAGGACTCTCAGTGAAACCAGATACTCGTCTGCAGAGAAAGTGAGTGCCCTACATCCATCAGGCAGGCATGTGTCATAGTTAGTTGAAGAGAAATGGCTTCTTGAAAGTTAAGCTTCTTCTGAAACCTTAGCACATCTATTAATAAGGGAGAATGAAAAGGAGGCTAGAAAATAAACTAGAAATACAAGCAGCAGTCACCTGAGGCTGCACGTGATTAACTTCACTAAAGCACATTACATGCCTCTACAAGGAGAAAAATTCAAAGAAATGGTTTATTGCATTAGATAATGGTAAGAATAAACTAGTGTGGTTTACATACCCATGTGTAATAATTTCAAGAGTCAGAATTATCTGGGACCTGATTCTGGTTCTACACCAGTTCTATTTTGGTATAACTGTATTTATATTTGGATAAGATTCAATGAAGTAATTGCACACATCCATCAATTTAAACAGACAGAGTGGCTCCCAAGCTTTTGTCCAAGTTCTGAAAAAATACTAGGGCTTTTCTGAAGAACTGAGAGTTCCAAATTTTATCCTCCACTGTGTAAATATTATTTTCCTGTTGCAAAGCAATGTCTTCAAGATGATCAGTAAAGGGGCCTGGGAGTCAGAATAATAAGCAACATAGTTTTCAGTAGATGCTGACATCAGAGGTCTCAGAGATGGGGGAATTCATCCAACTGGGTCTTTTTTCTTTTTGCACTACTACTAGCACTATGCTTCATATCTATTCTGCACAGCAGACCAGCTTCACTCTCACCCCAGGACCCATCTGCCAAATGTAACTAGTCACTGCCATATCAGCATCTATCCCTAGGAGTCAGTAGGGATGACACATATCTTCCCCCAGCTGAGACCTGCTGCTCTCACCACTCAAGCACTGCAGCAGTGAGAGGCACAGATCTCCCTTACTGCCTCACATGCTCTTTCTCTTCATGGTTACTAATGTCTAATCACTATTTCAAGCTATGACTTGGAGGTCTCCTTTGCTGCCACCTAAGTGGGTCCCATAATGTGACAACAACTTCATCCACCTCATGGAGTCCCAGAGTGGGTGTGAGGGCCAGAGGTGCTAAGAGGTACTCAGCACTGATGTGCTGTGTTTCCTTTGAAGCCAAGCAAAGGGGCCAGCAGTGAGCTGCAAAGATGGAAACATCAACCTTCTTCTTTTTTTTTTTAACCACAGAGAACTTTGTGTCTGTGTTTCCGTAAGGTTTCTAAACAATATTACAACCTGAAAGTGAAACAGAATTAAGCTGAATCTAATTTAAAGTGCTTTAAAAACAGGTAATTGGCAAAGCAGACTAACAAAATTATGTGCCTGCAGGACAAGGTGCTTTTATTTCTCCTCAGCGGGGAAACAGACTTCCATGCAGTACTTTCCCTCATTCTTCCTCTTGCAGGCAGGAGAACAAGAGAAGTAATAGCATCAAGCAAATGTTATTCTTCCTTTGCCTTGGAACAGGCACCACTTCCCAGGCAAGCGAAATTGGTACCGTTCTATGACAGTCAGATAGCAATTAATCAGCACTCTGTCCACAGCTAGATCCAATGGGGCTTCCATCTGTCCACCCTCAAATGCACAGTAGGCTGGATACACAGGCAGATAAGCTGTTCTCGCTGTTCTTTCTCATGCAGACGACATCGCTGTGAAGCCTTGTACAGCAAAGAGGCTGAATGGGCCATTGTAGCCCAGCTCTGTCCCTCTCTGTCCTGGGAAAGGAGGACTTTGTTAGCATTACTGTGCCAAAGGGCTTGGCATACTCTCTCTTTTGGTTGCACGTGCAACTGTTTAGAAACTGGTGCTGGGACATAAGCTGGGCCTGAAGGCAGACAAGTGCCCAGAGCTATGACTGGCATAAACAGCACGTGTCTTGTGTACAAAAGCTTCCACCTGAAATAAGGTGACAAGAGACTAAAACATCTGCACACAAAGATACAAAAAACACTCTCTAACAATTTATATCCTTCCTGAGGATGTCCAAGACCTGAAAGTAAAACATTTACAAGCTAATAAAACTACTGTACCTCCAGAAAAGACAGTCAGCATGGTAGTCTTGGGTCCAAGGAGAGATGAATGTTCCTGCAGGTTAGCCATGAGAAAGCTTGACATTTCACTGAAGCCAGCAGCCTAGGCCTCCTCTGCCGATGCTCAGGACCAAGCAGCAGCACTATGGAGTGATCCATCTCATGTGGATCACTTCTCCGAGGGTTGGGTGAGTCACCATTCTAGAGGTGATCTTCTCTCACCTGCCGTTGACTGGTTCAGAATCTAGTTCAGATCAGATATCTGATTTTCTGTGGCTAAGACTAGGGGAGATGGATCCTCCCTCTTCTGCTTGAATCTAAGATTCTATAATGAACTTTTCTTTCACTGCTGCTTTTTGACCAGATCAGTTTTTTTGATCTTAATTTGATAAAATGACATGGCTTGGTAGCAGAATTTTTGCAGGACTTTTTATTAGTAGTTCTTATAAATGGTATGAATTAATTATATTGTATGAATTTAGGCTCATGTGTTTCCAGCAGAGCAAACATTCTGAATTCCTCAGACATACAGCTGTCTTCTCACTCACAGGTCCACCCATGTAGTCTGCCCACGTAGTCCACTCAGCCCTGGCAGCAGGCATGTCATGCCCTCTGTTACAACACCCCAAAGCAGGAGACTTTTTCTATCAGCACAATACAATAACTTCCTTTCTAATGATCTTGTACTGCTGTGCTCTAATTGAATTTTTAATTTCTTTTATAGTGTTCAATCCTGCAGACTGCTAAGCTATACACTTAAAGAAGCTGCAAAATGAGCTTATAAAGTTTTCTACATTTGCCTGTTTTTTTCTTTATGAAACGAGTGGATGAATGACATCTGTTCTTTGAACTAGCTCTTATCAATTAAAGTTGTTTGCTAAAAAAAGTTTGTTGGTTTCATAATACAGATAGAAATGTGTAACTGGGCTATACAAGCAAACTTAAACTCATGCTTCAGGCTGATTATTTGTGTTCTTTATCTGTAATACATTGCAGAATATTTTACAAAAAATACTTTATGCATATGAAGCTACAAAATAATATTATTAATATTTAATTAATAACTGGAAGACTCATTACACGGTCTCAGATTTTGTAAATTCATCTGTATAAGATGTCATAAAGATACTACATCAGCAAGTTAGCATGTCTATGTTGAGGGGCTTGCTGACAGAAATGATTTTTGACAAAAAAAGAAGATAATGCAGCATTGGCTTTATCAGCATGGTACTCTTGAAAAACAAAACAGAACTTAAGAATGCTGAATTTTCATCTACAAGATAAAGCCAGGCTGAGAAGACTGTCAAATAAGAAGTTCGTAAAGAAAATCCAATAGAAAGAAAAAACTTCTAGTGAGGCATTGCAGTGAAGGGAAACACCTACATACATAAACCAAATGAGGATTTGTTCCTTTGCCCAATATAAAGAAGGGTTATTACAAGAGCACACTGCATAACCAGCTGAAGGAAATGCACTAGTTTGTTTTCTGCTTGATGAATAATTAACATGCAGTTAATTAAGAGGAAAAATGTATGCTAATGTATTCAAGCACAAAGTTTTTAGCTACTCCTATATATGTTTTAGCAATTGAAAGTGTGCAAAATAATTTATTTTCTAGGAAAACGTTACTAGCTGAAAACATCAGCTATGCTTAAATACAATGCCCATTATATGTTACTGTTTCATGACTAGAGAGAACTTGTAGTTGCAGAAAGTGTGCTACAAAAATTCTGTATCCTCCTGCATGGAATTACATAAAAGCGAGCAGAATCCAATTGAAATTCAATTAAAAATGAGATAAAGCAGAAGCATAGACAACTCTTATATATGGGACTTCCTCCAGCTTCATCCTTTGCATTGTCAAAACTCAAACAGACGGAGCAGAAGGAGTGCATTCAGTTCTGAAACCGAAGCCAGAACAACAAGCAGAAGATCCAGGCAATCTGCTGTGTTCCTCACAAGGAGAATTTACAAATAGTGGGAATGTTTTTCATTGTCCGTCTCTCACAAAAAGAAAGGAAAATAGCTTAATGGCAACACAAACTTTTAAAGTCAGACACATCTAGGAGTATTGTGTTAATACTCTGTGTACCAACAACAGGTGTAAAAATTCAAGCACCAAAAAACTAACATACTGTGAAACAAAAAGCAAAATCAAATTGAGAGAAATACTGGGGCAGATCTATTTCTATAAGTAACCATAGATTCATTGAATGATATGGTACAAGATGTTTTCTTAGGAGTTATTGAAGCTGAGTGCATCATCTGTTCTTGTTCACCCTTCTTCCCTACTGCCTCCAAGGTAGACCCCACCACACATTTGCTCATGGCCTGTGAAAATATTGTCCACAGGACATGTTGTTTATAGATATATGAATTGCAAATTATATGCACACTTTTATTTCATGTATTTCAACACACAACTGTGAATCTCACTGTCTTTCTTTATAAAGAAAACTTCATAAAAAATAAAAAAAATTATAAACTGAAACTTCATAAAATATAGTGGATATCTAAAACATGACACAGTAGTCTACAGTGCCTACAAAATGTCCTCTCACCCCTGCTAGCAATCAGTGCAGTTTCTCTTTTACTTAATAGATATAACCCAATTATCCCAATGCAATAGTGTCTGTGGGGATAGGACAGGTTAGACTTCTACCATTTGCAAATGTGTTGGGTTTTGCAGCTATGCTCAGAACAATCTTCCATGTAGTAAGCAGGCTCCAAGGTGCTCCACAGCATCGGAAATGTACTGAATGACTTTTTGATACGACTGCGGCACTTACCAAGGAATGGGGAAACAAACTTTTCCCCAAGCCCTCTTCTGGACGTTTATTTTGTCACAGCTATGTTCACATACAGTTCATGTGATTCACATATATGCTGTGGCATGAGGTGAAGCATATGCAGCTAGTACACACATGACCTTTGTGCCTAAGCAAATGCATATTGAAAAGGGAGTAACGATAAAACCTGTATATTTAAATGTGAATATTATAATATCTTCATAATTATCATTCCCCTTGCTAGTTTCCAAGATGCTCTGGGAGGATCAAAACACAGCTGCTTCCCTACTGAGAATTTTCACACTTATACCAGCCTCAGGTTTGTTTCCGTCCTGGCCAACAGACGGCTCAGAGCTGCTGGTCCCTGGGCATGGCAGAGCTGCGACTGTTGACTGTTACTTTCAAAAGAAGGCTAAAAACTGACAGGCTGTTTGAATACAACTAAGGAGGAGAAAGGAAAAGGACTTCGCTCATTCCAAATGATGGTCTTGCAAATCTTGACTGTTTTCCTTTAAGCCAGATCTAACTAGCAATTTTTTCCTTGTTCCTACAAGAACATCAGCATTTGATACACCAGTGTGGGCTTAAGGAGAAAATGGATTTTCACCATATGAACTGTATGCATAATTTCCAGATAGGAAATGGCATGTTACTTTATTCACATACATTCACATTCATTTATTCACATGAAAAATAGTTCATATTCTCAGCTATGATTGACATAAGGTACGAAGAGGATTTCTTCTGCAAAAAAAGCAAACAAATTACAAGGAGTAGGAAGCAATAAGGTTGTTTATTAACACTCTTCTATCTTCACCCTCCTGCCCACCCCATCACCCATGAAATGGCATTCCAAATCCTTGACACAAAATTATAATATACAGTATCAACCATACGTTCTCTGCCATTCCCATCTGAACCTCCAGCACTGCAAATGTAGTCATCTTCTTTCCACAGCGGGAAACAGCAAACATTCATACTTGTGCATTACCTTTATTTGGCACTCAAACCCCCGTGAAGTAGAAATTTTGCCGTTTAACACAATGCCAACCCCACGAAATGCAGCCTTTTGAAAGATAAAGAAAAGCCTATAGTGTCTGAAAACGTTCAAGATACTTTAACAGCATTCTTTCAAGCCTCCTCTTTGATTTGCATGATTATTCAGGTGTCTGAGGTCAACTACCCTGAGCAATGGGAGGAAATCAAGCTATGATATTATATGCACAAATATGCATAGATTGAGGGGTTTTAATTCATTTCCTGGAAGACTTCTGGCAATGCCTATAGTAGTGCCTATTTTGTTAATTTTAGCTTTTATTACAAGCATCTCCAGGAAACAGCAACATTCCTAGAGATAATCCTTGAGCAGAAAAGAAACTAGAGTCACGGAATACATTTCTTGTTGCAAATTACTTACCTGAGGCAGAAAAGTTTATCAATGTTTCTAATTTGGTGACATAGTACAAGCTCCTGTCACATGGTGAGCTCAACAATTAAGTGTTTGCACTAATTGATGTTTAAAAACACAAACATTATACAAACAGTGCTGAATGTAAAGGTAGTTTTCATCCAGTGACATTAAGAGACAACATCACAATCATTTTACTTGTGCAAATTCTGGCAATGAATAAAGTAAGACTGATTTCTTTTTGCCATGGTTTGGGTCAGAGCTCAGGGAAAAAAAGGTCAATGAAAAATTTAGTCCAGGTTTATAAAGAACTGCAGGTAACTTCAAAGATTACTGGACAGCTGTTCTAGAGTCAGAAGGTGTAAATTCTCTGTTACTGCAAGGCATGGGGAGGAGGAGCAATATCTGATTCTCCAAGGTTCAGTAAACACAGAGCATTTGTAATTAATCTCAAGTGACTCATGGTGCAGTATTACTGTGGCACAGGGTGGATGGATGACAGGAGGTGTTCCCAGGAGAGAGAAGTGAGTAATTTAGTGCCTCGTGGAAAGTGGTCAGAGACATAAGAGAGAAGTCTGACTTAGCAAATGTCATGGTGCACATGGAATGACTAGAGGTGAGCCAATGTCCTGCCAGTGACACCAAGGACAGGATTCCCTCCTGCCTCTTTACTAGTGGCAGACACAAAGCACTTTCCCTGATTCACCAGTTAGGAAAATTCCTCCCCTACTGGAATTATTCCCTTCCTCTTTGTTTTATAGAATTTAAAACGATCATGTCAAGTGAGCAAATTAAGTGTTCATGTGATTCTGGAGCTTGCAAGAAAGCTTACAAGGGTCTGTGCCAACTGCGTCATTTCTGAAGATTCTTATGACACAGAGGACTTGTGTGGTAGGTACATCCTCAAGGATGAAGTCTCCCAAAGGGGTGCAGTGAACACAGATGGGATAGAGGGAGTGGGCAGGGGCAGCAAAGCCCTCGGACTCTTGATCTGCATGCAACAGGCACTTTGCACACAGACGGACCAAAGGGAATGCCATCGAGGAACACTCTGTAAGGGACACTGGTGCAGACACTGCAGGCTGCACAGTTTAGCACCATGTGGTGGCAGCTTGAGGTTGAAATGGCAGTTAGGGGGTATTGTCCTGCGCTGTGAGAAACTGGGATTAGGATCTGGCAGGGATTTGGTGATTCATTTCCCCAGAAGATTTTCATTTAATATGAATAGAAATTTTTAGAGGTAAATGTTTGATGCTTGGTAGAACTTAATTAATTGAAGTTGGCCAGAAGCCAGACCATCTTGGTCTGTTATTGATTCTGCTTTTGTTAGCTGAGGAACATTGGATTGGTTGAGTACTTCCACTGGGAGCACTGACACACATGCCAGGTGCTCAGGGAGGTGCCATTTGCAAGAGAACTCTTCCTCGTGAGTCTGAAATGGATCATGAAAAGATTGAGTAGTGTGGGGAATTGCTGAGCTGCTGGGCATATCCTCTTTCAGGAGAAATGCTGTCTGTTATTTACAGTCCTCCTAGGCATGCTGGCTGTTTAACTGCATGCATGAAAGAGACCTGATCCTACCTTTGAAGAGTTTGGAAAGTAAATTATGATATATGATATGATATGATGATATGATAGCAACAGACAGAATGGATCTATGGAGAAAGGGCAGGGAGAAAGCAACCAGATGATCTGTAATTCATGATAAATATATGGTATGTATTTGTGTGTGTGTGTATGTATACATAAAACCATACATAATTTACACAGAGAGATGCATTATTTTGGTGACTAAATTCCACTTTCTTTCCCAGAAGCTGTTTGTGTGTTCATAAGTGTGGTTTTCCATTTTTTACTGGTGGTGGGACCACATTAAATGTGAACTTTTTATTCTTTTTGTGTCTTTTCTTGTTCAGAAATTAACATTCCTGCTTCTGAAGTCGGTGTCCTTAAACTCAAGGGATACTCATGGTGATCTCTCACCCAGAAGTTTTAGGTTACTGATGTTGTCTCTCCTGTGCTTGTGGCAGCTGTAACAATTAACCACAAAAGTACCTGTACTCCAGCAACATCAGAAGCAATTTCAGTCAAATCATCAAAACCAATTAAAACAAATAACTAAGGATACAGAAGAATGCACTCAGCCTGAGATGCTCTAGTTAGACCATAGCATCTGTGCACCCAGCTGTTTGGTGTATGAAGCAGATGTGACAAGATGTTTGGATCTGGTGTTGTTTATGTATCAGGAGATATAGGCTGGATGGATTCATAGGCTATAACAAATGCACTCATTTATTCTTGCTTGTTCCTCTATTACAGCATATTCCAGGGGACAGACACGTGGCATCCAGAGAACATGGCCCATAATCAGAGGCACTGAAGTCTAGTATATTTGCTGACAGATCTCTGTAAAAGCCAGCTCATTGAATAAAAGCTCTTTGTGAAGCTTCAAATACCCCAAAATGAATTTCTTAACTCTTATTGAGAGCATGTTCAGTAATATGGAATATAACAAAATTATTCATAGAGCGCTTACACAATTCTTTTTCAACAGAATTCCCACAAATTTATATGGCAATATGTACTAACTAAAGGGATTTTATAGTGTGGATCTCCTAATATCTGGGATTTCAATTCAATGCTACTTTTGTAGTCAAATGCTTCATGAGACTCTCATTCTGCCCTCAACCTTTTACCCCCAGAGTTTCTATCTCTTCTGGTTGCAGAGAAAAGCCTGAAAACATAACCCATATTAAGTCTCAAACACCAGACGGCAAACAGAAATACACAACATTTTTTTTTAATCTTCTGATTTTTAACACTTAGAGTTGGCAATATTGCAACTGGAATTTGGTTTGAATGAAGACCGAGGGCTGAATGCCAGCTTGCTCGCTCTCCCTCTGAAGAAAAGCAATGCCTAGAAACGAAGGGCCTGATTCACAGCTTCCTTCCAGGCAGCTCATGCTGCCTTACCCTGCCTGTAATCCTAGATCCAAATATTCGTGCATATTCCAAAATAGGTCCAAATCCAAACAGTACAAATAATCTCTTTCGTTAGAACATGCTAACCTCAGGTCTAAAACACTTTAATTTCTGTCATATGTGAATTTTGGACCTATTTTAAATAAGGCCATCTCTACTTAAAAGCCATGTCTAAAACCTCTGAAACAGAGTATGTAGAACAGTTTGAGGATGTCTATTTTAAAACAATGGTTTTGCCCTGGTATGTCTGCTGCAAGTGTTGCCACAAGTAGTATGGTACAACTGAAAAAGAATTGCTTATTCTCTCTGAGTAAAATGGCTTCTGAATTCACAAGCCTGGACTGTAGCACTTCCTCAAAGCCACTAAAGGCTGAGATTCAATAGAAAAAGAAGAGCTGGTTCTACTACTTCCAAAAATTCTAGGAATTTTAGTGAATATAGATGTATCTACTGAAAATTTCCAGTCTGTTTGTGTGCCTAGCAATAACTTCATCTCTTCATTTCGGAACAGAAGAGGTTAATATGCTGATTTTTTATTTTTTTTATTTTTTTTTTAGTTAATAGAAGATAATTTTAGAGGGAAAAGCCTACATCTTCCACTACCACCCCAAATCCTCTGTGTGTCCAGATATACCAGAGCACCAAGTGTGAATTGTATATGTACATATTCCTGTGCTTCCAGCAACATTCCTTACACTGCCCAAACAGCACTGATTTACAACTTACAAGGGTAGTTAGCATCTGTCTGCTTTCAGGTCTATGGCTCAGTTTTGGAACTCCAGCCTCAGTGTGCTCTGGTCAGCCATAACAAATGTTTTGAACCGTACAAACTATTGTAGAAATCATTTCATATTAAGACTTAACATAAAATGCTCTTTTTACAACAAAAGCTGTTGTTGACAAGGTGACAAGCTTGATCAGTCACATAAAAGGTGCTACAGGTTTTGAGTATTTTCTCCTGACAAGTCATGCATTAAGCCACAATATACTCATATATAGATTTAGTGCATTAAAGAATCAATGGAAAAGGCAGTACAACATCTACTCTGAAGGCTCAATTTTGATTGCAGTTATCCATAAACATCATTCCGGTATTCCTCTGCATAATGAATAACATAGCAATGTCTGGCACTAGTTGTCATGCCTCAGAAAGGCTCTTCATTGTAGCAACAGATAAATAATTCTAGTTTGTCCTGATCTGGTGCATTTCCTACTGCAATCCCCAGCACCACTGCTTCAGCAGACTCTCACACACAAGCAGGGCATGAGGAGAGACAGAAGCTGGCCACCGCTGTTCTCAGAACTCACTTATTGCCTTTCACTGGCAAGCACAAAGTTTCTGCAGCAGAAGCATATTACCTCAGCTGCTAGTGCCTTGTACCACTGAAATACTTTCCATCAAAGGGAAACCTCTGTGAAGCCGCAGAGCACAAGGGCCCGCTGTCAGCTTCAACTTTTGTAATACTTAACCCTTTTCCTCCCCTCCACAGTAGCTCTTCAGATGAAAAAGATTCTCTTTGCCTTTGGTAAGTCTCCTGTCACAGTCTAGTGCAAATATTTGATACTGTAGAAAATTATATATACTGACAGCAGGCTGCATTGGCTCTCTCATGAGTCTATTTTATCTTTCAGTAATGTGCTACCATTTGTGACCACAAAGTAAGCCTAGCACTACTATAAATTACAAAGTTTGCTGCTGTTTTGCTGGAGAAAGATAGAAAATGGTATCAGACAGAGCAGTGAGAGAATGTTACTGAAGCTTTACAAAGCCTACAAACTCCATTACACCCACTCTTCCCCTTGTGGAGAGCCAACAGGAAAAGAACTATTCACATATGCATAAACATATCATATCTTGCTATCCATATCAAAAATGTGCCTGGACACCACAGTAAAAATATTGGAGAAATTTCCTTTGTAGGAGATGGTTGACAATCATGCCACTAGAGCTGAAACACAGTTATCACTACTTGTAACTTATGACAGCAAGGAAAAATGGCTCTGTTAATGAGTCATGATTTTGACATACTCATTCCTTATCAGTATAAGGTAACTGACTGATTTACCTTGAAAATATAGATGAGCTCACCTCTGCTCCTGATCCGTACAGTTATTGGCTGTCTGTCATTGGTGAGCCATGTGCATATCACATGCCTGTGGCATGACAAAGGGGAGACACACACTGCCTCCAAAACAATGTTTATGTATGTTTTTTCTTGTACAAGTTTAGCTGTCACATGGCAATAGATATCAGAGACGTTACACACTGGACAGAAGGTTTGCAGTTACACTTCTATCAGGCCCAAAAGTTATAACAAAAATTAAATTGTAATTTCTCAGCTTGATAAGTAAAAGCAATATTTAGCCTTGCTACTGTGCCCTACCAGTGTGAACCGTGCTCAGTGCAAAAGTTTCACATACATACTGCACACTGTGCTGACCTGGGGTGACCCTTAGGTCCTGAATGTGTTTTATTCTCTAATGGTCATTCTAAGGCCTAGCAGGAACTGAAGGGGACTGGAAAGGACAAGTTTTTTAGGACACAGTTTATGATCAAAGGTACTTAGGTTTGTTGGTTTGGGGTTTTTTTGTTTTATTTCAGACACACTTCCCTTTCCCTAGCTTTTAGTTTCAGTTTGTAGTTTCTAAAGGATCAAACAATGTGCATCAGCTAGTGGTAGAAACATTACACATGGTAAGAATCCCACATAGGATAAATCTTCAGGATTATATGCTTTTAAACAAAAGTATCAAAAGATAGGTATGTGGATTCATTCTTGTATAGTCATCTAACTAAAAGGAGTTACCTATAGAGTATTAAGCATGTGCAGTTTTCACTGACTCTCTCAACATCTGTCCCTGACTTAATGGAGATTTTGCTGCCCAGTTTTTGAAAGCGCATATGTGAAAACAGCAGTTTTGATTTTAAAACCCAGACCTCATTTTACAGACAACCAGAAGGGTTTTGTATTTTAAGAAAATGAGAACATCCACTGTAGGTGGAAAGAAACAACACTGGAAAAATTAGTAACAGGAAAATGTAAAAGACTTGAGTCTGTTGTGATCAGCATACAGAAATCTTGACTTGTGTGAAGCTTATTCAGTCTCTCTCATGTTGAAATCAGTCTGAAAAGGGAATTAGTGTTAGGAGTAGGAAGTACAGAAAGATATTTAAAAAAAAACAAAACAACTCCCAAATCCTGTAAGCTTTCCAAAACATTTCAAACTTAAACCAAATCCGCTTCTAGGAGGTTCCATTTCAGCTTTCTTCCTTAATTTAGCTTCCTGATAAAACTTTCTAGTTAAGCATGCTGATAGCAAAGTATTAAAGGATTGCTCCCTCACGTCAGTCCTTTCTAGGAACGCATTCTTTGGTGCAACTAAAGAGGTTGCTATGTGTGCAGAGAATAACCTATTCCCTACAAAAGCGTGTGGATATCTCAAAATCCTGGGCATATGATGATGACAATATCAAATGAATCAGGCATCCTGAGTCAGCATGCTGAATGAAGTGCTTCTAACCTCTCTAAATGGCAATTCCCTCAGGTCAAGTTCAGGTCACTAGAGCAATGCAGAGAAACCCATACAGAAAACACTGTGTATGGGCCCCAGCTTACACATTTAATTTATGGTTGCAGCACAGTACTTTCCAGCATGTTCAGGGGACTCTTACACTGATAATCCGAACTAATTATCTGAAACTAACATCTGTTGCATTCCAGTTCCAAAGCATGCACCTATTAACAAGAAGAATCAGAAAGGCACTGATTATTTACACATCGTCTATTTTAACTACCTAGTAGCAGTACTGGAATCATAATAACACCCCGATCCTTGTGTCTCTCATCAGACAACAAGAACTCTTGGCTTCTCCAGGAGACACCAGAATAATTAACATACCTTTGAAACATCTTCACCTTTAACAAATGCAGTGGGACTAAGAACACAGCTTTGTGACTAGACCACGAGATGAAAGATGCCAGCCATTAAAAAGCAGGTTTGCCAAATCTGCCAGTGAGCTGCTTTTTCTTTGCTTATCTGTGTATCTGCTGTTGTACAAAAGCTTTGAAGAACCGGCCAGAAGAAGCATTCTCATTCTTTCTTCCCACAAAAAAGCAGACCTGGCACAGGCACAGTAAATAAAAATAACAAGCGCATATGATGCCCAAGATGCATGTGAACATTAAGTGACGTTGGCAGCCCCCGCAAATAGAACTCCAGTTAAAAATAGCCTTTGTCTAAATGTGGAAAGTGAGTAAATATAGTAGCAGTTTCAGCTTACTATAGAGGCTTACAGGCTCCAAGTAACAGAGCTTATTATAGAGAATGTGCGTCAGCAAAGGGGAGAAAAGGGAGAAAAGAAAGACGACGCATTCTGGAATTAGTATCTACAATGAGACATAAATTAACTTTTCCCCTCATTATTTTTCTTGTTGTTTGAAAAATGGGCAAAGGAAGGAGCATTCGTGAAGTGTTACAGTGCTAAAAAGAAAAAGAGCTGAGATTGAGGAGAAAGCTGAAACTAGCACCAAAGAGCAGCACAGGGAGCTTTCTGCACAAAGGCTGGTTGCACAGAAAATGATACGTAAAAAGAGATGACAGGACAGATTTTGATCTCAGTCTCTCTGAGACAAATAAGGAGTACAGTAACCTGGCTGGAGGGAGCTCTCCTGGATTTGCATGCACTCATTTAACTGAAGATGAGCCAGTGAGTCAACTTTTGAGTTGACCAAAACCAAAGCGATATCAATGCTTTCTTTCCCCTGCCTCTATTCACTCCCTGCTTTCAAGGAAATCTCACAGGTTTCTGGTGATTGCAGAACTTGCTTTACTGAATCAGTATATATGCTTTACCTTGTGTTTCACCTCATACACAATTTTCAATGTAGTTCAGGCTGAGAAAACCTACAAAAACACCTGTGGGATATCTTACACCCGAGGAAGAAAGGCTGCTGCAGAACACAGGTATACATTAAGTAACACCCTCAGGATGTTGTCTCCAAGCATAACACTGCAGGCACAGCATCATTCAAAATTTTTAATATTCTCTTTTAGCTGAATTGACAAAAAAGGAGAGAAACAGTCCCTGGTGGGTGTCCCTAGTCCTCTCAAATCAGAAGTGAGTGTGGGAAAGATCTTCCTTATTTCTTTGTTTCTTATTTCAGTGTTCAATTCAATTAAAGCAAAATTCCCTCAGACTCCCAAGTCGTCCTCTTATTCATGCAGAAGAGGACACTTCTCATGGATTTCAGCATGCTTCTCCTTCAGTGCAGGATTTCTTACCTTCTTACTTTGCATTGAGAAGAATGGGGTGACAGTGCATAACAGAAAAATGAATGTTTGGGAGTGTTAGAAGAGATGGACCACGATACAAAGTTGTGGCCAGCTAAGAGTTGTCAGCAAAGTTGCCTTATTCAAATGGCATGGTAAATAAATGCTATGAATTCATAAGTAGTGCTTAAATTAGCTTTTGGCATAGTGCATCACTGTAACAAGTTAATTTTGCAGCTCCAAGGAATAGCCTTATATGGTTCACTTAAGTAATCATGCTAAATGAATGTTTAAGTGAGAAACATTTGCTAAATGCAAAGCAAGAACCATATATAACCTCTTACACAACTACACAGCACAGTAATACTGGCTGGTTTCCAAAATTCTGATGTATGTGCAAATTATATCTGCTGACTTCAACCAACACCTGAGCCAAAAAGGAGCTACCTGGAAAGGAAAAGTGTGACTGTTTAGAAATAATAATTTAGCATTAGTCCTGGGCTGTCTTCCTCACAGCTGTGCAAAAGGGACCTTTCTTCTTTCTTTTTTCCTTTCCCCACCCCCCTCCTAATTTCCAGTATGACAAAGAATAGTTTTGGCAATCTCCTTTACTTTCATTGTTTTGCTGAGAAAGAAGAAATAAGAAAGGAAGGAAAAGAGAAAACTGATATGCCAAAAGCTGCATTACTTATCTCAAAAGAAATTCAACCTCCTTGTAGTCTAGTGCATCATTGTTCTAGTATTTGTGCTGTTTCTCTGGTATTCTTGTCTTACAGCCATCAGGGGCCGCACAAAATGTGTTCAGGAAAGGCAATTACAACATAAGCTGTGTAAGCTTAACACTGATTGCTTCTCTCTCCCTCCCTCCCCCCTTGCATCCTCCAGCACCTATAAATATGGCAAGTTAAACTATTAGGGATAGCTGAAAAAGTTCAGACAGACATGCCTGTGTCTATTAGTCATCATTCATGCATTTTACCAAAATAACCTGCAATAGATGCCATCTTGTTTCTTGCTAGAGAGTGCTGTTGAGTTCCTGCATTCACAATAATTCTGTTTGGAACACTGCCCTTAAAGAGTTGCCATGGTGATTATTTTGGTATCACAAAGTAGAAGAAGCTAAAGTACTTACTAGCTGTATCCAAAATCTTGTCTTTTGAGGGAGAAAAAAAAAGGAATCAGCAGATGGCATTTGTCAGAAATTCAACATTCTGATTATTACCAGAGTTGTGTTTTTGAAGGAATTATGGCGCTTGAGGTTTTCTGGCCAGAAAAGAGGGAATGAATGGGATGAGGGGAAAGGAACAGTAAAAAAGAAAGCCAATATATCTGAAATTCCTTTAGCTTGCACTATTAGAACAGTTTAGGAATAGTTCTTAAAACAGTAGGTGTGAAGTAATTAAAATCTTCAAAAGAATCTCCTTCCAGACTATTTACTAAATACTTAACATACTGTAAAGCGAACAAGGGGAAATTATCTCCTTGTGAAAACATCGCAGACTTCCAAATGGTTAATTAGAGCTCCCTTTTGCACCTTTGTTATGACGGAATCACAACCAAATGTGAGAAATGTCCCAAAGCAATCTGGGTATTAGACTTTCTGCTCTGCACAGTACAAGTGCAGGAATGTGGCTCTTCAAACTAGGCTATATATTCGGTGTGACTGTAACCAAAAGGGTGAATTTAAACTGATTTAGTTAACTTAGTGCACCACTTGACTTCGGTACAGAAAAAAAACAAACAAGAAGAAACTCTCATTTCAGCTGTTCAAGGGCCTATTTGCTCTGAATTCTCCAGTCAATCTAGTGCCTGTTTATGGATTTTACACAGATTTAGATTTTAAACTATGGCATCAAATTGGGACAGGTATGTGGGCTAGTATGCACTAAGACATGATGTTAGGCATTCATAGAGCATTAAGAAGCAACGTCTGGTCACACCAGCACAGCACAGTACAGTACAGATAGTAGCTTGAGTCCTAGAAGCAGCATAACTACTTTAGGTACAGGCTATGTGGCACAGGGAGAGTACCATGCCCACAGGGCTATAATGCTTCTCAGATTTGGAGTTAGCTCAGGTATTGCTTCAGCAGGCTGCTTTGCTTGATTTAGAGGAGTTGCAATGTGTCATACAGCTTTCTTCATTCACAAGGCTCTTCTTTTGCTCCTTTTAGCTGTCAGCTTTCCTCTGAGGCAATATAGCAGCTTCCATTTCTTCACATACAAAGAATCCAGAGTTTTGGTGAAAAACAGCTTTGTTTACTTTAAACTTTATTTACTTAAAACTGTAAAATTGGCCCCTTTCTGGTGAAAGGTGCCAGATGAGCAGCTCCAGGAACTGAAACTCTTTATTCACTCTGGAGCTCATTTGCAGCCCATTGGAGTCAATGACAAGCCTCTAATTGACCAGTTTTCTGGCTCCTGGGTCAGGCCTTTACAGGACCGGCAGCAGCTGTGCAAACTCACTCACACTCCCTCCCCAGTGCACCTCTGAGGCAGAGCACAGATCAGAGCACCAAGGGGCCAGTTCAGCCTCAAATCCCACTCAGAAACTGCAGCTGCTGAACAGCAACAGTTCTTCACATAGTTGGTGATCAGTGTTTCTTTTTCCAAAGAGGCAGTGTTCAGGGCCTGGGGATAGTGGAGTTTTTGCTGCCTCTGACACCTCTGGTGTGTGTTCTCCACCTCTGCTGTGTCAGGCACAAGGAGTGGCTGTATGATGCCAGCAAGGCAGATGGAAGAGGAGGGAGGAGCAGGGAGTACCTCATCTCACCTTGAGATGAGCCGTGTTCAGCTGCTGCTCAGGACAGCTGGTCACTACTCTCCTTTGGAAGCATTCTTGTTTCCCAAACAGTTTTCCATATCTATACAGAAGGAGTTTTTGCATTTTTACTGGCAAAAGCTGGAACCTGTCTTGTCTGAGGAAAAGCAAAAGGCAGAAAAAGGAGGAACATCAGTGCAACAAATTCTCACCTGTCCCCCAAATTCATGCACATTTTTAAGTTGTTGAAATTTTTTGATTTGTTGAAAAGCTTCCATGAAATATTTCACAGGACATGCTCTATTAAGAAAGGGAAAAAAACCCAACAAACAAACAAACAAAAACATAAAAGCAGAAGACCACCAAACAAAAGCAAAAAAAACATAACCAAAACCGACTTTGCTGGCTTTAGTTTCTGTTTAGGCATGACTGCCAAGAAGATTTCAGAAATTATGTCTGGTCACTTTTGATCAATTGAGTTTGGCTTCAGATTAGTACTGGTTATATGACCTTTCAGTACCATAAGCTGCTGCACTATCCAGGCCCTGTTAGCATCTTCTCTGTCTGTAGAGCTGAAGAGTGACCCAAGAGTCCTCCTCAAAACTGGTGACAACTCTTCACAGGCAAAGGACAGATAAAGTTAAGACCTATGAACAAAAAGGACAGATATGAACAGTATCCGAAATCTTGTCTTCTTAGGGAGAAAAGATTTGCCATGTAAATAGGAAATACTGCCATGTAATAGGAAACTTGAAAGGGCAGCTGAGAATTGAATTGCAAGAGTGAATATGAAGATAATTCAAATAAATCACACAGTTAGTAGGAGGCTCAGGAAAGTAAGCAAAAATGTAGTCCTGAGAGGAATATTGAAATTGTTTTACTCAGTTTCTTCTCTTAATGGGCAGAGAAATCGCAAAGAGGGAGCAAGTTCTGGTAATTTATTTTCATTGTTCAAAACTTTTGTTCAGCACCACATCATCTGTAAAGACAATAGTTAAGCACTGCATACACAGTTAAAATTTCCTTCTATAATAAGAATGCTGCATCTTAGAGTTTAATTTAATAAGAATGCTGCGTCTTAAAGTTTAATTTCATCATAACTCTCGAAATATTTACTGACATGTAAACAATACCTCTCTGCTTCTTGTGTTATTACCACCAAGGTTTCCCTGAGGAAAATATTTGTTTAATAATTGACTTAGAGCAGATGTTAGAATGGATAATAGAATACTAACCAGGGCAGTTTTTGAATGGAAAGTCTGAAACAGTGCACTAGGAGTTCCAGAAAGTAGTATATGCAGAGCTCAAAAAAGTAACAGAAGAGAGTGAGCTCCACACTACAATAAGCCTTCTCCATGGGCAGCTTCATTTGAGGCAGAATGTCAGTCTTAAGTGATTTGAGAACCTGGTCCAAAGTTACCTGAAATTGTGGGAAGTAGTCTGTAAGCTTAGCTGGGAGGACGTGGTAAACTCTGCTTCTAGGGGTCTCACATATATTACTTTTCATTTTGGATGAGGTACCATTGAACAAGGTTTGACAAGGGACTGGAGAGGATGGAGGCTGGGGAAGCAAGCTGCTGTGCAAAAGGCTAGGTTAGACAGCAACAGTGTTTGCTGTTTTGTCCTCTTTATTGTATCTGTAACTTGGATGGACTGATAAAAGTAAGCCTGAGCCTGGCTGATTCTCTTCCAGGTGCTTAGTCTCTCAGAAAGCCAGTTCTTACAATACTACTTGTTCACATATTGCTGAATTATCAGTGTGTTTATTCTTATCTCTGAGAGTCTTATTTCCTTATTTCTTGATGTAATGAGTTGTCTAATTACTGCAACATCAATTCCTTTAGGAACTTCAAATAATTATATCTCTGTATTTTAATGACATCGTGAAGAGTTTGGGGTGGTTTACTTCAGGCTCAAAAGCATCAGGTGCCTCCTGATACACCTTCTTCCCTACTTGCTGAAACATCTAGAAACAAATATATGTCAGTCCTAATTAAAACAATCACCCAAGTACTGGATCTGACTCACAGATTGTCACTGTAATTTTAAGAGTTGCTTTCTCTGCATGGTTGTATAAAGGATCTCATTTTATTTGTAAACCTCATGTTTCAATGAAACCACATATCATATTTACCTTCCTTTTGTTTTCAAAAGTGTTAAATCATACAGTTGCCCTTCCTATAGTTCTGTATAATCAAAGGAGCAACAGAAATAGCAATGAGACAGGAAAGTCTGCTTTATTTTGTTATAGGATTAGTATGGTCTGTGATGTGTTTTCTCATTCTTTTGACGTGCAGGCAGAACGGCAGTCCTGTTCGCCTTTCACCCAGCCAAGGAAAGGGCAGGGGGAGATATGTAGAAACTGTAGTGGAAGGAGGACACCACGCTGGTCTCTATGTCATACCAGCTCTTGAAACACAGTGCCTTTCAGGACCAGTGTCAGCTGAGACACCCAGGACACAGGATACTGTCCCCACATCCTGTACTATCACTCTGCATTAGTAGAGAAACATCCCGGTAACACAGTAGGCATTCAGACTCTCATCCCCCAAAATGAGCAATCCATGAACCATCTGAACAACATGTTGGGATTCAACTTTCCTATCTTAAAACATCTATACCTGTGCAGTTACCTAAATTTTAAAGCAAAAGAAGCATTTCTAGGGTCAATTAATCTCATTCTAATGTAGCTATACAAAATAATCCAGATAAATTATACCACAGAAACCCCCTTCACCCTCTTCCAAGACTAAAGTCAAGAATAAAAACTTACTTGTTGTAAGGTCCATCTTACTTCTGTTAAGTGCATTTGGGAAAGAGCTTGCACTCTTGGAGGACACTTGGAGTAAGAAAGAAGGGAAGAAGGTCAATGGTGTGAATGTACCTACCTGCAGAGTCAGAAGACTATGCTTACTATAACCTTAAACCCTTCTTACTAGAACATTGTACAGGGATGTGGGTGGAGGCTTTTTTAAATATTAATACTCCCTGGCATATGTTCTAAATAAATGAGCAGAATGAAAGAGCATGGAAAAATATTTTGTACTGGGGTCAGTAATCTCTGTGGTATTCTGCAACTTCTTAGCAGCAAACGTTTCCCTGAGGAATTATTTCAGTCAGAACTCACTTCTTGGTCTGTGAGTCCTTTTGGGCATATTTGAATTACATGTGGTGCATGAAATATATTTTGGGGCATAACCTCAGGGCAGTTTGGACAGGCCTTGGGGATAGCTTTGTACATACACTGTGAGCAGATAAATTGCATTTAAAATCATCCACTTGGAATTCTAGTGTTCTTGAGGAAGTTGTTGCTTGAGATCAGTGTGAAACTTCTCCCAGCTGAACACTGCTACATACCAACAAAAAGCACCATATCCTTAGCAGTAAGGTCCAACTGAAACATATTTCCGTGTGTCCCATGCAAATATCTATTATCAGATGCATGGTATCTGGTTTCAATCACATTAAAATCAGTGACTAGAAAAGCTAGGGAGCAATGTAATAATTGAAAGATTAAATGATTTCATTCATACTTCAGATACGGCAATGAACTTTTTTTGACACAGGAAGCAATTTTTCTTCTTTAAAGCATGTCTATATTTTAAGGAGATTACTTCATCCTGTGGAAGGTTGTACAAAAGGCTGCACTGAAAATGAAGATGTATTTTACAAGAACACATTTGGATAGTAATTTGGAAATTGCATATTCAGTGGTCACTTATAGGAAAACTACCATGAATCTGTGGCTATTCAGCACATTATGGGGTAATCCTGCATAGAAATGTCACAGTGGATGATGTATAGAATGAGTCACAGTATCATAGTATCACAGTATCACAGTATGTCAGGGGTTGGAAGGGACCTAGAAAGATCATCTAGTCCAACCCCCCTGCCAGAGCAGGATCACCTAGACGAGGTCACACAGGAACATGTCCAGGCAGCTCTGCAATGTCTCCAAAGAAGGAGACTCCACAGCCCTCCTGGGCAGCCTGTTCCAGTGCTCCGTCACCCTCACTGTAAAGAAGTTCCTCCTCATGTTAATACTAAACCTCCTGTGGTCCAGCTTGCTCCCATTCCCTCTTGTCCTAGCAAGGCCCTCCAGCCTCACACTTTTTTCCGGCCTTTGAGGATAAAACCTATGCAAACAGTGAAGACTGGAGTTGCTTGCCATCATTTCTGCTTCTGTTCCATTTCCATGGAATAGAACTTGGAGTTTTAGTAATTTTCTTAGCAACATAAGTATTACAGGTATTGTTATGTGTAGGGAAAGAGTGACTTGTGGAAGGCCAAATTAGATACATGGTTTATTGCTATAGGCTTAACCTCCCTTTTGCTGCTGTGAGGGTTGATTCCTGCACTGAATCAGGTCCACAGTCACATAAAAAACCCAAGCATGAATATTTTTCTCCTTAGAGTAACAGCATGCCAAGTCTTTGACACACAGCCAGCATGGTGTGAATTTGTATTCAAAAGTTCATTATGGTCACAATCCACAGAGATTGTAGATGGGTCCCTGATCTCACCTAACCTGCAGATATTTTTATATTGTGGACACATAACACCTGAACCAGTCATCTAGGTTCTCTTTTTAGGCATTGGAAAGAAATGGCCATTGTTATTGCACCATTTCTTTGGAATGAAAAGAATTATGAACTAAAATCCTGTGAAACCCCAAAGGGAATTTCACTGTAGTCATCTAAGGCCAGACAGGATTGGCTGCAGCCAGAGAGCCAACATGTAAACCCAGTCTCATCTCTGACCATCTCTTGTCTAACTACAGGCAGTTAATCAAAGCACCTGAGTTCAGAATCTACCACCCTTCAGAAGCCTTCAAAGACTGATAGCTTCACAGATCAAAATTTCTCCCAATCACACCCTACCCTTCAGCTCAGATTTGTAGACCAGCATACAGATGTTTCCCATCACCAAATCAATATGGTGCTGTTACTGCTGGTACACCTTCTGCTGTGTGCTCCTTCACCAAGCCCAGAGCCACTGATCCAAGCTGCCCAGCTCACTGTACCTCTCACAGCTACCTTTGTGTACTGGGCATCTCACTGCTCACCTAACCATCCAGCATGAGATAAAGGCAGAATAGCACTCCATCTTAGCACACAACTTCAGAGAACAAGATAACATTTCCTGGATAATTGCTATTGTTTTATCCATTTGGTAACTAATTTTCACAGTATATGCCAAGTTTCAGAGGCCAGTTAAACATTTGGCAACACTAAACAATTAGCAGATTTTAAGTTATGTACCAGTAGTCTTTTTGGCAATTGCACTGAATCACAGGAGAACACTTATTTGTAGTTTATTGATATTACATATATTTCAGACATTTCTTAAAATAAATACTGATAGATTGCTAGAAAAATCGTTATGAAGAATACTCAGTCATTGCTTCTTGGAATCTATTTCTTGCACCCACAAAGTCTCCATTAGTCTGCTAGCAATACTAACACCTGTTTTACTTCAGTGTGCCTGAACTGGAATTAAATAAATAAATAACAGGGGCAAATGTCAAATAAGGCCTTTGAAGAGTTTAATTTTTGTAGTAACGTTTCATACTGTGGGGAGATAGGGATTGTTGTTCAGTTCCTCTTTCAGTATCAGCTCACATTTTGTTCTCCTGTAAGAATAACAGAGAAATCTATTCTGATGTCAGCTGGCCCAGTAGGAGATTTTCTATAGCTGAGATACTAAAAAATTGCAGAAGTTAATATGTTAATTTCTGCTTGTCATTCAGCTTACAAGTATTAGAGTTGATAGGTTACAAATACTGATTCCTTTGTGGAAAACTCTGATGAAATAAAACATAGAAGGGAGGAAGCAACAAAATGCAGTATTATAAGTATCCTTTTCTGCAATTAGCTGTCTGCAATCTAATTTAAAATAAAGTAAATATAATAAAATATAACTTTGATTATAATTATCAGTCAGCAGGTCTGGGCTGTGTAACACATACTGCCTGTCAAAGATCATTTTAAAGATGAAGTCTCTAGCACTTTTCTAACAGGTCTAATCCTTCATATTAGAGAAGGTGGAGAGGACTTGTTTTGATGCGGAGCATTTTTTATCAGAAGCAGCTGACAATGGAAAGGAAGGCAAGCTTTCTTGCTTTCACTGCATTTTTCTTAATTTTCTTTGTTTTCTTTGTTTTTCTTTGTTTTTCTTTGTTTTCTGAGTTAAACTCCAGTAAACTTAATTTTGAAATGAAACAAAGCATTCCTCTAAAGAAAAAATGTAAGTTTAATTCAAAAGCTTTGAACTGAACTGTCATTTCTTTTTTAGAGAAAACAATGTAATGAATTTTACACAGATGTTTCAATTATCTCGAACGGATATTTCTTAAAGGAAAAACATCCCCTCCACATTCTTCTAGTCTGTTAGAAACATGCTTTGTTCTCATTTAAAAGGTGTTTGCTGTTCTTGGTACCAAAGGGGATCTCTGCCCTGATCCTTGCTGTTGTCTGAAGCAAGAAGCTACGTAGCTGAGCCTTCTCCACTCCTAAATACAAGGTAATTCTTGAGGGTGGTTGACAGATTGTACCCCTTCCTTTTTAATCCATTTGTGCAAAATCTGGGCACAAAATATCCTTTTCCCAGTTGCACCCCTTGTGCAAGCAGTGAACAGGAAAGGACTGTTTCCAGCTAAGGATGTTGCTGCCCACTGGGGCTGAATGTTTTTTCTGAGTGCAAAAACAGGAGAGTGAGCAGAGAGGAAAAATATCCAGTGAAGTTAGCAGGTGGTAGATTTAAAGACAGCAGAAGAAATCACTTTTTCGCACATCAGAGAGTCGTTATGGAACGTATTGCCATTGGATATTGGGGAGGCAGGAAGAGTAAAAATAATTCAAAGGGAGATTAAAACAAAATCACTGGCAGCCTATACAGCTATCATATGTTGAAGTGTAGAGACAATATCTGGCTCAGGAAGCCTCCACATTCCTGGTTTCCCAGCAAACCACTGAAAAGTATCTCTCCGTAATTGCCTTGTTCTGCTTCTCTCTCTCTGAACATCTGCTGCAGGCCACTGTCAGAAAAGGCGTTTGGGCTGGCTGGACTTCCTATCTGACCCACTGGAGCAGTTCTTATGGCATACACTAAGGGGACGAGGCTATCTCACCCTGCACACCAGCCACTGAAGCTGACAAGATGCAGAAAGGAGTGCAAACTGTGCCCTAATTAATAGTGATGCAAGAGCAGCTCTGGAGGCACTGTGCCTCCCTGAGACATAACAACTTTCAGAACTGGCACAGGCATGATAGGGGCTCTACATCATCCCTAGAGCATGGCTTGTTGCTTGATGCCATAGTTTAGTACTAAGTATGCAAGTGCATTTTCAACATAGCTGATGGCAGAAATTGCACTTCTAAGCTGTCTGGTGGATTTATATGCTTAAAGGATTATGAATTATTGCAAAGCAGTACCATTTGCAATGTTTTGCTTTCTGTCCTACAGATCCAATTACCTGAGGGCATATTTGATTGTATATGTAGTTAGAATAGGGGTTAGCTCTGGTTATTTTACATTTTCATTACAGTTAATACAGAGGCAGACCTCAATCTACCAAACTCATGCTAAACTTCAGCAGTATTACTTAACTAAGTAAAGCTAAGTATATGAGTAGGTGAACAACAAAGCAGAGACCTCAACAGTGAGGCATCACTAAGGATGGAAACACACCACAAATAAACAAATCTGCAAGGATATAAACCACACCTAATCCTGCTTGAATGGCAACAGTTGTTTGTGCCTGAGCCACTCATAAGCAGATTTGAACAAACAATTTCTGGGATAGGAAGCAGAATCCATTGTATATAATGTCCAAGTAAATATGAAAAGATTGCCAGCTTTGCTTGAATAGTCCACCTGATCTCATAAGGAGTTCAGAGGCAGTGAAATGCTTTTGCACAGAGCTGTTCATGACACTACTAACCCAGGAGGTGCACCTAGCATGCATCTTGCCGTGAAGGTAAGAGATGAACGAACACACAATGTGAGCCAGGCCACAGAGAGAGACCAGAGCACTGGGAGAATTTACAGAGACCTCTATTCCACTTGCATTCCAGAAAGACTGAAATTTCAAATCCTATCTCAGGGATAAATTGTCCTCTATCAGTACCAGGCCTGTGTGAATATTTATATCACAAAATCTCAGCAAGAAGGGACTTGTACTCTTCTCTAGTTTTTGTACCTTTTGGAAAACCTATTATCTGGCATAACTGGGGAAATTTTCACACAACTGGCACAAAGGGAAATTTTCTCTAACTGTGAGAAAACAGAGCCATAAAGAGGCATTTTGGCAGCTATACCACCTTTCTTCTTGTATTTCCAGGTAAAACTATTCATTCTTTGTCCAGCTAATCAGAGCAGCTGTACCTCTTTCCTGGCCTGCAGAAGCCTTTGCCCAGCAGGTTCTGGTTTTTATTACTTCTATTTGACAGCTATTCAGAGTACCTGTCTTTCTTTACCAGTCATTCAAACAGCTCTGTAAACTACTGCAAAATAAATAAGTAATGAGTGGTTATAGAGAAGACAGACAGACTTTTTTTGGAGATGCATAATAATGTGGCAAAAGGCAATGGACACCAATTGTAACAAGGGAAATTCCAACTAGATCTAAGGAACAAATCTGCATGGTGAGAGGGATCCAAGTAGCACAGATAGGATGTAGAACCTCAAAACTAAATAAGCACGAATCTATGGGATCTGATAACATACACCCCAGGGTTGTGAGGGAACTAGCTGATGATAAAAGCAGCCATGCAGAGAAGGACTTGGGGATCATGACAGATGAAAAGCTGGATATGAGCCAGCAATGTGTACTCGCAGCCCAGAAAGCCAACCGCATCCTGGGCTGCATCAGGAGAGGCATGACCAGCAGGTCTAGGGAGGTGATTCTGCCTCTCTACTCTGCCCTCGTGAGGCCCCATCTGGAGTACTGCATCCAGTTCTGGGCTCCTCAGCATAAAAAAGATGAGGACTTGTTGAAGTGGGTCCAGAGGAGGGCCACAAAGATGATCAAAGGACTAGAGAACCTCCCCTATGAGGACAGGCTGAGGGAGTTGGGGTTCTTCAGTTTGGAAAAGAGAAGGCTTCAAGGGGATCTTATAGCAGTCTTTCAGTACCTGAAGGGGAATTAAAAGAAAGAAGAAGAGAGACATATCAGCTGCTCAGATTGTAATAGGACAAAGGGGGAATGGTTACAAGCTGAAGGAGGGGAAATTTAGATAGATTAGAAGAAAGTTCTTTACCTGGAGAGTGGTTAGGCACTGGAACAGGTTGCCCAGAGAGGTTGTGGATGCGCCATCCCTGGCAGTGTTCATGGCCAGGCTGGATGTGGCCCTGGGCAACCTGGTCTAGTGTGTGCCATCCCTGTCCATCCATGGGAGGGGGGTTGGAAGTAGATGATCTTTAGGGTCCCTTCCAACCTGACCATTCTATGATTCTACAATTCTATGATTCTATGATGTAGTTGGAAGGTCATTCATCAAATTTAAGAAGCCATGGTGGCCAGGTGATGTTCCTGGTGACTGGAAAAATGGTAGCATCACCTCTATTTTTAAAAAGAGTAGAAAGGAAGACCTGTGTGCTACAGATCAGTAAGCCTCATCCCTGTGCCTGGGAAGATCATGGAACAGGTCCTCATGGAAGCAATGTCAAGGCATATGCAAGACACAGA
This sequence comes from Bucco capensis, assembly GCA_013396975.1. Classification (NCBI taxonomy): domain Eukaryota; kingdom Metazoa; phylum Chordata; class Aves; order Piciformes; family Bucconidae; genus Bucco; species Bucco capensis. The sequence continues at coordinate 61,239 of VWZO01010901.1, forward strand.
GGTGATCCATGACAGTCAGCACTGTCACTAAGTGGCAAACCTGTATAATCAATCTGGTGTCCTTCTGTGATAGAGTGACTGCAACAGTCAACAAGGAAAGACTAACCAATGTCATCTACCTAGATTTTTATAAGGCCTTTGACACAATCCCACATGACTTCCTTATCTCTAAATTGGAGAGACATGGATTTGAAGGATGGACTATTTAGTGGATAAGAAATTGGTTGGATGGACAAATCCAGAGAGTTGCAGTCAGTGGCTCTATGTCCACGTGGAGAACAGTGAGAAGCAGTGTCCCTCAGGGCTCTGTCTTGGGACCAGTGCTTTTCAATATCTTTATCAATGACACAGTCAGTGGGATCGGGTGCACCCTCAGCAAATTTGCAGGTAACACAAAACTGGATGGTGCAGTTGGCACAACAGAAGGGAGGGAGGGCAAACAGGGGGAGCTGGACAAGCTCAAGAAGTGGGCCCACAAGAACCAAATGAAGTTCAACCAGTCCAAGTGAAGGTCTTGCACCTGCCAGACATTAGTACAGACTGGGAGAACTTACTGAGAGTAGCCCTGCTGAGAAGGACTTAGGGCTTCTGATGAACGAAAATCTGGACATGGGCCAGCAATGTGCACTTGCAGCTCAGAAAGCCAACCTTATCCTGTGCTTCATCAGAAGGTCAAGGGAGGTGATTCTGCCTCTACTCTGCCCTCATGAAACCCCACCTGGAGTACTGCATCCAGCTCTGGGGCCCTCAGCAGAAGAAAGACATGGATCTGTTGGAGTGGGTCTGGAAGAGGGCCATGAAGATCATCAGATGGCTGGAGTACCTCCCCTATGAAGACAGGGGCTGAGAAAGTTCGAGTTGTTCAGCCTGGAGAAGACTCCAGGGAGACCTTATTGTGGTTTTCCAGTAATTAAAAGGAACTTATAAAAAAAGAGGGAGAGAGACTTTTTACAGGGGAAGTGATAGGACAAGAGGGAATGATTTTAAAATGAGAGAAGGGAGATTTAGATTGTATTTTAGGAAGAAATTCTTCACTCAGAGGGTGGTAAGGCATTAGAACAGGTTACCCAGAGAAGTTGTGGATGCCCCATCCCTGGAAGTGTTCAAGGCCAGGCTGGATGAGGCCCTGCGCAACCTGATCTAGTGGGTGGCATTCCTGCCCATGGAAGGGTGTTTGGAATTAGATAATCTTTAAGATCCCTTCCAACTCCAGCCATTCTATGATTGCAAGTCCTTGGACATAATCAAATACCCACTGGACAAGGCCCTAAAAAACCTGCTGTAACTTTGCAGATGGTCCTGTTCTAGTTGGGTGTTGGGCTAGAGACCTACAGAGGTTTCCTTTTCCTGTATGAATCTGTAATGCTAGTAAACCTGTATCAAGTAAATGCACCTTTGTAACTGATTACCAAAGGAGACATTCTGTTATTAAACAAAAAAAGAAAAAGGAAAGGAAACAAGTTGATATCCTTTGAAGAGTACAGAGGAGACCATATAATTAGAGTGAATGAGGAGGCATCATAATAACACACAGCTGCAATTACAAAGCATAATAGTGTTCTTCTGAACCCTGAGTAATACTGTGCTTGCAATTATTTAGCCTCAGTTGCCAAATATGGTGGCTCGTTGGTCTAGGGGTATGATTCTCGCTTAGGGTGCGAGAGGTCCCGGGTTCAAATCCCGGACGAGCCCAGCTTTTGAGATTTGTAACAAGTTATGTCCCTCAGGGGCCCATACTGGGACCAACAGACAGTGGAATTGAGGGCATGCATAACATCAAGCTGAATGGTGTGCGAAGCACACTTGAGGGGCGGGATTGCCATCCAGAAGGAGTTAGACAAGCTTGAGAAGTAGGTCTGTGAGAACCTCATAAGGTTCAACAAGGCCAAGCACAAGATGCATTTGGGTTGAGGCAACCCCTAGTACCAATAGAGGCTAGGGGGTGAAGGGGGTGAAGGGATTGAGATCAGCCCTGCCAAGAAGGATTTGGAGGACTTGTGCTTGCAGCCCAGAAGGCTAACTATCCTGAGCTGCATCCAAAGAAGCCTGACCAGCCCTTGTAAGCCCCTATGTCAAGTACTACATCCAGTTCTGCTTCCCTCAGCAGGTCCAGAGGAGGGCCGCAAAAATGATCAGAGGGCTGAAATACCTGTGCTGTGAGGACAGACTGAGATAGTTGTAGTTTTTATGTTTGGAGAAGAGAAGGCTCTGGGACACCTTATTGCAGCCTTCAGGTACTTAAAGGTGGCTTATAAGAAAGATGGGGATGAAATATTTAGCAGGGCCTGTAGTGATAGCACAAGGGAAAATACTAAAATAGGCGAGACTTAGATTAAATATAAGGAAGAACTTTTTTACGATGAGGGTGGTGAAACACAGGCACAGGTTGCCCAGAGAAGTGGTAGATGCCCCATCCATGGGGACTTTAAAGGTCAGGTTGGAAGGAGCTCCAAGCAACCTAATCTAGTTGAAGATGTCTCTGCTCATTGCAGAGAGGGTTGGACTAGATGACCTTTAAAGGTCCCCTCCAACCTAAACTATTCTATGATTCTATGATAACACAGGTGTGCATGACTAACTACGCATGGAAATCACACTGCACACGCAGCAAGGGGGTTGGTAACTTCTGTGAAAGTAGTCATTCTTTTGTGTGTGTTCTCACTCCAAACCTAATATCCATTTGCTGAGGATACAGACTGTAGTTTCATGCTGTCTACCAGTGAATTATCCAAAAGTCCAGCCATTAGGTAGACAAAGAACTTTAAACACATTCTGTCTAGATTCATAAAATAGTAAAGCACCAAACTGTAAGGTCAGCTGTCATTTGTTCTAGTTTTTATGAACATTCACTATAATCCTCCCCAATGCAAGAAAGATTTTGACAAACTGCAGTAAGTTCAGTGGAGGGCCACCAAGAGAGATGGGGAGAGCCCAACAAATTACAGATGAGGAAGATGGGAAGAGCTTAAGCAGTGCCAGAACCCTCTTCCGATTTCACATAGTCTGGTGTCCCCATAATACCTTTCAATACTTTCAATACCTTTCATAACTGCAGGAGTTTCCTTAGTCATGTTCATATTTCTTTCACTGGTTGGTTGTATTTCAGATGGAGCTTGGTCATTGGCTCCATATCCATTGTATCTGATCAAAACTGGTTTAGATCATCTCAAAAGACTGTAATGACTAATTTTTCCGTCTTGATTCCTGGGTGCTGTTACCACAGTTTTCACTCAAGAGCAGGGAAGGAGCAGGGAAGGTTGCAGCCTCTTTGCACAGTGACTGCTCCCCAAAGCAAAATCAATAATACAGAGGGGAAGAAAGGAGAGATTTCCCATTACTTAAAGAGGAATTTCTAGTCTGCTGGGATCAGTTCCTGTTGATTAGATATAAAACATAGCTATTGAAAGACACTACTGTAAAACTCCAGGAGTTCTCAAGATACAGAGACACTGCCACAAAAAGCAAGAACAAAAATCAAGGGATTGTACACAACTTACTTGCTAAATCTACAGCAAACCGGGAACATTGCCAGACCAAACTGCTCCAATGAAGAGAGGCATTTGCCACAACAAACATTCCACTCCACATCCTGGATCACACAGTTTTAAAAAGATATATTTGAGCAGCAAATAAAATGCAATGACAATATCAAATTTAACATCAGAGAGGAATATTTTAGTACCTGCCAGTCCTTTTGAGTGTCAAATACAGGGAAAAAAAATCAAAGAAGATAAGGCTTCACTTCTTTCTTTCCACTATTTGTAATGAAATGACTTATTCAGAGGACAGATACTGTGAATATATGAGCTGTGCTGTGACCAGCTGGCCTATTTTGGATTTCAGCCGCAATACACAGATGGAAGGTATGTTTCTAGATTGTATGATTTCTTTTCAAAATCAGCTTTTTTTTTTTTTTTAAGCTGCAGTTACTGAGGTTAAGAAGAAAGTGTAGCAGTTCCTTTGAAGACCAAAGGAAGTTCAAAGATTATTCAAACAGCATTTTCTGAATGTTTTTCTAGAGACCTGCACACCTTTTGTAATCCTACTGCTGAAATCTTAACACAGGTGACAGAAATTGTATGTTGTTTCACAGCTTGCCCTCTGGAGAAGGCATGAAAAAAGTCAAAAGATTTCACAGAGAAATATGAAAGCTACCATGTGTATTTGCTGTCTCTGTCAACATAAGCTACATTTAGTCTGAGCAGGAGTCTTTCATTATCAACACCTCAAGGAACATGAGGAACTGGAGAAAATAGAAAGCAGGACCGTTCTAGGTGCCTTGCAGCATCGCTAGAGTCAAGTTGTCAAAAACAATCTCTCTCCCTCTGCAAGATCAATTTGCATACAAACTGCACAGGCTGCATCAGTCTTCTCTTCTTACTTGGAAGGCTGAATGGCAGCATTTCTGGAATAACTTTCATTAATCATTCCTGGATCCCAGCACTTTTCTTTCTTTTAAACAACCCCCCACCCCCCCAATACCTCACAGACTCACTCAGGCCGATATCTTGTTTCAGATTAAAATTGCAATACCAATATCCTATTTAGGAACAGTAGATTTTACTTTGGTGTTTAGAGGGACATGTTATCATGTAGGTTTAGTCTTTCCAAAGTGTAGTGCATTACACACAGCTAAACAAGGACGCTATATGAGATAATGGAAAGAGGAATGGTTCCAGGTGTACCCATATACCCAGCTTATTTATACTTTTATATTTATACAGAAAACCAGGAATCTCCCTAAAATCAGGAAGCACAAAGTTGTAGTCATGTCTTTCCTACCAACCCTCTGCAAATCCCAAAGGTAACAATTGTTCCATAAGCTGCATGTGGAGGAAACTAAAGCTCAAGATTTGATATTTTCCCTACTTAGAGAAGAGTCAAATCAGGCCTCAGTAAATGAAGAGTAGACCTGGTTACAGAACAGATAGATGTTTACTTCTGGAACCGACACCTGCTTATATTCAGTCCAGGCATTGCTACTCTGGTCAGGTAAGGCTTGTTAAAGAAAGATTGCATTCCAGAACCTGAAGGTCTTAAGGTGTAACTGAAGTGTTAAGGTGTATTAAGTTCACTTCCTGGTGAAACAAGCACATAAATAACATGTTAGGTGTTTTTCACACAGAAAAAAACCCCAAAACTCCCTGCCTTCCCCTGTTCTCTCTTCCCCCGCCACACACACACTAAGCACTCTAAAGCCACAGGATTTTTATTCACCCATAAACAAATCAGTGGTTTAACTCTCTTCTTGTACTGACAGGAAATGGTTTTCTGTGACATGGAAAACTCAGCAAATTTCTGAACAGATACATCCACATTTCTGGTTTGAATTTTCTTTTTGTTCTTTAAGAGAAGCTTACAAATTAAACACTTTGCACCCCCCCCCCC